>JAJHUQ010000039.1:3810000-3840000 GCA_035773235.1 Eospalax fontanierii | reverse complement strand
TAGGGTTAGTATTAGGGTTTGGTTTGCGTTAGGATTAGGGTTAGGGTTAGGGTTAGGGTTAGGGTTAGGGTTAGAGTTTGCGTTTGGGTTAGGGTTAGGGTTAGGGTTTGGGTTAGGGTTAGGGTTAGGTTTAGTGTTTAGGTTTGGGTTAGGGTTAGGGTTAGAGTTAGGGTTTGGGTTAGGGTTAGGGTTAGTGTTAGGGTTTGGGTTAGGGTTAGGGTTAGGGGTAGGGTTAGGGTTAGGGGTAGGGTGAGCGTGGGGGCTTGGGTTAGGGTTATGTTTAGGGTTAGGGTTAGGTTTAGGGATAGTGTTATGGTTTGGATTCTGGTTATGGTTAGGGTTTGGGTTAGGGTTAGGGTTAGGTTTAGAGTTTGGGTTTGGGTTAGGATTAGGGTTAGGGTTAGTGTTTGGGTTTGGGTTAGGTTTAGGGTTAGGGTTAGAGTTTGGGTTAGGGTTTTGGTTAGGGTTTGGGTTATTCTTAGGTTTAGGTCTAGGGTTACGGTTTGGGTTTGGGTTAGGTTTAGGGTTAGTGTTAAGTTCAGTGTTAGGGTTTGGGTTTGGTTTAGGGTTAGGTATAGGTTTAGGGTGTGGGTTTGGATTAAAGTTAGGGTTAGGGTTAGTGTTAGGGTTAGGGTTTGGGTTAGGTTTATGTTCAGGTTTAGTGTTCGGGTTTAGGGTTAGGGTTAGGGTTAGGATTAGGGTTAGTGTTAGGGTCAGGTTTAGGGTTAAAATTTGGGTTAGGGGTGTGTTTAGGGATAGGGTTCGCTTTATGAGTTCGGGTAGGGTTAGGGTTAGGGTTAGGGTTTGGGTAGGATTAGGCTTAGGGTTAGGGTTAGGATTTGGGTTTGGGATAGGGTTAGGGTTTGGGTTAGGGTTAGGTTTAGTGTTAGGCTTTGGGTTAGGGTTAGGTTTAGGGTTAATATTTGGGTTAGGGTTAGTGTTAGTTTTAGTGTTAGGGTTAGGGTTAGGGTTAAGGTTACGGTTAGGGTATGGGTTAGGGTTAGGGTTAGGGTTAGGATTTGGGTTTGGGTTAGGGTTAGGGTTAGGGTTACGTTTTGTGTTAGGGTTAGGTTTAGGGTTAGGGTTTGGGTTAGGGTTAGGTTTAGGTTTAGGGTTAGGGTTAGGTTTTGGGTTACGGTTAGGGTTAGGGTTAGGGTTAGGGTTAGGGTTAGGGTTAGGTTTTGTGTTAGGGTTAGGTTTAGGGTTAGGGTTTGGGTTAGGGTTAGGTTTAGGGTTAGAGTTTGGGTTAGGGTTAGGTTTACAGTTAATGTTTGGTTTAGGGTTTGGGTTAGGGTTAGGGTTACGGTTAGTGTTTGGATTACGTTTAGGGTTAGGGTTTGGGTTAGGGTTAGGGTTAGGGTTAGGTTAGTAGAGCTAGGCTTTGTAGTAGAGGTCCTGTATCTGGAGGACCTGGGCAGGGCCAGCAGGCCACACCACCTTCTCCCCTCCTCCTCCCATCTTCTCCTGGCTGCTTCTTTTTGTCAAACACTAGAACTTTGACCTAAAGTCAACTAAATCTCTCCAAACTGGTCACACAAACACTAGAGCCTACCACCAAGAAACCTCTGTGTTTCAGCAACTCATCTGAGAGGGCTTTGTCAGCTAGCAATACCCTAAACAATGCTTTGCCAGGTCACTGTCTCTTGGAGTTCCAGAATCTTAGTCCAAGATTCTGTGACCTCAGCACTCCTGCCCACATCAGACACCAATGACAGGAGACTGACCAATAGCACTCAGCACTCACTTGCAGAGCTCTGCCTGTCTATCATAGCTTCAGAGCAGGTGCTCCTCCCCTGGTCAAGTCATGCCAAGGTTGCTTCCCAGTCCTGCAGCTCTTGCCAGGATTGCACGTGGTTACCTAAATAACCAACCTCATTATTTCTAGAAATTACCATATTATTGATATTGGATTCTTAAGTACTATAAGCTACATTTGAATCAGAAAACTACTTTCGACATCATTTTCTATGAGGGAAAATATTTTCATTTTCATTGCTGCTGAATCCAATCTTTGCTCTTAAAAAAGTACAACTCAACTCTTGGGGGTGAGGCACGAGGATTATCAGTTCAAGGCTACCCTCGGATTAGGGTATGGGTTATGGTTATGGTTAGGGTTAGGGTTAGGGTTAGAATTAGGGTTAGGGTTAGGTTTAGGGTTAGGGTTATAGTTAGTGTTTGGGTTAGAGTTTGGTTTAGGGTTAGGGATATGATTAGGATTAGGGTTATGGTTTGGGTTAGGGTTAGGGTTAGGATTAGGGTTAGGGTTAATGTTATGGTTAGGGTTAGGGTGTGAGTTAGGGTTAGGGTTAGGTTAAGGGTTTCCGTTTGGGTTACGGTGAGTGTTAGGGTTAGGGTTAGGGGTAGGGATAGTGCTAGGATTAGGGTGTGTGTGTGGGTCAGGGTTAGTATTACTGTTAGGGTTAGGGTTTAGGTTAGGTTTAGGGTCAGGGTTTGTGATAAGGTTAGGATTTGGGTTAAGGTTAGGGTTAGGATTAGGGTTAGGGTTAGGGTTAAGGTTAGGGTTAGCGTTTGGGTTAGGGTTAAGTTTAGTTTATGGTTAGGGTTAGGGTTTGGGTTAGGGTTAGGGGTAGTGTTAGGGTTTGGGTTAGGGTTAGGGTTAGGGTTAGTTTTAGGGTTAGGGTTGGGTTTGTGTTAGGGTTAGGGTTAGGGTTAGGGTTAGGGTTAGGGTGTGCCTTTGGGTTAGGGTTAGGTTTAGGGTTAGGGTTAGGTTTAGGGATAGTGTTATAGTTTGGATTCTGGTTATGGTTAGGGTTTGGGTTAGGGTTAGGTTTAGGTTTAGGGTTTGGGTTTGGGTTAGGATTAGGGTTAGGTTTAGTGTTTGTGTAGGGGTTAGGGTTAGGGTTTGGGTTAGGGTTAGGGTTAGGGTTTGGGTTATTGTTAGGCTTAGGTTTATGGTTACGATTTGGGTTTGGGTTAGGGTTAGGTTTAGTGTTAAGTTCAGTGTTAGGGTTTGGTTTTGGTTTAGGGTTAGGTATAGGGTTAGGGTGTGGGTTTGGATTAGGGTTAGGGTTAGGGTTAGTGTTAGGGTTAGGGTTTGGGTTAGGTTTATGTTCAGGTTTAGTGTTCGGGTTTAGGGTTATGGTTAGGGTTAGGGTTAGGGTTAGTGTTAGGGTCAGATTTAGGGTTAAGGTTTGGGTTAGGGTTGTGTTTAGGGATAGGGTTAGGTTTATGGGTTCGTTTAGGGTTAGGGTTAGGGTTAGGGTTAGGATTAGGCTTAGGGTTAGTGTTTGGGTTTGGGATAGGTTTAAGTTTTGGGTTAGGGTAAGGTTTAGGGGTAGGGTTTGGGTTAGAGTTAGGTTTAGGGTTAATGTTTGGGTTACGGTTAGGGTTAGGGTTAGTGTTTTTGTTAGGGTTAGGGTTACGGTTAGGGTATGGGATAGGTTTAGGTTTATGGTTAGGATTTGGGTTTGGGTTAGGGTTAGGGTTAGGGTTAGGGTTAGGTTTTGTGTTAGGGTTAGGTTTAGGGTTAGGGTTTGGGTTAGGGGTAGGTTTAGGGTTAGGGTTTGGGTTACGGTTAGGTTTACGGTTAGGGTTTGGGTTAATGTTAGGCTTAGGTTTAGGGTTAGGTTTACGGTTAGGGTTAGGGTTTGGGTTAGTGTTAGGTTTAGGGTTAGGGTTAGGGTTAGTGTTAGGGTTATGGTTAGAGTTTGGGTTCGGGTTATGGTTAGGGTTTGGGTTTGGGTTAGGGTTAGGGTTTGTATTAGGGTTGTGTTTAGGGTTAGGGTTTGAGCTAGGGTTAGGTTTAGTTTTAGGGTTTGTGTTAGGTTTAGGTTTAGGTTTAGGGTTTGGATTTGGTTTAGGGTTAGGGTTAGGGTTGGTGTTAGTATTAGGTTTAGGGTTAGGGTTTGGGCTAGGGTTAGGGTTAGGTTTAGGGTTAAGTTTTGGGTTATGGTTAGGTTTAGGCTTAGGGTTAGGGTTAGGGTTAGGTTTAGGTTTAATGTTAGGGTTAGTGTTAGGGTTAGGGTTAGGGTTAGGGTTAGGGTTAGCGTTAGTGTTAGTAGAGGTAGGCAATTAGGGTTAGTAGTAGAGGTCCTCTATGTGGAGGTTCAGGGCATGGTCAGCAGGCCATACCACCTTCTCCCCTCCTCCTCCCATCTTCTCCTGGCTGCTTCTTTTTGTCCAAAACTAGATCTTTGACCTAAAGTCAACTAAATCTCTCCAATCTTTTCACCCAAACACTAGAGACTACCACCAAGAAACCTCTGTGTTTCAGCAACTCACCTGAGAGGGCTTTGTCACCTAGCAACACCCTAAACAATGTTTGCCTGGTCACTGCCTCTTGGAGTTCCAGAATCTTAGTCCAAGATTCTGTGACCTCAGCAATCCTGCCCACATCAGACACCAATGACAGGAGACTAACCAATAGCACTCAGCACTCACTTGCAGAGCTCTGCCTGTCTATCATAGCTTCAGAGCAGGTGCTCCTCCCATGGTCAAGTCATGCCAAGATTGCTTGCCAATCCTGCAGCTCTTGCCAGGATTGCACGTGGTTACCTAAATAACCAGCCTCATTCTTTCTAGAAATTACCATATTATTGATATTGGATTCTTAAATACTATAAGCTACATTTGAATTAGAAAATTACTTTGGAAATCGTTTTCTATGAGGGAAAATATTTTCCTTTTTCATTGTTGCTGAATCCAATCTTTGCTCTTAAAAAAGTACAACTCAACTCTTGGGGGTGAGGCAGGAGTATTATCAGTTCAAGACTAACCTGGGATTAGGGTATGGGTTATGGTTATGGTTAAGTTTAGGGTTAGAGTTAGAATTAGGGTTAGGGTTAGGTTTAGATTTAGGGTTAGGGTTAGTGTTTGGGTTAGGGTTAGTTTTAGGGTTAGGGTTACGATTAGGATTAGGTTTATGGTTTGGGTTAGGGTTAGGGATACGTTTAGGGTTAGGGTTAGGGTTTGGATTAGAGTTAGGGTTAGGTTTAGGGTTTCCATTTGGTTTAGGGTGAGTATTAGGGTTAGGATTAGGGTTAGTGTTAGGATTAAGGTTTGGGTTTGGGTTAGGGTTAGTGTTAGGGTTAGGGTTAGGGTTTAGGTTAGGTTTAGGGTGAGGGTTTGCGATAAGGTTAGGATTTGGGTTAGGGTTAGGGTGTGCGTTTGGGTTAGGGTTAGGTTTAGGGTTAGTTTTAGGTTTAGGGATAGAGTTATGGTTTGGGTTCTGGTTATGGTTAGGGTTTGGGTTAGGGTTAGGCTTAGGGGTTGGGTTTGGGTTAAGGTTAGGGTTAGGGTTAGGGTTTGGGTTTGGGTTTGGTTTAGGGTTAGGGTTAGGGTTAGGGTTAGGGTTAGGGTTTGGGTTTGTGTTAGGATTATGGTTAGGGTTAGGGTTAGGGTTTGGGTTATGGTTAGGGTTAGGCTTAGGGTTTGGGTTTGGGTTATGGTTAGGTTTAGGGTTAGGGTTTGGATTAGGGTTAGGTTTAGGGTTAATGTTTGGATTAGCTTTGGGGTTGGGGTTTGGGTTAGGGTTAGGGTTATGGTTATGGTTAGGGTTTGTGTTAGGGTTAGGTTTAGGGTTAGGGTTTGGGTTCGGGATAGGTTTAGGGGTAATGTTTGGGTTAGGGTTAGGGTTAGATATAGGTTTAGGGTTTGTTTTAGTGTTAGGTTTAGTGTTAGGGTTAGGGTTCGGGTTCGGGTTACGGTTATAGTTTGGGTTAGGTTTAGGGCTGGGTTAGGGTTTGGGTTTGTGTTAGGGTTAGGGTTAGGGTTTGTTTAAGGGTTAGGTTTAGGGTTTAGATTAGGTTTACGGTGAGGGTTTGCGATAAGGTTAGGATTTGGGTTAGGGTTAGGGTTAGGATTAGGGTTAGGTTTAGGGTTAGGTTTAGCGTTTGGATTAGGGTTAGGGTTAGGGTAAGGTATAGGGTTTGGGTTAGGGTTAGGGTGTGAGTTTGGGTTAGGGTTAGGTTTAGGTTTAGGGTTAGGTTTAGGGATAGAGTTATATTTTGGGTTCTGGTTATGGTTAGGGTTTGGGTTAGGGTTAGGCTTAGGGGTTGGGTTTGGGTTAAGGTTAGGGTTAGGTTTAGGGTTTGGGTTTGGGTTTGGGTTAGGGTTAGGGTTAGGGTTAGCGTTAGGGTTAGGGTTTGGGTTTCGGTTAGGATTAGGTTTAGGGTTATGGTTAGGGTTTGGGTTACGGTTAGGGTTAGGTTAGGGTTTGGGTTTGGGTTAGGGTTAGGTTTAGGGTTAGGGTTTGGGTTAGGGTTAGGTTTCGGGTTAATGTTTGGATTAGCTTTAGGGTTAGGGTTTAGGTTAGGGTTAGGTTTATGGTTATGGTTAGAGTTTGGGTTAGGGTTGGGTTTAGGGTTAGGGTTTGGGTTAGGGTTAGGTTTAGGGGTAATATTTGGGTTAGGGGTAGGGTTAGGTATACGGTTAGATTTTGGTTAAGTGTTAGGTTTAGTGTTAGGGTTAGGGTTAGGGTTAGGGTTAGGATTAGTAGAGGTAGGCTTTGTAGTAGAGGTCCTGTATGTGGAGGGCCTGGGCAGGGCCAGCATGCCACACCACCTTCACCCCTCCTCCTCCCATTTTCTCCTGGCTGCTTCTTTTGTCAAACACTAGAACTTTGTCCTAAAGTCAACTTAATCTCTCTAAACTGGTCACCCAAACACTAGAGCCTACCACCAAGAAACATCTGTGTTTCAGCAACTCATCTGAGAGGGCTTTGTCACCTAGCAACACCCTAAACAATGCTTTGCCAGGTCACTGCCTCTTGGAGTTCCAGAATCTTAGTCCAATATTCTGTGACCTCAGCACTCCTGCCCACATCAGACACCAGTGACAGGAGACTGACGAATAGTACTCAGCACTCACTTGCAAAGCTCTGCCTGTCTATCAGAGCTTCAGAGCAGGTGCTCCTCCCATGGTCAAGTCATGCCAAGGTTGCTTCCCAGTCCTGCAGCTCTTGCCAGGATTGCACGTGGTTACCTAAATAACCAACCTCATTCTTTCTAGAAATTACCATATTATTGATATTGGATTCTTCAGTACTATAAGCTACATTTGAATCAGAAAACTACTTTGGGCATCGTTCTCTATGAGGGAAAATATTTTCCTTTTTCATTGTTGCTGAATCCAATCTTTGCTCTTAAAAAAGTACAACTGAACTCTTTGGGGTGAGGCAGGAGGATTATCAGTTCAAGGGTACCCTGGGATTAGGGTATGGGTTATGGTTATGGTTATGGTTAGGGTTAGGGTTAGAATTAGGGTTAGGTTTAGGTTTAGGGTTAGGGTTAGGGTTACTGTTTGTGTTAGGGTTAGGCTTAGGGTTAGGGATACGATTAGGATTAGGGTTATGGTTTGGGTTTGGGTTAGCGTTAGGATTAGGGTTAGGGTTAGGGTTAGGGTTAGGGTTAGGGTTAGGATTTGAGTTAGGTTTAGGGTTCGGTTTATGGTTTCCGTTTGGATTAGGGTGAGTGTTAGGGTTAGGGTTAGGGTTAGTGTTAGGATTAAGGTTTGGGTTTGGGTTATGGTTAGTGTTAGGTTTAGGGTTAGGGTTTAGGTAAGGTTTAGGGTGAGGGTTTGCGATAAGGTTAGGATTTGGGTTAAGGATAGGGTTAGGGTTAGTGTTAGGGTTACCGTTTGGGTTCGTTTTAAGTTTAGTTTAAGGTTAGGATTTGGGTTTGGGTTAGGGTTAGGGTTAGGGTAAGGGTTAGGGTTAGGGTTTGGGTTAGGGTTAGGGTTAGGATTAGGGTTATGGTTTGGGTGAGGGTTACAGTTAGGTTTTGGGTTTGGGTTGGAGTGTGGGGTAGGGTTAGGGTTAGGTTTTGGATTAGGGTTAGGGTTAGGGTTTGGGTTATTGTAAGGGTTAGGGTTAGGTTAGTGTTTGGGTTTGGGTTAGGGTTAGGGTTAGAGTTAGGGTTTGGTTTAGGGTTAGGGTTAGTGTTAGGGTTTGGGTTAGGGTTAGGTTTAGGGTTAGGGTTAGGTTGAGGGATAGTGTTATGGTTTGGATTCTGCTTACGGTTAGGTTTTGGGTTAGGGTTAGGGTTAGGTTTAGGGTTTGGGTTTGGGTTAGGATTAGGGTTAGGGTTAGGGTTTGGGTTTGGGTTAGGGTTAGGGTTTGTGTTAGGGTTAGGTTTAGGTTTAGGGTTTGGGTTAGGGTTCGGTTTAGGGTTAATGATTGGGTTAGCTTTAGTGTTAGGGTTTGGGTTAGTTTTAGGGTTATGGTTATGGTTAGGGTTTGGTTTAGGGTTAGGTTTAGGGTTAGGCTTTGGGTTAGGGTTAGGGTTAGGGTTAATGTTTGGGTTAGGGTTAGGTTTAGGTATAGGGTTAGTGATTGGTTTAGTGTTAGATATAGTGTTAGGGTTAGGGTTAGTGTTAGGGTTACGGTTAGAGTTTTGTTTAGGTTTAGGGTTAGGGTTAGGGTTAGGGTTTGTGTTAAGGTTAGGTTTAGGGTTAGGGTTTGGGCTAGGGTTAGGGTTTGGTTTAGGGTTAATGTTTGGGTTAGGGTTAGGATTAGGTTTAGGGTTAGGGTTTCGGTTAGGGTTAAGGTTAGGTTTTGGGTTATGGTTAGGTTTAGGCTTAGGGTTTGGGTTAGGGTTAGGTTTAGGTTTAATGTTCGGGTTAGGGTTAGGGTTAGGGTTAGGGTTAGTAGAGGTAGGCGTTGCAGTAGAGGTCCTGTATGTGGAGGTCCTGTGCAGGGCCAGCAGGCCACACCATCTTCTCCCCTCCTCCTCCCATCTTCTCCTGGCTGCTTCTTTTTGTCAAACACTAGAACTTTGACCTAAAGTCTACTATAATCTCTCCAAACTGGTCACCCAAACACTAGAGCCTACCACCAAGAAACCTCTGTGTTTCAGCAACTCATCTGAGAGGGCTTTGTCACCTAGCAACACCCTAAACAATGCTTTGCCAGGTCACTGCCTCTTGGAGTTCCAGAATCTTAGTCCAAGATTCTGTGACCTAAGCACTCCTGCCCACATCAGACACCAATGACAGGAGACTGACCAATAGCACTCTGGACTCACTTGCAAAGCTCTGCCTGTCTATCATAGCTTCAGAGCAGGTGCTCCTCCCATGGTCAAGTCATGCCAAGGTTGCTTCCCAGTCCTGCAGCTCTTGCCAGGATTGCACGTGGTTACCTAAATAACCAACCTCTTTCTTTCTAGAATTTACCATATTATTGATATTGGATTCTTAAGTACTATAAGCTACATTTGAATCAGAAAACTACTTTGGACATCGTTTTCAATGAGGGAAAATATTTTCCTTTTTCATTGTTGCTGAATCCAATCTTTGCTCTTAAAAAAGTACAACTCAACTCTTGGGGGTGAGGCAGGAGGATTATCAGTTCAAGGCTACCCTCGGATTAGGGTATGGGTTATGGTTATGGTTAGGGTTAGGGTTAGGTTTAGGGTTAGTGTTAGGTTTAGTGTTTGGGTTAGGGTTAGTTTTAGGGTTAGGGATACGATTAGGATTAGGGTTATGGTTTGGGTTAGGTTTAGGGTTAGAGTTTGGGTTAGGGTTAGGTTTACAGTTAATGTTTGGTTTAGGGTTTGGGTTAGGGTTAGGGTTACGGTTAGTGTTTGGATTACGTTTAGGGTTAGGGTTTGGGTTAGGGTTAGGGTTAGGGTTAGGTTAGTAGAGCTAGGCTTTGTAGTAGAGGTCCTGTATGTGGAGGACCTGGGCAGGGCCAGGAGGCCACACCACCTTCTCCCCTCCTCCTCCCATCTTCTCCTGGCTGCTTCTTTTTGTCAAACACTAGAACTTTGACCTAAAGTCAACTAAATCTCTCCAAACTGGTCACACAAACACTAGAGCCTACCACCAAGAAACCTCTGTGTTTCAGCAACTCATCTGAGAGGGCTTTGTCAGCTAGCAATACCCTAAACAATGCTTTGCCAGGTCACTGTCTCTTGGAGTTCCAGAATCTTAGTCCAAGATTCTGTGACCTCAGCACTCCTGCCCACATCAGACACCAATGACAGGAGACTGACCAATAGCACTCAGCACTCACTTGCAGAGCTCTGCCTGTCTATCATAGCTTCAGAGCAGGTGCTCCTCCCCTGGTCAAGTCATGCCAAGGTTGCTTCCCAGTCCTGCAGCTCTTGCCAGGATTGCACGTGGTTACCTAAATAACCAACCTCATTATTTCTAGAAATTACCATATTATTGATATTGGATTCTTAAGTACTATAAGCTACATTTGAATCAGAAAACTACTTTCGACATCATTTTCTATGAGGGAAAATATTTTCATTTTCATTGCTGCTGAATCCAATCTTTGCTCTTAAAAAAGTACAACTCAACTCTTGGGGGTGAGGCAGGAGGATTATCAGTTCAAGGCTACCCTCGGATTAGGGTATGGGTTATGGTTATGGTTAGGGTTAGGGTTAGGGTTAGAATTAGGGTTAGGGTTAGGTTTAGGGTTAGGGTTATAGTTAGTGTTTGGGTTAGAGTTTGGTTTAGGGTTAGGGATATGATTAGGATTAGGGTTATGGTTTGGGTTAGGGTTAGGGTTAGGATTAGGGTTAGGGTTAATGTTATGGTTAGGGTTAGGGTGTGAGTTAGGGTTAGGGTTAGGTTAAGGGTTTCCGTTTGGGTTACGGTGAGTGTTAGGGTTAGGGTTAGGGTTAGGGTTAGTGCTAGGATTAGGGTTTGGGTTTGGGTTAGGGTTAGTATTAGTGTTAGGGTTAGGGTTTAGGTTAGGTTTAGGGTCAGGGTTTGTGATAAGGTTAGGATTTGGGTTAAGGTTAGGGTTAGGATTAGGGTTAGGGTTAGGGTTAAGGTTAGGGTTAGCGTTTGGGTTAGGGTTAAGTTTAGTTTATGGTTAGGGTTAGGGTTTGGGTTAGGGTTAGGGTTAGTGTTAGGGTTTGGGTTAGGGTTAGGGTTAGGGTTAGTTTTAGGGTTAGGGTTGGGTTTGTGTTAGGGTTAGGGTTAGGGTTAGGGTTAGGGTTAGGGTGTGCCTTTGGGTTAGGGTTAGGTTTATGGTTAGGGTTAGGTTTAGGGATAGTGTTATAGTTTGGATTCTGGTTATGGTTAGGGTTTGGGTTAGGGTTAGGTTTAGGTTTAGGGTTTGGGTTTGGGTTAGGATTAGGGTTAGGTTTAGTGTTTGTGTTTGGGTTAGGGTTAGGGTTTGGGTTAGGGTTAGGGTTAGGTTTTGGGTTATTGTTAGGCTTAGGTTTATGGTTACGATTTGGGTTTGGGTTTGGGTTAGGTTTAGTGTTAAGTTTAGTGTTAGGGTTTGGTTTTGGTTTAGGTTTATGTATAGGGTTAGGGTGTGGGTTTGGATTAGGGTTAGGGTTAGGGTTAGTGTTAGGGTTAGGGTTTGGGTTAGGTTTATGTTCACGTTTAGTGTTCGGGTTTAGGGTTATGGTTAGGGTTAGGGTTAGGGTTAGTGTTAGGGTCAGATTTAGGGTTAAGTTTTGGGTTAGGGTTGTGTTTAGGGATACTGTTAGGTTTATGGGTTCGTTTAGGGTTAGGGTTAGGGTTAGGGTTAGGATTAGGCTTAGGGTTAGTGTTTGGGTTTGGGATAGGTTTAAGGTTTGGGTTAGGGTAAGGTTTAGGGGTAGGGTTTGGGTTAGGGTTAGGTTTAGGGTTAATGTTTGGGTTACGGTTAGGGTTAGGGTTAGTGTTTTTGTTAGGGTTAGGGTTACGGTTAGGGTTACGGTTAGGGTATGGGATAGGTTTAGGTTTATGGTTAGGATTTGGGTTTGGGTTAGGGTTAGGGTTAGGGTTAGGGTTAGGTTTTGTGTTAGGGTTAGGTTTAGGGTTAGGGTTTGGGTTAGGGGTAGGTTTAGGGTTAGGGTTTGGGTTACGGTTAGGTTTACGGTTAGGGTTTGGGTTATTGTTAGGCTTAGGTTTAGGGTTAGGTTTACGGTTAGGGTTATGGTTTGGGTTAGTGTTAGGTTTAGGGTTAGGGTTAGGGTTAGTGTTAGGGTTATGGTTAGAGTTTGGGTTCGGGTTATGGTTAGGGTTTGGGTTTGGGTTAGGGTTAGGGTTTGGGTTTGGGTTAGGGTTAGGGTTTGTGTTAGGGTTGGGTTTAGGGTTAGGGTTTGAGCTAGGGTTAGGTTTAGTTTTAGGGTTTGTGTTAGGTTTAGGTTTAGGTTTAGGGTTTGGATTTGGGTTAGGGTTAGGGTTAGGGTTGGTGTTAGTATTAGGTTTAGGGTTAGGGTTTGGGCTAGGGTTAGGGTTAGGTTTAGGGTTAAGTTTTGGGTTATGGTTAGGTTTAGGCTTAGGTTTAGGGTTAGGGTTAGGTTTAGGTTTAATATTAGGGTTAGTGTTAGGGTTAGGGTTAGGGTTAGGGTTAGGGTTAGCGTTAGTGTTAGTAGAGGTAGGCAATTACGGTTAGTAGTAGAGGTCCTCTATGTGGAGGTTCAGGGCATGGTCAGCAGGCCACACCACCTTCTCCCCTCCTCCTCCCATCTTCTCCTGGCTGCTTCTTTTTGTCCAAAACTAGATCTTTGACCTAAAGTCAACTAAATCTCTCCAAACTTTTCACCCAAACACTAGAGCCTACCACCAAGAAACCTCTGTGTTTCAGCAACTCACCTGAGAGGGTTTTGTCACCTAGCAACACCCTAAACAATGTTTGCCTGGTCACTGCCTCTTGGAGTTCCAGAATCTTAGTCCAAGATTCTGTGACCTCAGCAATCCTGCCCACACCAATGACAGGAGACTAACCAATAGCACTCAGCACTCACTTGCAGAGCTCTGCCTGTCTATCATAGCTTCAGAGCAGGTGCTCCTCCCATGGTCAAGTCATGCCAAGATTGCTTGCCAATCCTGCAGCTCTTGCCAGGATTGCACGTGGTTACCTAAATAACCAGCCTCATTCTTTCTAGAAATTACCATATTATTGATATTGGATTCTTAAATACTATAAGCTACATTTGAATTAGAAAATTACTTTGGACATCGTTTTCTATGAGGGAAAATATTTTCCTTTTTCATTGTTGCTGAATCCAATCTTTGCTCTTAAAAAAGTACAACTCAACTCTTGGGGGTGAGGCAGGAGTATTATCAGTTCAAGGCTAACCTGGGATTAGGGTATGGGTTATGGTTATGGTTAAGTTTAGGGTTAGGGTTAGAATTAGGGTTAGGGTTAGGTTTAGATTTAGGGTTAGGGTTAGTGTTTGGGTTAGGGTTAGTTTTAGGGTTAGGGTTACGATTAGGATTAGGGTTATGGTTTCGGTTAGGGTTAGGGATACGTTTAGGGTTAGGGTTAGGGTTTGGATTAGAGTTAGGGTTAGGTTTAGGGTTTCCATTTGGTTTAGGGTGAGTATTAGGGTTAGGATTAGGGTTACTGTTAGGATTAGGGTTTGGGTTTGGGTTAGGGTTAGTGTAAGGGTTGGGGTTAGGGATAAGGTTAGGGATAGGGTGAGGGTTTGCGATAAGGTTAGGATTTGGGTTAGGGTTAGGGTGTGCGTTTGGGTTAGGGTTAGGTTTACGGTTAGATTTAGGTTTAGGGCTAGAGTTATGGTTTGTGTTCTGGTTATGGTTAGGGTTTGGGTTAGGGTTAGGCTTAGGGGTTGGGTTTGGGTAAAGGTTAGGGTTAGGGTTAGGGTTTGGGTTTGGGTTTTGGTTAGGGTTAGGGTTAGGGTTAGGGTTAGGGTTAGGGTTTGGGTTTGGGTTAGGATTAGGGTTAGGGTTAGGATTAGGGTTTGGGTTATGGTTAGGGTTAGGCTTAGGGTTTGGGTTTGGGTTATGGTTAGGTTTAGGGTTAGGGTTTGGATTAGGGTTAGGTTTAGGGTTAATGTTTGGATTAGCTTTAGGGTTAGGGTTTGGGTTAGGGTTAGGGTTATGGTTATGGTTAGGGTTTGTGTTAGGGTTAGGTTTAGGGTTAGGCTTTGGGTTAGGGTTAGGTTTAGGGGTAATGTTTGGGTTAGGGTTAGGGTTAGATATAGGGTTAGGGTTTGTTTTAGTGTTAGGTTTAGTGTTAGGGTTAGGGTTCGGGTTCGGGTTACGGTTATAGTTTGGGTTAGGTTTAGGGCTGGGTTAGGGTTTGGGTTTGTGTTAGGGTTAGGGTTAGGGTTTGTTTAAGGGTTAGGTTTAGGGTTTAGATTAGGTTTACGGTGAGGGTATGCGATAAGGTTAGGTTTTGGGTTAGGGTTAGGGTTAGGATTAGGGTTAGGTTTAGGGTTAGGTTTAGCGTTTGGATTAGGGTTAGGGTTAGGGTAAGGTATAGGGTTTGGGTTAGGGTTAGGGTGTGAGTTTGGGTTAGGGTTAGGTTTAGGTTTAGGGTTAGGTTTAGGGATAGAGTTATATTTTGGGTTCTGGTTATGGTTAGGGTTTGGGTTAGGGTTAGGCTTAGGGGTTGGGTTTGGGTTAAGGTTAGGGTTAGGGTTAGGGTTTGGGTTTGGGTTTGGGTTAGGGTTAGGGTTAGGGTTAGGGTTAGGGTTAGGGTTTGGGTTTCGGTTAGGATTAGGTTTAGGGTTATTGTTAGGGTTTGGGTTACGGTTAGGGTTAGGTTAGGGTTTGGGTTTGGGTTAGGGTTAGGTTTAGGGTTAGGGTTTGGGTTAGGGTTAGGTTTCGGGTTAATGTTTGGATTAGCTTTAGGGTTAGGGTTTAGGTTAGGGTTAGGTTTATGGTTATGGTTAGAGTTTGGGTTAGGGTTGGGTTTAGGGTTAGGGTTTGGGTTAGGGTTAGGTTTAGGGTTAATGTTTGGGTTAGCTTTAGTGTTAGGGTTTGGGTTAGTTTTAGGGTTATGGGTATGGTTAGGGTATGGTTTACGGTGAGGGTTAGGGGTAGGCTTTGGGTTAGGGTTAGGGTTAGGGTTAATGTTTGGGTTAGGGTTAGGTTTAGGTATAGGGTTAGGGATTGGTTTAGTGTTAGATTTAGTGTTAGGGTTAGGGTTAGTGTTAGGGTTACGGTTAGAGTTTTGTTTAGGTTTAGGGTTAGGGTTAGGGTTTGTGTTAAGGTTAGGTTTAGGGTTAGGGTTTGGGCTAGGGTTAGGGTTTGGTTTAGGGTTAATGTTTGGGTTAGGGTTAGGATTAGGTTTAGGGTTAGGGTTTCGGTTAGGGTTAGGGTTAGGTTTTGGGTTATGGTTAGGTTTAGGCTTAGGGTTTGGGTTAGGGTTAGGTTTAGGTTTAATGTTCGGGTTAGGGTTAGGGTTAGGGTTAGGGTTAGTATAGGTAGGCGTTGCAGTAGAGGTCCTGTATGTGGAGGTCCTGTGCAGGGCCAGCAGGCCACACCATCTTCTCCCCTCCTCCTCCCATCTTCTCCTGGCTGCTTCTTTTTGTCAAACACTAGAACTTTGACCTAAAGTCTACTATAATCTCTCCAAACTGGTCACCCAAACACTAGAGCCTACCACCAAGAAACCTCTGTGTTTCAGCAACTCATCTGAGAGGGCTTTGTCACCTAGCAACACCCTAAACAATGCTTTGCCAGGTCACTGCCCCTTGGAGTTCCAGAATCTTAGTCCAAGATTCTGTGACCTAAGCACTCCTGCCCACATCAGACACCAATGACAGGAGACTGACCAATAGCACTCTGGACTCACTTGCAAAGCTCTGCCTGTCTATCATAGCTTCAGAGCAGGTGCTCCTCCCATGGTCAAGTCATGCCAAGGTTGCTTCCCAGTCCTGCAGCTCTTGCCAGGATTGCACGTGGTTACCTAAATAACCAACCTCTTTCTTTCTAGAATTTACCATATTATTGATATTGGATTCTTAAGTACTATAAGCTACATTTGAATCAGAAAACTACTTTGGACATCGTTTTTTATGGGGAAAATATTTTCCTTTTTCATTGTTGCTGAATCCAATCTTTGCTCTTAAAAAAGTACAACTCAACTCTTGGGGGTGAGGCAGGAGGATTATAAATTCAAGGCTACCCTCGGATTAGGGTATGGGTTATGGTTATGGTTAGGGTTAGGGTTAGGGTTAGAATTAGGGTTAGGTTTACGTTTAGGGTTAGGGTTAGGGTTAGTTTTTGGGTTAGGGTTAGGTTTAGGGTTAGGGATACGATTAGGATTAGGGTTATGGTTTGGGTTAGGGTTAGGGTTAGGATTAGGGTTAGGGTTAGGGTTAGGTTTAGGGTTAGGATTTGAGTTAGGTTTAGGGTTCGGTTTATGGTTTCTGTTTGGGTTAGGGTGAGTTTTAGGGTTGGGGTTAGGGTTAGTGTTAGGATTAAGGTTTGGGTTTTGGTTATGGTTAGTTTTAGGGTTAGGGTTAGGGTTTAGGTTAGGTTTAGGGTGAGGGTTTGCGATAAGGTTAGGATTTGGGTTAAGGTTAGGGTTAGGGTTAGTGTTAGGGTTACCGTTTGGATTAGTTTTAAGTTTAGTTTAAGGTTAGGATTTGGGTTTGGGTTGCAGTGTGGGGTAGGGTTAGGGTTAGGTTTTGGGTTAGGGTTAGGCTTAGGGTTTGGGTTAGGTTTAGGTTTAATGTTTGGGTTAGGGTTAGGGTTAGGGTTAGGGTTAGGGTTAGTAGAGGTAGGCGTTGCAGTAGAGGTCCTGTATGTGGAGGTCCTGTGCAGGGCCAGCAAGCCACACCATCTTCTCCCCTCCTCCTCCCATCTTCTCCTGGCTGCTTCTTTTTGTCAAACACTAGAACTTTGACCTAAAGTCTACTATAATCTCTCCAAACTGGTCACCCAAACACTAGAGCCTACCACCAAGAAACCTCTGTGTTTCAGCAACTCATCTGAGAGGGCTTTGTCACCTAGCAACACCCTAAACAATGCTTTGCCAGGTCACTGCCTCTTGGAGTTCCAGAATCTTAGTCCAAGATTCTGTGACCTAAGCACTCCTGCCCACATCAGACACCAATGACAGGAGACTGACCAATAGCACTCTGGACTCACTTGCAAAGCTCTGCCTGTCTATCATAGCTTCAGAGCAGGTGCTCCTCCCATGGTCAAGTCATGCCAAGGTTGCTTCCCAGTCCTGCAGCTCTTGCCAGGATTGCACGTGGTTACCTAAATAACCAACCTCTTTCTTTCTAGAATTTACCATATTATTGATATTGGATTCTTAAGTACTATAAGCTACATTTGAATCAGAAAACTACTTTGGACATCGTTTTCTATGAGGGAAAATATTTTCCTTTTTCATTGTTGATGAATCCAATCTTTGCTCTTAAAAAAGTACAACTCAACTCTTGGGGGTGAGGCAGGAGGATTATCAGTTCAAGGCTACCCTCGGATTAGGGTATGGGTTATGGTTATGGTTATGGTTAGGGTTAGGGTTAGAATTAGGGTTAGGGTTAGGTTTAGGGTTAGTGTTAGGTTTAGTGTTTGGGTTAGGGTTAGTTTTAGGGTTAGGGATACGATTAGGATTAGGGTTATGGTTTGGGTTAGTGTTACGGGTAGGATTAGGTTTAGGGTTAGGATTAGGGTTTGAGTGAGGGTTAGGGTTAGGTTTTGGGTTTCCTTTTGTGTTTGGGTGGGTGTTAGGTTTTGGGTTTGGGTTAGTGTTAGGATTAGGGTTTGGGTTTGGGTTAGGGTTAGTGTTAGGGTTAGGGTTAGGGTTTAGGTTAGGTTTAGGGTGAGGGTTTGTGATAAGGTTAGGATTTGGATAAAGGTTAGGGTTAAGATTAGAGTTAGGGTTAAGGTTAGGTTTAGGGTTAGCGTTTGGGTTACGGTTAAGTTTAGTTTAAGGTTAGGGTTAGTTTTTGGGTTAGGGTTAGGTTTAGGGTTAGGGTTAGGGTTAGGGTGTGCGTTTGGGTTAGGGTTAGGTTTAGGGTTAGGGTTTGGGTTTGGGTTTGGCTTAGGGTTAGGGTTAGGATTAGGATTAGTGTTAGGGTTTGTTTTGCGTTAGGATTAGGGTTAGGGTTAGGGTTAGGATTAGGGTTAGGGTTTGGGTTAGGGTTAGGGTTTGTGTTAGGGTTAGGTTTAGGTTTAGGGTTTGGGTTAGGGTTCGGTTTAGGGTTAATGTTTGGGTTAGCTTTAGTGTTAGGGTTTGGGTTAGTTTTAGGGTTATGGTTATGGTTAGGGTTTGGTTTAGGGTTAGGTTTAGGGTTAGGCTTTGGGTTAGGGTTAGGGTTAGGGTTAATGTTTGGGTTAGGGTTAGGTTTAGGTATAGGGTTAGGGATTGGTTTAGTGTTAGATTTAGTGTTAGGGTTAGGGTTAGTGTTAGGGTTACGGTTAGAGTTTTGTTTAGGTTTAGGGTTAGGGTTAGGGTTTGTGTTAAGGTTAGGTTTAGGGTTAGGGTTTGGGCTAGGGTTAGGGTTTGGTTTAGGGTTAATGTTTGGGTTAGGGTTAGGATTAGGTTTAGGGTTAGGTTTTCGGTTAGGGTTAGGGTTAGGTGTTGGGTTATGGTTAGGTTTAGGCTTAGGGTTTGGGTTAGGGTTAGGTTTAGGTTTAATGTTCGGGTTAGGGTTAGGGTTAGGGTTAGGGTTAGTATAGGTAGGCGTTGCAGTAGAGGTCCTGTATGTGGAGGTCCTGTGCAGGGCCAGCAGGCCACACCATCTTCTCCCCTCCTCCTCCCATCTTCTCCTGGCTGCTTCTTTTTGTCAAACACTAGAACTTTGACCTAAAGTCTACTATAATCTCTCCAAACTGGTCACCCAAACACTAGAGCCTACCACCAAGAAACCTCTGTGTTTCAGCAACTCATCTGAGAGGGCTTTGTCACCTAGCAACACCCTAAACAATGCTTTGCCAGGTCACTGCCCCTTGGAGTTCCAGAATCTTAGTCCAAGATTCTGTGACCTAAGCACTCCTGCCCACATCAGACACCAATGACAGGAGACTGACCAATAGCACTCTGGACTCACTTGCAAAGCTCTGCCTGTCTATCATAGCTTCAGAGCAGGTGCTCCTCCCATGGTCAAGTCATGCCAAGGTTGCTTCCCAGTCCTGCAGCTCTTGCCAGGATTGCACGTGGTTACCTAAATAACCAACCTCTTTCTTTCTAGAATTTACCATATTATTGATATTGGATTCTTAAGTACTATAAGCTACATTTGAATCAGAAAACTACTTTGGACATCGTTTTTTATGGGGAAAATATTTTCCTTTTTCATTGTTGCTGAATCCAATCTTTGCTCTTAAAAAAGTACAACTCAACTCTTGGGGGTGAGGCAGGAGGATTATAAATTCAAGGCTACCCTCGGATTAGGGTATGGGTTATGGTTATGGTTAGGGTTAGGGTTAGGGTTAGAATTAGGGTTAGGTTTACGTTTAGGGTTAGGGTTAGGGTTAGTTTTTGGGTTAGGGTTAGGTTTAGGGTTAGGGATACGATTAGGATTAGGGTTATGGTTTGGGTTAGGGTTAGGGTTAGGATTAGGGTTAGGGTTAGGGTTAGGTTTAGGGTTAGGATTTGAGTTAGGTTTAGGGTTCGGTTTATGGTTTCTGTTTGGGTTAGGGTGAGTTTTAGGGTTGGGGTTAGGGTTAGTGTTAGGATTAAGGTTTGGGTTTTGGTTATGGTTAGTTTTAGGGTTAGGGTTAGGGTTTAGGTTAGGTTTAGGGTGAGGGTTTGCGATAAGGTTAGGATTTGGGTTAAGGTTAGGGTTAGGGTTAGTGTTAGGGTTACCGTTTGGATTAGTTTTAAGTTTAGTTTAAGGTTAGGATTTGGGTTTGGGTTGCAGTGTGGGGTAGGGTTAGGGTTAGGTTTTGGGTTAGGGTTAGGCTTAGGGTTTGGGTTAGGTTTAGGTTTAATGTTTGGGTTAGGGTTAGGGTTAGGGTTAGGGTTAGGGTTAGTAGAGGTAGGCGTTGCAGTAGAGGTCCTGTATGTGGAGGTCCTGTGCAGGGCCAGCAAGCCACACCATCTTCTCCCCTCCTCCTCCCATCTTCTCCTGGCTGCTTCTTTTTGTCAAACACTAGAACTTTGACCTAAAGTCTACTATAATCTCTCCAAACTGGTCACCCAAACACTAGAGCCTACCACCAAGAAACCTCTGTGTTTCAGCAACTCATCTGAGAGGGCTTTGTCACCTAGCAACACCCTAAACAATGCTTTGCCAGGTCACTGCCTCTTGGAGTTCCAGAATCTTAGTCCAAGATTCTGTGACCTAAGCACTCCTGCCCACATCAGACACCAATGACAGGAGACTGACCAATAGCACTCTGGACTCACTTGCAAAGCTCTGCCTGTCTATCATAGCTTCAGAGCAGGTGCTCCTCCCATGGTCAAGTCATGCCAAGGTTGCTTCCCAGTCCTGCAGCTCTTGCCAGGATTGCACGTGGTTACCTAAATAACCAACCTCTTTCTTTCTAGAATTTACCATATTATTGATATTGGATTCTTAAGTACTATAAGCTACATTTGAATCAGAAAACTACTTTGGACATCGTTTTCTATGAGGGAAAATATTTTCCTTTTTCATTGTTGATGAATCCAATCTTTGCTCTTAAAAAAGTACAACTCAACTCTTGGGGGTGAGGCAGGAGGATTATCAGTTCAAGGCTACCCTCGGATTAGGGTATGGGTTATGGTTATGGTTATGGTTAGGGTTAGGGTTAGAATTAGGGTTAGGGTTAGGTTTAGGGTTAGTGTTAGGTTTAGTGTTTGGGTTAGGGTTAGTTTTAGGGTTAGGGATACGATTAGGATTAGGGTTATGGTTTGGGTTAGGGTTAGGGGTAGGATTAGGTTTAGGGTTAGGATTAGGGTTTGAGTTAGGGTTAGGGTTAGGTTTAGGGTTTCCTTTTGGGTTAGGGTGAGTGTTAGGTTTAGGGTTAGGGTTAGTGTTAGGATTAGGGTTTGGGTTTGGGTTAGGGTTAGTGTTAGGGTTAGGGTTAGGGTTTAGGTTAGGTTTAGGGTGAGGGTTTGTGATAAGGTTAGGATTTGGATAAAGGTTAGGGTTAAGATTAGAGTTAGGGTTAAGGTTAGGTTTAGGGTTAGCGTTTGGGTTACGGTTAAGTTTAGTTTAAGGTTAGGGTTAGTTTTTGGGTTAGGGTTAGGTTTAGGGTTAGGGTTAGGGTTAGGGTGTGCGTTTGGGTTAGGGTTAGGTTTAGGGTTAGGGTTTGGGTTTGGGTTTGGCTTAGGGTTAGGGTTAGGATTAGGATTAGTGTTAGGGTTTGTTTTGCGTTAGGATTAGGGTTAGGGTTAGGGTTAGGATTAGGGTTAGGGTTTGGGTTAGGGTTAGGGTTTGTGTTAGGGTTAGGTTTAGGTTTAGGGTTTGGGTTAGGGTTCGGTTTAGGGTTAATGTTTGGGTTAGCTTTAGTGTTAGGGTTTGGGTTAGGTTTAGGGTTATGGTTATGGTTAGGGTTTGGTTTAGGGTTAGGTTTAGGGTTAGGCTTTGGGTTAGGGTTAGGGTTAGGGTTAATGTTTGGGTTAGGGTTAGGTTTAGGTATAGGGTTAGGGATTGGTTTAGTGTTAGATTTAGTGTTAGGGTTAGGGTTAGTGTTAGGGTTACGGTTAGTGTTTTGTTTAGGTTTAGGGTTAGGGTTAGGGTTTGTGTTAAGGTTAGGTTTAGGGTTAGGGTTTGGGCTAGGGTTAGGGTTTGGTTTAGGGTTAATGTTTGGGTTAGGGTTAGGATTAGGTTTAGGGTTAGGGTTTCGGTTAGGGTTAGGGTTAGGTTTTGGGTTATGGTTAGGTTTAGGCTTAGGGTTTGGGTTAGGGTTAGGTTTAGGTTTAATGTTCGGGTTAGGGTTAGGGTTAGGGTTAGGGTTAGTATAGGTAGGCGTTGCAGTAGAGGTCCTGTATGTGGAGGTCCTGTGCAGGGCCAGCAGGCCACACCATCTTCTCCCCTCCTCCTCCCATCTTCTCCTGGCTGCTTCTTTTTGTCAAACACTAGAACTTTGACCTAAAGTCTACTATAATCTCTCCAAACTGGTCACCCAAACACTAGAGCCTACCACCAAGAAACCTCTGTGTTTCAGCAACTCATCTGAGAGGGCTTTGTCACCTAGCAACACCCTAAACAATGCTTTGCCAGGTCACTGCCCCTTGGAGTTCCAGAATCTTAGTCCAAGATTCTGTGACCTAAGCACTCCTGCCCACATCAGACACCAATGACAGGAGACTGACCAATAGCACTCTGGACTCACTTGCAAAGCTCTGCCTGTCTATCATAGCTTCAGAGCAGGTGCTCCTCCCATGGTCAAGTCATGCCAAGGTTGCTTCCCAGTCCTGCAGCTCTTGCCAGGATTGCACGTGGTTACCTAAATAACCAACCTCTTTCTTTCTAGAATTTACCATATTATTGATATTGGATTCTTAAGTACTATAAGCTACATTTGAATCAGAAAACTACTTTGGACATCGTTTTTTATGGGGAAAATATTTTCCTTTTTCATTGTTGCTGAATCCAATCTTTGCTCTTAAAAAAGTACAACTCAACTCTTGGGGGTGAGGCAGGAGGATTATAAATTCAAGGCTACCCTCGGATTAGGGTATGGGTTATGGTTATGGTTAGGGTTAGGGTTAGGGTTAGAATTAGGGTTAGGTTTACGTTTAGGGTTAGGGTTAGGGTTAGTTTTTGGGTTAGGGTTAGGTTTAGGGTTAGGGATACGATTAGGATTAGGGTTATGGTTTGGGTTAGGGTTAGGGTTAGGATTAGGGTTAGGGTTAGGGTTAGGTTTAGGGTTAGGATTTGAGTTAGGTTTAGGGTTCGGTTTATGGTTTCTGTTTGGGTTAGGGTGAGTTTTAGGGTTGGGGTTAGGGTTAGTGTTAGGATTAAGGTTTGGGTTTTGGTTATGGTTAGTTTTAGGGTTAGGGTTAGGGTTTAGGTTAGGTTTAGGGTGAGGGTTTGCGATAAGGTTAGGATTTGGGTTAAGGTTAGGGTTAGGGTTAGTGTTAGGGTTACCGTTTGGATTAGTTTTAAGTTTAGTTTAAGGTTAGGATTTGGGTTTGGGTTGCAGTGTGGGGTAGGGTTAGGGTTAGGTTTTGGGTTAGGGTTAGGCTTAGGGTTTGGGTTAGGTTTAGGTTTAATGTTTGGGTTAGGGTTAGGGTTAGGGTTAGGGTTAGGGTTAGTAGAGGTAGGCGTTGCAGTAGAGGTCCTGTATGTGGAGGTCCTGTGCAGGGCCAGCAAGCCACACCATCTTCTCCCCTCCTCCTCCCATCTTCTCCTGGCTGCTTCTTTTTGTCAAACACTAGAACTTTGACCTAAAGTCTACTATAATCTCTCCAAACTGGTCACCCAAACACTAGAGCCTACCACCAAGAAACCTCTGTGTTTCAGCAACTCATCTGAGAGGGCTTTGTCACCTAGCAACACCCTAAACAATGCTTTGCCAGGTCACTGCCTCTTGGAGTTCCAGAATCTTAGTCCAAGATTCTGTGACCTAAGCACTCCTGCCCACATCAGACACCAATGACAGGAGACTGACCAATAGCACTCTGGACTCACTTGCAAAGCTCTGCCTGTCTATCATAGCTTCAGAGCAGGTGCTCCTCCCATGGTCAAGTCATGCCAAGGTTGCTTCCCAGTCCTGCAGCTCTTGCCAGGATTGCACGTGGTTACCTAAATAACCAACCTCTTTCTTTCTAGAATTTACCATATTATTGATATTGGATTCTTAAGTACTATAAGCTACATTTGAATCAGAAAACTACTTTGGACATCGTTTTCTATGAGGGAAAATATTTTCCTTTTTCATTGTTGATGAATCCAATCTTTGCTCTTAAAAAAGTACAACTCAACTCTTGGGGGTGAGGCAGGAGGATTATCAGTTCAAGGCTACCCTCGGATTAGGGTATGGGTTATGGTTATGGTTATGGTTAGGGTTAGGGTTAGAATTAGGGTTAGGGTTAGGTTTAGGGTTAGTGTTAGGTTTAGTGTTTGGGTTAGGGTTAGTTTTAGGGTTAGGGATACGATTAGGATTAGGGTTATGGTTTGGGTTAGGGTTAGGGGTAGGATTAGGTTTAGGGTTAGGATTAGGGTTTGAGTTAGGGTTAGGGTTAGGTTTAGGGTTTCCTTTTGGGTTAGGGTGAGTGTTAGGTTTAGGGTTAGGGTTAGTGTTAGGATTAGGGTTTGGGTTTGGGTTAGGGTTAGTGTTAGGGTTAGGGTTAGGGTTTAGGTTAGGTTTAGGGTGAGGGTTTGTGATAAGGTTAGGATTTGGATAAAGGTTAGGGTTAAGATTAGAGTTAGGGTTAAGGTTAGGTTTAGGGTTAGCGTTTGGGTTACGGTTAAGTTTAGTTTAAGGTTAGGGTTAGTTTTTGGGTTAGGGTTAGGTTTAGGGTTAGGGTTAGGGTTAGGGTGTGCGTTTGGGTTAGGGTTAGGTTTAGGGTTAGGGTTTGGGTTTGGGTTTGGCTTAGGGTTAGGGTTAGGATTAGGATTAGTGTTAGGGTTTGTTTTGCGTTAGGATTAGGGTTAGGGTTAGGGTTAGGATTAGGGTTAGGGTTTGGGTTAGGGTTAGGGTTTGTGTTAGGGTTAGGTTTAGGTTTAGGGTTTGGGTTAGGGTTCGGTTTAGGGTTAATGTTTGGGTTAGCTTTAGTGTTAGGGTTTGGGTTAGTTTTAGGGTTATGGTTATGGTTAGGGTTTGGTTTAGGGTTAGGTTTAGGGTTAGGCTTTGGGTTAGGGTTAGGGTTAGGGTTAATGTTTGGGTTAGGGTTAGGTTTAGGTATAGGGTTAGGGATTGGTTTAGTGTTAGATTTAGTGTTAGGGTTAGGGTTAGTGTTAGGGTTACGGTTAGAGTTTTGTTTAGGTTTAGGGTTAGGGTTAGGGTTTGTGTTAAGGTTAGGTTTAGGGTTAGGGTTTGGGCTAGGGTTAGGGTTTGGTTTAGGGTTAATGTTTGGGTTAGGGTTAGGATTAGGTTTAGGGTTAGGGCTTCGGTTAGGGTGAGGGTTAGGTTTTGGGTTATGGTTAGGTTTAGGCTTAGGGTTTGGGTTAGGGTTAGGTTTAGGTTTAATGTTCGGGTTAGGGTTAGGGTTAGGGTTAGGGTTAGTATAGGTAGGCGTTGCAGTAGAGGTCCTGTATGTGGAGGTCCTGTGCAGGGCCAGCAGGCCACACCATCTTCTCCCCTCCTCCTCCCATCTTCTCCTGGCTGCTTCTTTTTGTCAAACACTAGAACTTTGACCTAAAGTCTACTATAATCTCTCCAAACTGGTCACCCAAACACTAGAGCCTACCACCAAGAAACCTCTGTGTTTCAGCAACTCATCTGAGAGGGCTTTGTCACCTAGCAACACCCTAAACAATGCTTTGCCAGGTCACTGCCCCTTGGAGTTCCAGAATCTTAGTCCAAGATTCTGTGACCTAAGCACTCCTGCCCACATCAGACACCAATGACAGGAGACTGACCAATAGCACTCTGGACTCACTTGCAAAGCTCTGCCTGTCTATCATAGCTTCAGAGCAGGTGCTCCTCCCATGGTCAAGTCATGCCAAGGTTGCTTCCCAGTCCTGCAGCTCTTGCCAGGATTGCACGTGGTTACCTAAATAACCAACCTCTTTCTTTCTAGAATTTACCATATTATTGATATTGGATTCTTAAGTACTATAAGCTACATTTGAATCAGAAAACTACTTTGGACATCGTTTTTTATGGGGAAAATATTTTCCTTTTTCATTGTTGCTGAATCCAATCTTTGCTCTTAAAAAAGTACAACTCAACTCTTGGGGGTGAGGCAGGAGGATTATAAATTCAAGGCTACCCTCGGATTAGGGTATGGGTTATGGTTATGGTTAGGGTTAGGGTTAGGGTTAGAATTAGGGTTAGGTTTACGTTTAGGGTTAGGGTTAGGGTTAGTTTTTGGGTTAGGGTTAGGTTTAGGGTTAGGGATACGATTAGGATTAGGGTTATGGTTTGGGTTAGGGTTAGGGTTAGGATTAGGGTTAGGGTTAGGGTTAGGTTTAGGGTTAGGATTTGAGTTAGGTTTAGGGTTCGGTTTATGGTTTCTGTTTGGGTTAGGGTGAGTTTTAGGGTTGGGGTTAGGGTTAGTGTTAGGATTAAGGTTTGGGTTTTGGTTATGGTTAGTTTTAGGGTTAGGGTTAGGGTTTAGGTTAGGTTTAGGGTGAGGGTTTGCGATAAGGTTAGGATTTGGGTTAAGGTTAGGGTTAGGGTTAGTGTTAGGGTTACCGTTTGGATTAGTTTTAAGTTTAGTTTAAGGTTAGGATTTGGGTTTGGGTTGCAGTGTGGGGTAGGGTTAGGGTTAGGTTTTGGGTTAGGGTTAGGCTTAGGGTTTGGGTTAGGTTTAGGTTTAATGTTTGGGTTAGGGTTAGGGTTAGGGTTAGGGTTAGGGTTAGTAGAGGTAGGCGTTGCAGTAGAGGTCCTGTATGTGGAGGTCCTGTGCAGGGCCAGCAAGCCACACCATCTTCTCCCCTCCTCCTCCCATCTTCTCCTGGCTGCTTCTTTTTGTCAAACACTAGAACTTTGACCTAAAGTCTACTATAATCTCTCCAAACTGGTCACCCAAACACTAGAGCCTACCACCAAGAAACCTCTGTGTTTCAGCAACTCATCTGAGAGGGCTTTGTCACCTAGCAACACCCTAAACAATGCTTTGCCAGGTCACTGCCTCTTGGAGTTCCAGAATCTTAGTCCAAGATTCTGTGACCTAAGCACTCCTGCCCACATCAGACACCAATGACAGGAGACTGACCAATAGCACTCTGGACTCACTTGCAAAGCTCTGCCTGTCTATCATAGCTTCAGAGCAGGTGCTCCTCCCATGGTCAAGTCATGCCAAGGTTGCTTCCCAGTCCTGCAGCTCTTGCCAGGATTGCACGTGGTTACCTAAATAACCAACCTCTTTCTTTCTAGAATTTACCATATTATTGATATTGGATTCTTAAGTACTATAAGCTACATTTGAATCAGAAAACTACTTTGGACATCGTTTTCTATGAGGGAAAATATTTTCCTTTTTCATTGTTGATGAATCCAATCTTTGCTCTTAAAAAAGTACAACTCAACTCTTGGGGGTGAGGCAGGAGGATTATCAGTTCAAGGCTACCCTCGGATTAGGGTATGGGTTATGGTTATGGTTATGGTTAGGGTTAGGGTTAGAATTAGGGTTAGGGTTAGGTTTAGGGTTAGTGTTAGGTTTAGTGTTTGGGTTAGGGTTAGTTTTAGGGTTAGGGATACGATTAGGATTAGGGTTATGGTTTGGGTTAGGGTTAGGGGTAGGATTAGGTTTAGGGTTAGGATTAGGGTTTGAGTTAGGGTTAGGGTTAGGTTTAGGGTTTCCTTTTGGGTTAGGGTGAGTGTTAGGTTTAGGGTTAGGGTTAGTGTTAGGATTAGGGTTTGGGTTTGGGTTAGGGTTAGTGTTAGGGTTAGGGTTAGGGTTTAGGTTAGGTTTAGGATGAGGGTTTGTGATAAGGTTAGGATTTGGATAAAGGTTAGGGTTAAGATTAGGGTTAGGGTTAAGGTTAGGTTTAGGGTTAGCGTTTGGGTTACGGTTAAGTTTAGTTTAAGGTTAGGGTTAGTTTTTGGGTTAGGGTTAGGTTTAGGGTTAGGGTTAGGGTTAGGGTGTGCGTTTGGGTTAGGGTTAGGTTTAGGGTTAGGGTTTGGGTTTGGGTTTGGCTTAGGGTTAGGGTTAGGATTAGGATTAGTGTTAGGGTTTGTTTTGCGTTAGGATTAGGGTTAGGGTTAGGGTTAGGATTAGGGTTAGGGTTTGGGTTAGGGTTAGGGTTTGTGTTAGGGTTAGGTTTAGGTTTAGGGTTTGGGTTAGGGTTCGGTTTAGGGTTAATGTTTGGGTTAGCTTTAGTGTTAGGGTTTGGGTTAGTTTTAGGGTTATGGTTATGGTTAGGGTTTGGTTTAGGGTTAGGTTTAGGGTTAGGCTTTGGGTTAGGGTTAGGGTTAGGGTTAATGTTTGGGTTAGGGTTAGGTTTAGGTATAGGGTTAGGGATTGGTTTAGTGTTAGATTTAGTGTTAGGGTTAGGGTTAGTGTTAGGGTTACGGTTAGAGTTTTGTTTAGGTTTAGGGTTAGGGTTAGGGTTTGTGTTAAGGTTAGGTTTAGGGTTAGGGTTTGGGCTAGGGTTAGGGTTTGGTTTAGGGTTAGGGTTTGCGTTTGGGTGAGGTTTAGGTTTAGGGTAAGGGTTATGTTTCGGGATAGAGTTATGCTTAGGTTTAGGGCTAGGGTTAGTGTTAGGATTAGGGTTTGGGTTTGGGTTAGGGTTGCTGTTAGGTTTAGGGTTAGGGTTTAGTTTAGGGTTAGGGTTAGGGTTTCGGATTGGGTTTGGTTTAGGGTTAGAGTTGGGGTTAGGGTTAGAATTTGGGTTAGGCTTAAGTTTAGAGTTATGGTTTGCGATAGGGTTAGGGTTTGGGTTAGGGTTAGGGTTAGGGTTAGCGTTTGGGTTATGGTTAAGTTTAGTTTAAGGTTAGGGTTAGGGTTTGGATTAGGGTTAGGTTTAGGGTTAGGGTTAGGGTTAGGGTGTGCGTTTGGGTGAGGTTTAGGTTTAGGGTAAGGGTTATGTTTCGGGATAGAGTTATGGTTTGGGTTCTGGTTATGGTTAGGGTTTGGGTTAGGGTTAGGTTTAGGGTTTGGATTTGGATTAGGGTTAGGGTTAGTGTTAGGGTTAGGGTTTGGGTTAGGGTTTGGGTTTGGGTTAGAGTTAGGGTTAGGGTTAGGGTTTGGGTTAGGGTTTGTGTTAGGTTTAGGGTTAGGGTTAGGGTTTGTGTTAGGGTTAGCGTAAGGGTTAAGGTTAGGGTTTGGGTTTGGGTTAGGGTTAGGGTTAGTGTTAGGGTTTGTGTTAGGTTTAGGGTTAGGGTTAGGGTTTGGGATATTGTTTGGGTTAGGGTTAGGTTAGTATTTGGGTTTGGGTTAGGGTTAGGGTTACTGGTATGGTTTGGGGTAAGTTTAGGGTTAGGGTTAGGGTTTGTGTTAGGGTTAGGGTTAGGGTTAAGGTTAGGTTTTGGGTTAGGGTTAGGGTTAGGATTAGGGTTATGGTTAGGGTTAGGGTTAGGGTTAGGGTTTGGGTTTGGCTTAGGGTTAGGGTTAGGGTTAGGGTTAGTGTTAGGGTTTATTTTGAGTTAGGATTAGGGTTAGGGTTAGGGTTAGGATTAGGGTTACGGTTTGGGTTAGGGTTTCGATTTGGGTTAGGGTTAGGGTTAGGGTTAGGGTTAGGGTTTGGGTTAGGGTTTGGATTTGGGTTAGGGTTAGGGTTAGGGTTAGGGTTTGGGTTAGGGTTTGTGTTAGGTTTAGGGTTAGGGTTAGGGTTTGTGTTAGGGTTAGCGTAAGGGTTAAGGTTAGGGTTTGGGTTTGGGTTAGGGTTAGGGTTAGTGTTAGGGTTTGTGTTAGGTTTAGGGTTAGGGTTAGGGTTTGGGTTATTGTTTGGGTTAGGGTTAGGTTAGTGTTTGGGTTTGGGTTAGGGTTAGGGTTAGTGTTATGGTTTGTGTTAGGTTTAGGGTTAGGGTTAGGGTTTGTGTTAGGGTTAGGGTTAGGGTTAAGGTTAGGTTTTGGGTTAGGGTTAGGGTTAGGATTAGGATTATGGTTAGGGTTAGGGTTAGGGTTTGGGTTTGGCTTAGAGTTAGGGTTAGGGTTAGGGTTATTGTTAGGGTTTGTTTTGAGTTAGGATTAGGGTTAGGGTTAGGGTTAGGATTAGGGTTACGGTTTGGGTTAGGGTTTCGATTTGGGTTAGGGTTAGGGCTAGGGTTATGGTTTGGGTTAGGGTTAGGGTTAGGGTTTGGGTTTGGGTTAGGGTTAGGGTTAGGGTTAGTGTTAGGATTAGTGTTATGGTTTGTTTTGCGTTAGGGTTAGGGTTAGGGTTAGGGTTAGGATTAGGGTTACGGTTTGGGTTAGGGTTTGGGTTTGGGTTTGGGTTAGGGTTAGGGTTAGAGTTATTGTTTGGGTTACGGTTAGGGTTAGTGTTAGGGTTAGTGTTAGGTTTAGGGTTAAAATTTGGATTAGGGTTAGTGTTAGGGTTAGGATTAGGGTTTGGGTTAGGGTTAGGGTTAGGTTGAAGTTAAGGTTTTGGGTTAGGGTTAGGGTTAGGATTAGGGTTATGGTTTGGGTTAGGTTTAGATTTAGGGTTTGGGTTTGGCTTAGGGTTAGGGTTAGGGTTAAGGTTAGTGTTAGGGTTTGTTTTGAGTTGGGATTAGGGTTAGGGTTAGGGTTAGGATTAGGGTTACGGTTTGGGTTAGGGTTTGGGTTTAGGTTAGGGTTAGGGCTAGGGTTATGGTTTGGGTTAGGGTTAGGTTTAGGGTTTGGTTTGGGTTAGGGTTAGGGTTAAGTTTAGGTTTTGGGTTAGGGTTAGAGTTAGGATTTGGGTTATGGTTTGG
>JAJHUQ010000039.1:3792500-3802500 GCA_035773235.1 Eospalax fontanierii | reverse complement strand
CTTCACCCCTCCTCCTCCCATTTTCTCCTGGCTGCTTCTTTTGTCAAACACTAGAACTTTGTCCTAAAGTCAACTTAATCTCTCTAAACTGGTCACCCAAACTCTAGAGCCTACCACCAAGAAACATCTGTGTTTCAGCAACTCATCTGAGAGGGCTTTGTCACCTAGCAACACCCTAAACAATGCTTTGCCAGGTCACTGCCTCTTGGAGTTCCAGAATCTTAGTCCAATATTCTGTGACCTCAGCACTCCTGCCCACATCAGACACCAGTGACAGGAGACTGACGAATAGTACTCAGCACTCACTTGCAAAGCTCTGCCTGTCTATCAGAGCTTCAGAGCAGGTGCTCCTCCCATGGTCAAGTCATGCCAAGGTTGCTTCCCAGTCCTGCAGCTCTTGCCAGGATTGCACGTGGTTACCTAAATAACCAACCTCATTCTTTCTAGAAATTACCATGTTATTGATATTGGATTCTTCAGTACTATAAGCTACATTTGAATCAGAAAACTACTTTGGGCATCGTTCTCTATGAGGGAAAATATTTTCCTTTTTCATTGTTGCTGAATCCAATCTTTGCTCTTAAAAAAGTACAACTGAACTCTTTGGGGTGAGGCAGGAGGATTATCAGTTCAAGGGTACCCTGGGATTAGGGTATGGGTTATGGTTATGGTTATGGTTAGGGTTAGGTTTAGAATTAGGGTTAGGTTTAGGTTTAGGGTTAGGGTTAGGGTTAGGGTTTGAGTTAGGGTTAGGCTTAGGGTTAGGGATACGATTAGGATTAGGGTTATGGTTTGGGTTTGGGTTAGCGTTAGGATTAGGGTTAGGGTTAGGGTTAGGATTTGAGTTAGGTTTAGGGTTCGGTTTATGGTTTCCGTTTGGGTTAGGGTGAGTGTTAGAGTTAGGGTTAGGGTTAGTGTTAGGATTAAGGTTTGGGTTTGGGTTATGGTTAGTGTTAGGGTTAGGGTTAGGGTTTAGGTTAGGTTTATGGTGAGGGTTTGCGATAAGGTTAGGATTTGGGTTAAGGATAGGGTTAGGGTTAGTGTTAGGGTTACCGTTTGGGTTCGTTTTAAGTTTAGTTTAAGGTTAGGATTTGGGTTTGGTTTAGGGTTAGGGTTAGGGTAAGGGTTAGGGTTAGGGTTTGGGTTAGGGTTAGGGTTAGGATTAGGGTTATGGTTTGGGTGAGTGTTACAGTTAGGTTTTGGGTTTGGGTTGGAGTGTGGGGTAGGGTTAGGGTTAGGTTTTGGATTAGGGTTAGGGTTAGGGTTTGGGTTATTGTAAGGGTTAGGGTTAGGTTAGTGTTTGGGTTTGGGTTAGGGTTAGGGTTAGAGTTAGGGTTTGGTTTAGGGTTAGGGTTAGTGTTAGGGTTTGGGTTAGGGTTAGTTTTAGGGTTAGGGTTAGGTTGAGGGATAGTGTTATGGTTTGGATTCTGCTTATGGTTAGGTTTTGGGTTAGGGTTAGGGTTACGTTTAGGGTTTGGGTTTGGGTTAGGATTAGGGTTAGGGTTAGGGTTTGGGTTTGGGTTAGGGTTAGGGTTTGTGTTAGGGTTAGGTTTAGGTTTAGGGTTTGGGTTAGGGTTCGGTTTAGGGTTAATGTTTGGGTTAGCTTTAGTGTTAGGGTTTGGGTTAGTTTTAGGGTTATGGTTATGGTTAGGGTTTGGGTTAGGGTTAGGGTTAGAGTTAGGGTTTGGTTTAGGGTTAGGGTTAGTGTTAGGGTTTGGGTTAGGGTTAGGTTTAGAGTTAGGGTTAGGTTGAGGGATAGTGTTATGGTTTGGATTCTGCTTACGGTTAGGTTTTGGGTTAGGGTTAGGGTTAGGTTTAGGGTTTGGGTTTGGGTTAGGATTAGGGTTAGGGTTAGGGTTTGGGTTTGGGTTAGGGTTAGGGTTTGTGTTAGGGTTAGGTTTAGGTTTAGGGTTTGGGTTAGGGTTCGGTTTAGGGTTAATGTTTGGGTTAGCTTTAGTGTTAGGGTTTGGGTTAGTTTTAGGGTTATGGTTATGGTTAGGGTTTGGGTTAGGGTTAGGTTTAGGGTTAGGCTTTGGGTTAGGGTTAGGGTTAGGGTTAATGTTTGGGTTAGGGTTAGGTTTAGGTATAGGGTTAGGGATTGGTTTCGTGTTAGATTTAGTGTTAGGGTTAGGGTTAGTGTTAGGGTTACGGTTAGAGTTTTGGTTAGGTTTAGGGTTAGGGTTAGGGTTAGGGTTTGTGTTAGGGTTAGGTTTAGGGTTAGGGTTTAGGCTAGGGTTAGGGTTTGGTTTAGGGTTAATGTATGGGTTAGGGTTAGGATTAGGTTTAGCGTTAGGGTTTCGGTTAGGGTTAGGGTTAGGTTTTGGGTTATGGTTAGGTTTAGGCTTAGGGTTTGGGTTAGGGTTAGGTTTAGGTTTAATGTTCGGGTTAGGGTTAGGGTTAGGGTTAGGGTTAGGGTTAGGGTTAGGGTTAGTAGAGGTAGGCGTTGCAGTTGAGATGCTGTATGTGGAGGTCCTGTGCAGGGCCAGCAGGCCACACCATCTTCTCCCCTCCTCCTCCCATCTTCTCCTGGCTGCTTCTTTTTGTCAAACACTAGAACTTTGACCTAAAGTCTACTATAATCTCTCCAAACTGGTCACCCAAACACTAGAGCCTACCACCAAGAAACCTCTGTGTTTCAGCAACTCATCTGAGAGGGCTTTGTCACCTAGCAACACCCTAAACAATGCTTTGCCAGGTCACTGCCTCTTGGAGTTCCAGAATCTTAGTCCAAGATTCTGTGACCGAAGCACTCCTGCCCACATCAGACACCAATGACAGGAGACTGAACAATAGCACTCTGCACTCACTTACAAAGCTCTGCCTGTCTATCACATGTTCAGAGCAGTTTCTCCTCCCCTGGTCAAGTCATGCCAAGGTTGCTTCCTAGTCCTGCAGCTCTTGCCAGTATTGCACGTTGTTACCTCAATAACCAACCTCATTCTTTCTAGAAATTACCATATTATTGATATTGGATTCTTCAGTACTATAAACTACATTTGAATCAGAAAACTACTTTGGGCATCGTTCTCTCTGAGGGAAAATATTTTCCTTTTTCATTGTTGCTGAATCCAATCTTTGCTCTTAAAAAAGTACAAATCAAGTCTTGTGGGTGAGGCAGGAGCATTATGCGTTCTAGGCTACCCTGGGATTAGGGTATGGTTTATGGTTTGGTTTAGGGTTAGAATTAGGGTTAGGGTTAGGTTTAAGGTTAGGGTTAGGGTTAGTGTTTGGGTTAGGGTTCGGGTTAGGGTTAGGGTTAGTGTTATGGTTTGGGTTAGGTTTAGGGTTAGGATTAGGGTTAGGGTTAGGGTTTGTGTTTGGGTTTGGGTTAGGGTTAGGTTTAGAGTTAGGGTTTGCGTTTGGGTTAGGATAACGGTTGGGGTTAGGGTTTGGGTTAGGGTTAGGGTTAGGTTTAGGGTTAGGGTTTGGGTTAAGGTTACGTTTAGGGTTAATGTTTGGGTTAGGGTTAGGGTTAGGGTTAGGGTTAGGGTTAGGGATTGGGTTTGGGTTCGGGTTGGGTTTAGGGTTGGGGTTTGTGTTAGGGTTAGGTTTAGGGTCAATGTTGGTGTTAGGGTTTGGGTTTGGGTTAGGGTTAGGGTTAGGGTTAGGGTTAGGGATTGGGTTAGTGTTAGGTTTAGGGTTAGTGTTAGGGTTAGGGTTAGGGTTACGGGTAGAGTTTGGGTTAGGGTTAGGGTTAGGGTTTGGGTTTGGGTTAGGGTTAGGATTAGCGTTAGTGTTAGGTTTAGGATTAGGGTTAGGGTGTGGGTTAGGATTAGGGTTAGGATCATGATTATGATTTGTGTTAGGGTTAGGTTTAGGGTTAGGGTTTGGGCTAGGGTTAGATTTAGTGTTAGGGTTTGTGTTAGGGTTAGGTTTAGGTTTAGGGTTTGGGTTTCGGTTAGGGTTAGGGTTGGTGTTAGTGTTAGGTTTAGGGTTAGGGTTTGCGCTAGGGTTAGGGTTAGGTTTAGGGTTAAGTTTTGGGTTATGGTTAGGTTTAGGCTTAGGGTTAGCGTGAGGGTTAGGTTTAGGTTTAATGTTTGGGTTAGTGTTAGGATTAGGTATAGGGTTAGTGTTAGGTTAGGCTTAGGGTTACGGTTAGTGTTAGGGTTAGGGTTAGTAGAGGTAGGCTTAGTAGTAGAGGTCCTGTTTGTGGAGGGTCTGGGCAGGGCCAGCAGGCCACAACACCTTCTCCCCTCCTCCTCCCATCTTCTCCTGGCTGTTTCTTTTTGTCAAACACTAGAACTTTGACCTAAAGTCAACTAAATCTCTCCAAACTGGTCACCCAAACACTAGAGCCTACCACCAAGAAACCTCTGTGTTTCAGCAACTCATCTTAGAGGGCTTTGTCACCTAGCAACACCCTAAACAATGCTTTGCCAAGTCACTGCCTCTTGGAGTTCCAGAATCTTAGTCCAAGATTCTGTGACCTCAGCACTCCTGCTCACATCAGACACCAATGACAGGAGACTGACCAATAGCCCTCAGCACTCACTTGCAAAGCTCTGCCTGTCTATCATAGCTTCAGAGCAGGTGCTCCTCCCCTGGTCAAGTCATGCCAAGGTTGCTTCCCAGTCCTGCAGCTCTTGCCAGGATTGCACGTGGTTACCTAAATAACCAACCTCATTCTTTCTAGGAATTACCATATTATTGATATTGGATTCTTAAGTACTATAAGCTACATTTGAATCAGAAAACTACTTTGGGCATCGTTTTCTATGAGGGAAAATATTTTCCTTTTTCATTTTTGCTGATTCCAATCTTTGCTCTTAAATAAGTACAACTCAACTCTTGGGGGTGAGGCAGGAGGATTATCAGTTCAAGGCTACCCTGGGATTAGGGTATGGGTTATGGTTATGGTTAGGGTTAGGGTTAGGGTTAGAATTAGGGTTAGGGTTAGGTTTAGATTTAGGGTTAGGGTTAGGGTTAGGGTTTGTGTTAGGGTTAGGGTTAAGGTTTGTGTTAGGATTAGGTTTAGGGTTAGGGTTTGGGTTAGGGTTACGTTTAGGGTTAATATTTGGGTTAGAGTTAGGGTTAGGTATAGGGTTTGGGTTTGGTTTAGTGTTAGGGTTAGGGTTAGGGTTAGGGTTATGGTTAGGGTTATGGTTAGAGTTTGGGTTAGGTTTAGGGCTGGGCTGGGTTTGCGTTTGTGTTAGGGTTAGTTTTAGGGTTTGTGTTAGGGTTAGGTTTAGGGTTAGGGTTTGGGCTAGGGTTAGGGTTAGGGTGTGCATTTGGGTTAGGGTTAGGTTTAGGCTTAGGGTTAGGTTTAGGGTTAGAGTTATGTTTTGTGTTCTGGTTATGTTTAGGGTTTGGGTTAGGGTTAGGTTTAGGGTTAGGGTTTGCGTTTGGTTTAGGGTTAGGTTTAGGGTTAGGGTTAGTATTAGGGTTTGGTTTGCGTTAGGATTAGGGTTAGGCTTAGGGTTAGTGTTAGGTTTAGAGTTTGCGTTTGGGTTAGGGTTAGGGTTAGGGTTTGGGTTTGAGTTTGGCTTAGGGTTAGGGTTACAGTTAGGGTTTGGGTTAGGGTTAGGGTTAGTGTTAGGGTTTGGGGTAGGGTTAGGGTTAGGGTTAGGGTTAGCGAGTGCGTTTGGGTTAGGGTTATGTTTAGGGTTAGGGTTAGGTTTAGGGATAGTGTTATGGTTTGGATTCTGGTTATGGTTAGGGTTTGGATTAGGGTTAGGGTTAGGTTTAGGGTTTGGGTTTGGGTTAGGATTAGGGTTAGGGTTAGTGTTTGGGTTTGGGCTAGGTTTAGGGTTAGGGTTAGGGTGTGGGTTAGTGTTAGGGTTAGGGTTTGGGTTATTCTTAGGTTTAGGTTTAGGGTTACGGTTTGGGTTTGGGTTAGGCTTAGGGTTAGTGTTAAGTTCAGTGTTAGGGTTTGGGTTTGGTTTAGGGTTAGGTATATGGTTAGGGTGTGGGTTTGGATTAGAGTTAGGGTTAGGGTTAGTGTTAGGGTTAGGGTTTGGGTTAGGTTTATATTCAGATTTAGTGTTCCGGTTTAGGGTTAGGGTTAGGGTTAGGATTAGGTTTAGTGTTAGGGTCAGGTTTAGGGTTAAGGTTTGGGTTAGGGTTGTGTTTAGGGATAGGGTTAGGTTTATGAGTTCGGTTAGGGTTAGGGTTAGGGTTAGGGTATCGGTTAGGGTTAGGGTTAGGGTTAGGGTTAGGATTTGGGTTTGGGTTAGGGTTAGGGTTAGGGTTAGGTTTTGTGTTAGGGTTAGGTTTAGGGTTCGGATTTGGGTTTGGGTTAGGTTTACGTTTAGGGTTAGGGTTAGGTTTTGGGTTACGGTTAGGGTTAGCGTTAAGGTTAGCGTTAGGTTTTGCGTTAGGGTTAGGTTTATGGTTAGGGTTTGGGTTAGGGTTAGGTTTAGGGTTAGAGTTTGGGTTAGGGTTAGGTTTACGGTTAGGGTTTGGGTTATTGTTAGGCTTAGGTTTAGGGTTAGGTTTAGGGTTAGGGTTAAGGTTTGGGAAGTGTTAGATTTAGGGTTAGGGTTAGGGTTAGGGTTAGGGTTTGGGCTAGGGATAGGTTTAGTGTTAGGGTTTGGGTTTGGGTTTGGGTTAGGGTTAGGTTTTGTGTTAGGGTTAGGTTTAGGGTTGGGGTTTGGGCTAGGGTTAGGTTTAGTGTTAGGGTTTGTGTTAGGGTTAGGTTTAGGTTTAGGGTTTGGGTTTGTGTTAGGGTTAGGGTTAGGGTTGGTGTTAGTGTTAGGTTTAGGATTAGGGTTTGGGCTAGGGTTAGGGTTAGGTTTAGGGTTAAGGTTTGGGTTATGGTTAGGTTTAGGCTTAGGGTTAGGTTTAGGGTTAGGTTTAGGTTTAATATTTGGGTTAGTATTAGGGTTAGGTATAGGGTTAGTATTAGGTTAGGTTTAGGTTTAGGTTTAGGGTTAGGGTTAGGGTTAGGGTTAGGGTTAGGGTTAGGGTTAGGGTTAGGTTTACGTTTAGGGTTAGGGTTAGGTTTTGGGTTACGGTTAGGGTTAGGGTTAAGGTTAGGGTTAGGTTTTGTGTTAGGGTTAGGTTTAGGGTTAGGGTTTGGGTTAGGGTTAGGTTTAGGGTTAGAGTTTGGGTTAGGGTTAGGTTTACGGTTAGGGTTTGGGTTATTGTTAGGCTTAGGTTTAGGGTTAGGTTTAGGGTTAGGGTTAAGGTTTGGGAAGTGTTAGGTTTAGGGTTAGGGTTAGGGTTAGGGTTAGGGTTTGGGCTAGGGATAGGTTTAGTGTTAGGGTTTGGGTTTGGGTTTGGGTTAGGGTTAGGTTTTGTGTTAGGGTTAGGTTTAGGGTTAGGGTTTGGGCTAGGGTTAGGTTTAGTGTTAGGGTTTGTGTTAGGGTTAGGTTTAGGTTTAGGGTTTGGGTTTGTGTTAGGGTTAGGGTTAGGGTTGGTGTTAGTGTTAGGTTTAGGGTTAGGGTTTGGGTTAGGGTTAGGGTTAGGTTTAGGGTTAAGGTTTGGGTTATGTTTAGGTTTAGGCTTAGGGTTAGGTTTAGGGTTAGGTTTAGGTTTAATATTTGGGTTAGTGTTAGGGTTAGGTATAGGGTTAGTGTTAGGTTAGGTTTAGGTTTAGGGTTAGGGTTAGGGTTAGGGTTAGGGTTAGTAGAGGTAGGCTTAGTAGTAGAGGTCCTGTTTGTGGAGGGCCTGTGCAGGGCCAGCAGGCCACACCACCTTCTCCCCTCCACCTCCCATCTTCTCCTGGCTGTTTCTTTTTGTCAAACACTAGAACTTTGACCTAAAGTCAACTAAATCTCTCCAAACTGGTCACCCAAACACTAGAGCCTACCACCAAGAAACCTCTGTGTTTCAGCAACTCATCTTAGAGGGGTTTGTCACCTAGCAACACCCTAAACAATGCCTTGCCAAGTCACTGCCTCTTGGAGTTCCAGAATCTTAGTCCAAGATTCTGTGACCTCAGCACTCCTGCTCACATCAGACACCAATGACAGGAGACTGACCAATATCCCTCAGGACTCACTTGCAAAGCTCTGCCTGTCTATCATAGCTTCAGAGCAGGTGCTCCTCCCCTGGTCAAGTCATGCCAAGGTTGCTTCCCAGTCCTGCAGCTCTTGCCAGGATTGCACGTGGTTACCTAAATAACCAACCTCATTCTTTCTAGAAATTACCATATTATTGATATTGGATTCTTAAGTACTATAAGCTACATTTGAATCAGAAAACTACTTTGGGCATCGTTTTCTATGAGGGAAAATATTTTCCTTTTTCATTTTTGCTGAATCCAATCTTTGCTCTTAAAAAAGGACAACTCAACTCTTGGGGGTGAGGCAGGAGGATTATCAGTTCAAGGCTACCCTGGGATTAGGGTATGGGTTATGGTTATGGTTATGGTTAGGGTTAGGGTTAGAATTAGGGTTAGGGTTAGGTTAAGATTTAGGGTTAGGGTTAGGGTTAGGGTTTGTGTTAGGGTTAGGGTTAAGGTTTGTGTTAGGATTAGGTTTAGGGTTAGGGTTTGGGTTAGGGTTAGATTTAGGGTTAATTTTTGGGTTAGGGTTAGGGTTAGGTATAGGGTTTGGGTTTGGTTTAGTGTTAGGGTTAGGGTTAGGGTTAGGGTTATGGTTAGGGTTACGGTTAGAGTTTGGGTTAGGTTTAGGGCTGGGCTGGGTTTGCGTTTGTGTTAGGGTTAGTTTTAGGGTTTGTGTTAGGGTTAGGTTTAGGGTTAGGGTTTGGGCTAGGGTTAGGGTTAGGGTGTGCATTTGGGTTAGGGTTAGGTTTAGGCTTAGGGTTAGGTTTAGGGATAGAGTTATGGTTTGTGTTCTGGTTATGGTTAGGGTTTGGGTTAGGGTTAGGTTTAGGATTAGGGTTTGCGTTTGATTTAGGGTTAGGTTTAGGGTTAGGGTTAGTATTAGGGTTTGGTTTGCGTTAGGTTTAGGGTTAGGGTTAGGGTTAGGCTTAGGGTTAGGGTTAGGTTTAGAGTTTCCGTTTCTGTTAGGGTTAGGGTTAGGGTTTGGGTTTGAGTTTGGGTTAGGGTTAGGGTTACAGTTAGGGTTTGGGTTAGGGTTAGGGTTAGTGTTAGGGTTTGGGGTAGGGTTAGGGTTAGGGTTAGGGTTAGCGTGTGCGTTTGGGTTAGGGTTATGTTTAGGGTTAGGGTTAGGTTTAGGGATAGTGTTATGGTTTGGATTCTGGTTATGGTTAGGGTTTGGGTTAGGGTTAGGGTTAAGTTTAGGGTTTGGGTTTGGGTTAGGATTAGGGTTAGGGTTAGTGTTTGGGTTTGGGTTAGGTTTAGGGTTAGGGTTAGGGTTTGGGTTAGTGTTAGGGTTAGGGTTTGGGTTATTCTTAGGTTTAGGTTTAGGGTTACAGTTTGGGTTTGGGTTAGGGTTAGGGTTAGTGTTAAGTTCAGTGTTAGGGTTTGGGTTTGGTTTAGGGTTAGGTATAGGGTTAGGGTGTGGGTTTGGATTAGAGTTAGGGTTAGGGTTAGTGTTAGGGTTAGGGTTTGGGTTAGGTTTATGTTCAGATTTAGTGTTCGGGTTTAGGGTTAGGGTTAGGGTTAGGATTAGGGTTAGTGTTAGGGTCAGGTTTAGGGTTAAGGTTTGGGTTAGGGTTGTGTTTAGGGATAGGGTTAGGTTTATGAGTTCGGTTAGGGTTAGGGTTAGGGTTAGGGTATCGGTTAGGGTTAGGGTTAGGGTTAGGGTTAGGATTTGGGTTTGGGTTAGGGTTAGGGTTAAAGTTAGGTTTTGTGTTAGGGTTAGGTTTAGGGTTCGGATTTGGGTTAGGTTTAGGTTTAGGTTTAGGGTTAGGGTTAGGTTTATGGTTAATGTTTGTTTTAGAGTTAGGGTTAGGGTTAGGGTTAGGGTTACGGTTAGTGTTTTGGTTACGGTTAGGGTTAGGGTTTGGGTTAGGGTTAGGTTTATGGTTAGTGTTTGGGTTGCGTTAGGTTTAGGGTTAGGGATATGATTAGGATTAGGGTTATGGTTAGGGTTAGGGTTTGGGTTAGGATTAGGTTTAGGGTTAATGTTAGGGTTAGGGTTAGGGTGTGAGTTAGGGTTAGGGTTAGGTTTCGGGTTTCCGTTTGGGTTAT
>JAJHUQ010000039.1:3785000-3790000 GCA_035773235.1 Eospalax fontanierii | reverse complement strand
GATTTGGGTTAGGGTTAGGGTTTGGGTTTGTGTTAGGGTTAGGTTTAGGGTTAGGATTTGGTTTTGGGTTAGGGTTAGGGTTAGGGTTTGGGTTAGGGTGAGGGTTAGGGTTTGGGTTATTGTTAGGGTTAGGGTTAGGGTTAGAGTTTGGCTTTGGTTTAGGTTTAGGGTTAGTGTTAAGTTTAGGGTTAGGATTTGGGTTTGGTTTAGGGTTAGGTTTAGGGTTAGGGTGTGGGTTTGGATTAGGGTTAGGGTTAGTGTTAGTGTTAGGGTTAGGGTTTGGGTTAGGTTTAAGTTCAGGTTTAGTCTTAGGATTTAGGGTTAGGGTTAGGGTTAGGGTTAGGTTTATGGTTAGGGTTAGTGTTAGGGTCAGGGTTAAGTTTTGGGTTAGGGTTGTGTTTAGGGATTGGGTTAGGTTTATGGGTTGGGTTAGCATTAGGGTTAGGGTTATGGTTAGGATTAGAGTTAGGATAGGGTTAGGGTTAAGGTTATTGTTAGGGTTTGGGTTAGGGTTAGTTTTAGGCTTATGGCTTGGGTTAGGGTTAGGTTCAGCGTTAATGTTTGGGTTAGGGTTAGGGTTAGGTTTAGGGTTAGGTTGTGGGTTAGGGTAGGTTTACGGTTAGGGTTAGTGTTAGGGTTAGGGTTAAGGTTTGGGTTAGGGTTGTGTTTAGGGATAGGGTTAGGTTTATTGTTTTGGTTAGGATTACCGTTAGGGTTAGGGTTAGGATTAGGGTTAGGTTAGGGTTAGGGTTAAGGTTATTGTTAGCGTTTGTGTTAGGGTTAGTTTTAGGCTTATGGCTTGGGTTAGGGTTAGGTTTAGGATTAATGTTTGGATTAGGGTTAGGGTTAGGTATAGGGTTAGTGTTAGGTTAGGGTTAATGTTAGGGTTAGGGTTAGGATTAGGGTCAGGTTTAGTAGAGGTAGGCGTTTTAGTAGAGGTCCTGTATGTGGAGGGCCTGGGCAGGGCCAGCAGGCCACACAACCTTCTCCCCTCCTCCTCCCATCTTCTCCTGGTTGCTTCTTTTTGTCAAACACTAGAACTTTGACCTAAAGTCAACTAAATCTCTCCAAACTCGTCACCCAAACACTAGAGCCTACCACCAGGAAACCTCTGTGTTTCAGCAACTCATCTGAGAGGGCTTTGTCACCTAGCAACACCCTAAACAATGCTTAGTCAGGTCACTGCCTCTTGGAGTTCCAGAGTCTTAGTCCAAGATTCTGTGACCTCTGCACTCCTGCCCACATCAGACACCAATGACAGGAGTCTGACCAATAGCACTCTGCACTCACTTGCAAAGCTCTGCCTGTCTATCAAAGAATCAGAGCAGGTTCTCCTCCCCTGGTCAAGTCATGCCAAGGTTCTTCCCAGTCCTGCAGCTCTTGCCAGGATTCCACTTTGTTACCCCAATAACCAACCTCATTCTTTCTAGAAATTACCATATTATTGATATTGGATTGTTCAGTACTATAATCTACATTTGAATCAGAAAACTACTTTGGGCATCGTTCTCTATGAGGGAAAATATTTTCCTTTTTCATTGTTGCTGAATCCAATCTTTGCTCTTAAAAAAGTACAACTCAAGTCTTGGAGGTGAGGCAGGAGGATTAACCGTTCAAGGCTACCCTGGGATTAGGGTATGGTTTATGGTTAGGGTTAGGGTTAGAATTAGGGTTAGGGTTAGATTTAGGGTTAGGGTTAGGGTTAGTGTTTGGGTTAGGGTTCGGGTTAGGGTTAGGGTTACGATTAGGGTTAGTGTTATAGTTTGGGTTAGCATTAGGGTTAGGATTAGGGTTAGGGTTAGGGTTTGGGTTAGAGTTAGGGTTAGGGTTAGGGTTTGGGTTAGGATTAGGGTTAGGGTTAGTGTTAGGATTAGGGTTAGTGTTTGGGTTAGGGTTACTGTTAGGGTTAGGGTTAGGGTTTAGGTTACGGTTAAGGTTAGGGTTTCGGTTTGGGTTTGGTTTAGGGTTAGGGTTGGGGTTAGTGTTAGGATTTGGGTTAGGCTTAGGTTTAGGGTTAGGGTTTGCGATAGCGTTAGGGTTTGGGTTTCTGTTAGGGTTAGGGTTAGAGTTAGTGTTAGGGTTTGGGTTATTGTTAGGGTTAGGGTTAGGTTAGGGTTTGGGTTTGGGTTAGGGTTAGGGTTAGTGTTAGGCTTTGTGTTAGGTTTAGGGTTAGGGTTAGGGATTGTGTTAGGGTTAGGGTTAGGTTTTGGGTTAGGGTTAGGGTTAGGATTAGGGTTATGGTTTGGGTTAGGGTCAGGGTTAGGGTTTGGGTTTGGCTTAGGGTTAGGGTTAGGGTTAGTGTTAGTGTTAGGGTTTGTTTTGCGTTAGGATTAGGGTTAGGGTTTAGGTTAGGGTTTGGGTTTGGGTTAGGTTTAGGGCTAGGGTTTGGGTTAGGTTTAGGGTTAGGGTTAGGGTTATGGTTTGGGTTAGGGTTTGGGTTAGTGTTAGGGTTAGGGTTAGGGTTAGTGTTAGGGTTTGGGTTATTGTTAGGGTTAGGGTTAATTTTGGGTTTGGGTTTGGGTTAGGGTTAGGGTTAGTGTTAGGGTTTGTGTTAGGTTTAGGGTTAGGGTTAGGGTTTGTGTTAGGGTTAGGGTTAGGGTTAAGGTTAGGTTTTGGGTTAGGGTTATGGTTAGGATTAGGGTTATGGTTTGGGTTAGGGTTAGGGTTAGGGTTTGGGTTTGGGTTAGGGTTAGGGTTAGGGTTAGTGTTAGGGTTTGGGTTATTGTTAGGGTTAGGGTTAGGTTAGGGTTTGGGTTTGGGTTAGGGTTAGGGTTAGTATTAAGTTTAGTGTTAGGGTTTGGTTTTTTTTTAGGGTTAGGGTTAGGGTTAGGGTTAGGGTTAGTGTTAAGGTTTGTGTTAGTGTTAGGTTTAGGGTTAGGGTTAGGTTTAGGGTGTGGGTTAGGGTTCGGGTTAAGGTTAGGATTAGGGTTATGGTTTGGATTAGGGTTAGGGTTAGCGTTTGGGTTAGGGTTAAGTTTGGGTTAAGGCTAGGGTTAGGGTTTGGGTTAGGGTTAGGGTTAGGTTTAGGATTAGGGTGTGTGTTTGGGTTAGGGTTAGGTTTAGGGTTAGGGTTAGGTTTAGGGATAGAGTTATGGTTTGTGTTCTGGTTATGGTTAGGGTTTGGTTTAGAGTTAGGGTTAGGATTAGGGATTGAGTTTGAGTTAGGGTTAGGTTTAGGGTTAGGTTTAGGGTTAGGGTTAGGGTTAGGGTTAGGGTTACGATTAGAGTTTGGGTTAGGGTTAGGGATAGGGTTAGGGTTAGGGTTTGGTTTGGGTTAGGGTTAGGGTTAGGGTTAGGGCTTGTGTTAGGGTTAGGTTTAGGGTTAGAGTTTGGTTTAGGGTTAGGTTTAGGGTTAATATTTGGGTTAGGTTTATGTTTAGGTTTAGGGTTAGGGTTAGGGTTAGGGTTAGGGTTTGTGTTAGGGTTTGGTATAGGGTTAGGGTTTGTGTTAGGGTTAGGTTTAGGGTTAGCGTTTGGGCTAGGGTTAGGTTTAGGGTTAGGATTTGGGTTAGGTTTAGGGTTAGGGTTTGTGTTAGGGTTAGGTTTAGGGTTAGGATTTGGTTTTGGGTTAGGGTTAGGGTTTGGGTTTGGGTGAGGGTTAGGGTGTGGGTTATTGTTAGGGTTAGGGTTAGAGTTTGGGTTTGGTTTAGGATTAGGGTTAGGGTTAGGGTGTGGGTTTGGATTAGGGTTAGGGTTAGGGTTTGGTTTAGGTTTAAGTTCAGGTTTAGTCTTAGGATTTAGGGTTAGGGTTAGGGTTAGGGTTAGGTTTACGGTTAGGGTTTGGGTTAGGGATAGGTTCAGGGTTAATGTTTGGGTTAGGGTTAGGGTTAGGCATAGGGTTAAGGTTTGTGTTAGTGTTAGGTTTAATGTTAGGGTTAGGTTAAGGTTAGGGTTACGGTTAGAATTTGGGTTAGGGTTAGGGTTAGGTTTAGGGTTTGGGTTTGGGTTACGGTTACGGTTAGGGTTAGGGTTTGTGTTAGGGTTAGGTTTAGGTTAGTGTTTGGGCTAGCGTTAGGTTTAGGGTTAGGATTTGGGTTAGGGTTAGGGTTTGGGTTTGTGTTAGGGTTAGGTTTAGGGTTAGGATTTGGTTTTGGGTTAGGGTTAGGGTTAGGGTTTGGGTTAGGGTGAGGGTTAGGGTTTGGGTTATTGTTAGGGTTAGGGTTAGGGTAAGAGTTTGGGTTTGGTTTAGGATTAGGGTTAGTGTTAAGTTTAGGGTTAGGATTTGGGTTTGGTTTAGGGTTAGTTTTAGGGTTAGGGTGTGGGTTTGGATTAGGGTTAGGGTTAGTGTTAGTGTTAGGGTTAGGGTTTGGGTTAGGTTTAAGTTCAGGTTTAGTCTTAGGATTTAGGGTTAGGGTTAGGGTTAGGGTTAGGTTTATGGTTAGGGTTAGTGTTAGGGTCAGGGTTAAGTTTTGGGTTAGGGTTGTGTTTAGGGATAGGGTTAGATTTATGGGTTGGGTTAGCATTAGGGTTAGGGTTAGGGTTAGGATTAGAGTTAGGATAGGGTTAGGGTTAAGGTTATTGTTAGGGTTTGGGTTAGGGTTAGTTTTAGGCTTATGGCTTGGGTTAGGGTTAGGTTCAGGGTTAATGTTTGGGTTAGGGTTAGTGTTAGGTTTAGGGTTAGGGTGTGGGTTAGGGTAGGTTTACGGTTAGGGTTAGTGTTAGGGTTAGCGTTAAGGTTTGGGTTAGGGTTGTGTTTAGGGATAGGGTTAGGTTTATTGTTTTGGTTAGGATTACCGTTAGGGTGAGGGTTAGGATTAGGGTTAGGTTAGGGTTAGGGTTAAGGTTATTGTTAGCGTTTGTGTTAGGGTTAGGTTTAGGCTTATGGCTTGGGTTAGGGTTAGGTTTAGGATTAATGTTTGGATTAGGGTTAGGGTTAGGTATAGGGTTAGTGTTAGGTTAGGGTTAATGTTAGGGTTAGGGTTAGGATTAGGGTCAGGTTTAGTAGAGGTAGGCGTTTTAGTAGAGGTCCTGTATGTGGAGGGCCTGGGCAGGGCCAGCAG
>JAJHUQ010000039.1:3770000-3780000 GCA_035773235.1 Eospalax fontanierii | reverse complement strand
AGGTTAGGGTTTCAGTTTGGGTTTGGTTTAGGGTTAGGGTTGGGGTTAGTGTTAGGATTTGGGTTAGGCTTAGGTTTAGGGTTAGGGTTTGCGATAGCGTTAGGGTTTGGGTTTCTGTTAGGGTTAGGGTTAGGGTTAGGTTTAGGTTTTGTGTTAGGGTTAGGTTTCGGGTTAGGGTTTGGGTTAGGGTTAGGTTTACGGTTAGGGTTTGGGTTAGGGTTAGGTTTACGGTTCATATTTGGGTTAGGGTTAGGGTTAGGGTTAGGGTTACGGATGGGTTTGTGTTAGGGTTAGAGTTAGGGTTTGGGTTTGGGTTAGGGTTAGGGTTTGTGTTAGGGTTAGGTTTAGGTTTAATGGTTGGTTTAGAGTTAGGTTTAGGGTTAGGGTTTGGGTTAGTGTTAGGTTTAGGGTTAATATTTGGCTTAGCTTAAGGGTTAGGGTGAGGTTTAGAGTTAGGTTTAGGGTAAGGGTGTGCGTTTGGGTTAGGGTTAGGTTTAGGGTTAGGGTTATGTTTAGGGATAGAGTTATGGTTTGTGTTCTGGTTATGGTTAGGGTTTGGTTTAGAGTTAGGGTTAGGATTAGGGATTGAGTTTGAGTTAGGGTTAGGTTTAGGGTTAGGTTTAGGGTTAGGGTTAGGGTTAGGGTTACGATTAGAGTTTGGGTTAGGGTTAGGGATAGGGTTAGGGTTAGGGTTTGGTTTGGGTTAGGGTTAGGGTTAGGGTTAGGGCTTGTGTTAGGGTTAGGTTTAGGGTTAGAGTTTGGTTTAGGGTTAGGTTTAGGGTTAATATTTGGGTTAGGTTTATGTTTAGGTTTAGGGTTAGGGTTAGGGTTAGGGTTAGGGTTTGTGTTAGGGTTTGGTATAGGGTTAGGGTTTGTGTTAGGGTTAGGTTTAGGGTTAGCGTTTGGGCTAGGGTTAGGTTTAGGGTTAGGATTTGGGTTAGGTTTAGGGTTAGGGTTTGTGTTAGGGTTAGGTTTAGGGTTAGGATTTGGTTTTGGGTTAGGGTTAGGGTTTGGGTTTGGGTGAGGGTTAGGGTGTGGGTTATTGTTAGGGTTAGGGTTAGAGTTTGGGTTTGGTTTAGGATTAGTGTTAGGGTTAGGGTGTGGGTTTGGATTAGGGTTAGGGTTAGGGTTAGTGTTAGGGTTAGGGTTTGGTTTAGGTTTAAGTTCAGGTTTAGTCTTAGGATTTAGGGTTAGGGTTAGGGTTAGGGTTAGGTTTACGGTTAGGGTTTGGGTTAGGGTTAGGTTTAGGGTTAATGTTTGGGTTAGGGTTAGGGTTAGGTATAGGGTTAAGGTTTGTGTTAGTGTTAGGTTTAATGTTAGGGTTAGGTTTAGGGTTAGGGTTACGGTTAGAATTTGGGTTAGGGTTAGGGTTAGGTTTAGGGTTTGGGTTTGGGTTACGGTTACGGTTAGGGTTAGGGTTTGTGTTAGGGTTAGGTTTAGGTTAGTGTTTGGGCTAGCGTTAGGTTTAGGGTTAGGATTTGGGTTAGGGTTAGGGTTTGGGTTTGTGTTAGGGTTAGGTTTAGGGTTAGGATTTGGTTTTGGGTTAGGGTTAGGGTTTGGGTTAGGGTGAGGGTTAGGGTTTGGGTTATTGTTAGGGTTAGGGTTAGGGTTAGAGTTTGGGTTTGGTTTAGGATTAGGGTTAGTGTTAAGTTTAGGGTTAGGATTTGGGTTTGGTTTAGGGTTAGTTTTAGGGTTAGGGTGTGGGTTTGGATTAGGGTTAGGGTTAGTGTTAGTGTTAGGGTTAGGGTTTGGGTTAGGTTTAAGTTCAGGTTTAGTCTTAGGATTTAGGGTTAGGGTTAGGGTTAGGGTTAGGTTTATGGTTAGGGTTAGTGTTAGGGTCAGGGTTAAGTTTTGGGTTAGGGTTGTGTTTAGGGATAGGGTTAGATTTATGGGTTGGGTTAGCATTAGGGTTAGGGTTAGGGTTAGGATTAGAGTTAGGATAGGGTTAGGGTTAAGGTTATTGTTAGGGTTTGGGTTAGGGTTAGTTTTAGGCTTATGGCTTGGGTTAGGGTTAGGTTCAGGGTTAATGTTTGGGTTAGGGTTAGTGTTAGGTTTAGGGTTAGCGTGTGGGTTAGGGTAGGTTTACGGTTAGGGTTAGTGTTAGGGTTAGGGTTAAGGTTTGGGTTAGGGTTGTGTTTAGGGATAGGGTTAGGTTTATTGTTTTGGTTAGGATTACCGTTAGGGTGAGGGTTAGGATTAGAGTTAGGTTAGGGTTAGGGTTAAGGTTATTGTTAGCGTTTGTGTTAGGGTTAGGTTTAGGCTTATGGCTTGGGTTAGGGTTAGGTTTAGGATTAATGTTTGGATTAGGGTTAGGGTTAGGTATAGGGTTAGTGTTAGGTTAGGGTTAATGTTAGGGTTAGGGTTAGGATTAGGGTCAGGTTTAGTAGAGGTAGGTGTTTTAGTAGAGGTCCTGTATGTGGAGGGCCTGGGCAGGGCCAGCAGGCCACACCACCTTCTCCCCTCCTCCTCCCATCTTCTCCTGGTTGCTTCTTTTTGTCAAACACTAGAACTATGACCTAAAGTCAACTAAATCTCTCCAAACTCGTCACCCAAACACTAGAGCCTACCACCAGGAAACCTCTGTGTTTCAGCAACTCATCTGAGAGGGCTTTGTCACCTAGCAACACCCTAAACAATGCTTAGTCAGGTCACTGCCTCTTGGAGTTCCAGAGTCTTAGTCCAAGATTCTGTGACCTCAGCACTCCTGCCCACATCAGACACCAATGACAGGAGACTGACCAATAGCACTCTGCACTCACTTGCAAAGCTCTGCCTGTCTATCAAAGATTCAGAGCAGGTTCTCCTCCCCTGGTCAAGTCATGCCAAGGTTCTTCCCAGTCCTGCAGCTCTTGCCAGGATTCCACTTTGTTACCCCAATAACCAACCTCATTCTTTCTAGAAATTACCATATTATTGATATTGGATTGTTCAGTACTATAATCTACATTTGAATCAGAAAACTACTTTGGGCATCGTTCTCTATGAGGGAAAATATTTTCCTTTTTCATTGTTGCTGAATCCAATCTTTGCTCTTAAAAAAGTACAACTCAAGTCTTGGAGGTGAGGCAGGAGGATTAACCGTTCAAGGCTACCCTGGGATTAGGGTATGGTTTATGGTTAGGGTTAGGGTTAGAATTAGGGTTAGGGTTAGATTTAGGGTTAGGGTTAGGGTTAGTGTTTGGGTTAGGGTTCGGGTTAGGGTTAGGGTTACGATTAGGGTTAGTGTTATAGTTTGGGTTAGCATTAGGGTTAGGATTAGGGTTAGGGTTAGGGTTTGGGTTAGAGTTAGGGTTAGGGTTAGGGTTTGGGTTAGGATTAGGGTTAGGGTTAGTGTTAGGATTAGGGTTAGTGTTTGGGTTAGGGTTACTGTTAGGGTTAGGGTTAGGGTTTAGGTTACGGTTAAGGTTAGGGTTTCGGTTTGGGTTTGGTTTAGGGTTAGGGTTGGGGTTAGTGTTAGGATTTGGGTTAGGCTTAGGTTTAGGGTTAGGGTTTGCGATAGCGTTAGGGTTTGGGTTTCTGTTAGGGTTAGGGTTAGGGTTAGGTTTAGGTTTTGTGTTAGGGTTAGGTTTCGGGTTAGGGTTTGGGTTAGGGTTAGGTTTACGGTTAGGGTTTGGGTTAGGGTTAGGTTTACGGTTCATATTTGGGTTAGGGTTAGGGTTAGGGTTAGGGTTACGGATGGGTTTGTGTTAGGGTTAGAGTTAGGGTTTGGGTTTGGGTTAGGGTTAGGGTTTGTGTTAGGGTTAGGTTTAGGTTTAATGGTTGGTTTAGAGTTAGGTTTAGGGTTAGGGTTTGGGTTAGTGTTAGGTTTAGGGTTAATATTTGGCTTAGCTTAAGGGTTAGGGTGAGGTTTAGAGTTAGGTTTAGGGTAAGGGTGTGCGTTTGGGTTAGGGTTAGGTTTAGGGTTAGGGTTATGTTTAGGGATAGAGTTATGGTTTGTGTTCTGGTTATGGTTAGGGTTTGGTTTAGAGTTAGGGTTAGGATTAGGGATTGAGTTTGAGTTAGGGTTAGGTTTAGGGTTAGGTTTAGGGTTAGGGTTAGGGTTAGGGTTACGATTAGAGTTTGGGTTAGGGTTAGGGATAGGGTTAGGGTTAGGGTTTGGTTTGGGTTAGGGTTAGGGTTAGGGTTAGGGCTTGTGTTAGGGTTAGGTTTAGGGTTAGAGTTTGGTTTAGGGTTAGGTTTAGGGTTAATATTTGGGTTAGGTTTATGTTTAGGTTTAGGGTTAGGGTTAGGGTTAGGGTTAGGGTTTGTGTTAGGGTTTGGTATAGGGTTAGGGTTTGTGTTAGGGTTAGGTTTAGGGTTAGCGTTTGGGCTAGGGTTAGGTTTAGGGTTAGGATTTGGGTTAGGTTTAGGGTTAGGGTTTGTGTTAGGGTTAGGGTTAGGGTTAGGATTTGGTTTTGGGTTAGGGTTAGGGTTTGGGTTTGGGTGAGGGTTAGGGTGTGGGTTATTGTTAGGGTTAGGGTTAGAGTTTGGGTTTGGTTTAGGATTAGGGTTAGGGTTAGGGTGTGGGTTTGGATTAGGGTTAGGGTTAGGGTTAGTGTTAGGGTTAGGGTTTGGTTTAGGTTTAAGTTCAGGTTTAGTCTTAGGATTTAGGGTTAGGGTTAGGGTTAGGGTTAGGTTTACGGTTAGGGTTTGGGTTAGGGTTAGGTTTAGGGTTAATGTTTGGGTTAGGGTTAGGGTTAGGTATAGGGTTAAGGTTTGTGTTAGTGTTAGGTTTAATGTTAGGGTTAGGTTTAGGGTTAGGGTTACGGTTAGAATTTGGGTTAGGGTTAGGGTTAGGTTTAGGGTTTGGGTTTGGGTTACGGTTACGGTTAGGGTTAGGGTTTGTGTTAGGGTTAGGTTTAGGTTAGTGTTTGGGCTAGCGTTAGGTTTAGGGTTAGGATTTGGGTTAGGGTTAGGGTTTGGGTTTGTGTTAGGGTTAGGTTTAGGGTTAGGATTTGGTTTTGGGTTAGGGTTAGGGTTAGGGTTTGGGTTAGGGTGAGGGTTAGGGTTTGGGTTATTGTTAGGGTTAGGGTTAGGGTTAGAGTTTGGGTTTGGTTTAGGATTAGGGTTAGTGTTAAGTTTAGGGTTAGGATTTGGGTTTGGTTTAGGGTTAGTTTTAGGGTTAGGGTGTGGGTTTGGATTAGGGTTAGGGTTAGTGTTAGTGTTAGGGTTAGGGTTTGGGTTAGGTTTAAGTTCAGATTTAGTCTTAGGATTTAGGGTTAGGGTTAGGGTTAGGGTTAGGTTTATGGTTAGGGTTAGTGTTAGGGTCAGGGTTAAGTTTTGGGTTAGGGTTGTGTTTAGGGATAGGGTTAGATTTATGGGTTGGGTTAGCATTAGGGTTAGGGTTAGGGTTAGGATTAGAGTTAGGATAGGGTTAGGGTTAAGGTTATTGTTAGGGTTTGGGTTAGGGTTAGTTTTAGGCTTATGACTTGGGTTAGGGTTAGGTTCAGGGTTAATGTTTGGGTTAGGGTTAGTGTTAGGTTTAGGGTTAGGGTGTGGGTTAGGGTAGGTTTACGGTTAGGGTTAGTGATAGGGTTAGGGTTAAGGTTTGGGTTAGGGTTGTGTTTAGGGATAGGGTTAGGTTTATTGTTTTGGTTAGGATTACCGTTAGGGTGAGGGTTAGGATTAGAGTTAGGTTAGGGTTAGGGTTAAGGTTATTGTTAGCGTTTGTGTTAGGGTTAGGTTTAGGCTTATGGCTTGGGTTAGGGTTAGGTTTAGGATTAATGTTTGGATTAGGGTTAGGGTTAGGTATAGGGTTAGTGTTAGGTTAGGGTTAATGTTAGGGTTAGGGTTAGGATTAGGGTCAGGTTTAGTAGAGGTAGGTGTTTTAGTAGAGGTCCTGTATGTGGAGGGCCTGGGCAGGGCCAGCAGGCCACACCACCTTCTCCCCTCCTCCTCCCATCTTCTCCTGGTTGCTTCTTTTTGTCAAACACTAGAACTATGACCTAAAGTCAACTAAATCTCTCCAAACTCGTCACCCAAACACTAGAGCCTACCACCAGGAAACCTCTGTGTTTCAGCAACTCATCTGAGAGGGCTTTGTCACCTAGCAACACCCTAAACAATGCTTAGTCAGGTCACTGCCTCTTGGAGTTCCAGAGTCTTAGTCCAAGATTCTGTGACCTCAGCACTCCTGCCCACATCAGACACCAATGACAGGAGACTGACCAATAGCACTCTGCACTCACTTGCAAAGCTCTGCCTGTCTATCAAAGATTCAGAGCAGGTTCTCCTCCCCTGGTCAAGTCATGCCAAGGTTCTTCCCAGTCCTGCAGCTCTTGCCAGGATTCCACTTTGTTACCCCAATAACCAACCTCATTCTTTCTAGAAATTACCATATTATTGATATTGGATTGTTCAGTACTATAATCTACATTTGAATCAGAAAACTACTTTGGGCATCGTTCTCTATGAGGGAAAATATTTTCCTTTTTCATTGTTGCTGAATCCAATCTTTGCTCTTAAAAAAGTACAACTCAAGTCTTGGAGGTGAGGCAGGAGGATTAACCGTTCATGGCTACCCTGGGATTAGGGTATGGTTTATGGTTAGGGTTAGGGTTAGAATTAGGGTTAGGGTTAGATTTAGGGTTAGGGTTAGGGTTAGTGTTTGGGTTAGGGTTCGGGTTAGGGTTAGGGTTACGATTATGGTTAGTGTTATAGTTTGGGTTAGCATTAGGGTTAGGATTAGGGTTAGGGTTAGGGTTTGGGTTAGAGTTAGGGTTAGGGTTAGGGTTTGGGTTAGGATTAGGGTTAGGGTTAGTGTTAGGATTAGGGTTAGTGTTTGGGTTAGGTTTACTGTTAGGGTTAGGGTTAGGGTTTAGGTTACGGTTAAGGTTAGGGTTTCGGTTTGGGTTTGGCTTAGGGTTAGGGTTGGGGTTAGTGTTAGGATTTGGGTTAGGCCTAGGTTTAGGGTTAGGGTTTGCGATAGCGTTAGGTTTTGGGTTTCTGTTAGGGTTAGGGTTAGGGTTAGGTTTAGGTTTTGTGTTAGGGTTAGGTTTCGGGTTAGGGTTTGGGTTAGGGTTAGGTTTACGGTTAGGGTTTGGGTTAGGGTTAGGTTTACGGTTAATATTTGGGTTAGGGTTAGGGTTAGGGTTAGGGTTACGGATGGGTTTGTGTTAGGGTTAGAGTTAGGGTTTGGGTTTGGGTTAGGGTTAGGGTTTGTGTTAGGGTTAGGTTTAGGTTTAATGGTTGGTTTAGAGTTAGGTTTAGGGTTAGGGTTTGGGTTAGTGTTAGGTTTAGGGTTAATATTTGGCTTAGCTTAAGGGTTAGGGTGAGGTTTAGAGTTAGGTTTAGGGTAAGGGTGTGCGTTTGGGTTAGGGTTAGGTTTAGGGTTAGGGTTATGTTTAGGGATAGAGTTATGGTTTGGGTTCTGGTTATGGTTAGGGTTAGGGTTAGTGTTTGGGTTAGGGTTAGTGTTAGGGTTGGGGTTAGGGTTAGGGTATGGGTTCGGGGTAGGGTTAGGGTTTGGGTTAGGGTTAGGGTTAGGGTTTCAGTTTGGCTTAGGTTTAAGGTTAGTGTTTGGGTTTTAGTTAGGGTTAGGCTTAGGGTTAGAGTTAGGGTTTGGGTTTTGGGTAGGTTAGGGTTAAGGTTAGGGTTAGGGTTTGGGTTAGGGTTAGGATTATGGTTAGGGTTTGGGTTAAGGTTAGGGTTAGGGTTAGGGTTTGTGTTAGGGTTAGGTTTATGGTTAGCGTTAGGGTTAGCGTTAGGTTTAGGGTTAATATTTGGGTTAGGGTTAGGGTTAGGTTTAGGGTTTGGGTTAGGGTTAGTGTTAGGGTCAGGGTTTGGGTTAGGATTAGGTTTTGGTTCGGGTTAGGGTTAGGGTTAGATTTAGGGTTTGGATAAGGGTTAGGGTTAGGGATAGGGTTTGGGTTAGGGTTAGCATTAGGTTTAGTGTTTGAGTTTGGGTTAGGGTTAGGGTTAGGGTTAGGGTTAGGGTTAGGGTTTCTGTTAGGGTTAGGTTTAGGCTTAGGCTAGAGTTAGGGTTAGGGTTAGGATTAGGTTTGGGCTTAGGGTTTGGATTAGGTTTAGGTTTAGGGTTAATGTTTGGGTTAGGGTTAGGGTTAGGTATAGGGTTAGTGTTAGGTTACGTTTAGGGTTAGGGTTAGCGTTAGGATTAGGGTCAGGGTTAGTAGAGGTAGGCGTTTTAGTAGAGGTCCTGTATGTGGAGGGCCTGGGCAGGGCCAGCAGGCCACACCACCTTCTCCCTTCCTCCTCCCATATTCTCCTGGCTGCTTCTTTTTGTCAATGACTAGAACTTTGATCTAAAGTCAACTAAATCTCTCCAAACTGGTCACCCAAACACTCGATCCTACCACCAAGGAACCTCTGTGTTTCAGCAACTCATCTGACAGGGCTTTGTCACCTAGCAACACCCTAAACAATGCTTTTCCAGGTCACTGCCTCTTGGATTTCCAGAATCTTAATCCAAGATTCTGTCACCTCAGCACTCCTGCCCACATCAGACACCAATGACAGGAGACTGACCAATAGCTCTCAGCACTCAGTTGCAAAGCTCTGCCTGTCTATCACAGCTTCAGAGAAGGTGCTCCGTCCCTGGTCAAGTCATGCCAAGGTTGCTTCCCAGTCCTGCAGCTCTTGCCAGATTGCACGTGGTTACATAAATAACCAACGTAATTCTTTCTAGAAATTACCATATTATTGATATTGAATTCTTCAGTACTGTAAGCTACATTTGAAACAGAAAACTACTTTGGGCATCGTTCTCTATGAGGGAAAATATTTTCCTTTTTCATTGTTGCTGAATCAAATCTTTGCTCTTAAAAAAGTACAACTCAAGCCTTGGGGTGAGTCAGGAGGATTATCAGTTCAAGGCTACCCTGGGATTAGGGTATGGTTTATGGTTAGGGTTAGTGTTAGAATTAGGGTTAGGGTTAGGTTTAGGGTTACGGTTAGGGTTAGTGTTTGGGTTCGGGTTAGGGTTAGGGTTACGATTAGGTTTAGGGTTAGGATTTGGGTTATGGTTAGGGTTAGGATTAGGGTTATGGTTTGGGTTAGGGTTAGTGTTAGGGTTTGGGTTTGCGTTAGGGTTAGGGTTAGGGTTTGGGTTTGCGTTATTGTTAGGGTTAGTGTTTATGTTAGGGTTAGGGTTAGGGTTAGGGTTACAATTACGGTTTAGGTTATGGTTTGTGTTAGGGTTAGGGTTAGGTTTAGGCTTACGGTTAGCGTTTGGGTTAGGGTTAGTTTTTGGGTTAGGGTTAGGGTTAGGTTTATGGTTAGGGTTAGGGTTTCTTTCAGGATTAGTTTTTGGGTTAGTGTTAGGTTTAGGCTGAGGGTTAGGGTTAGGTTTATGGTTATGGTTTGAGTTTGGTTTGGGTTAGGGTTACTGTTAGTGTTAGGGTTAGGTTTAGGGTTTGGGTTAGAGTTGGGTTTAGGGATAGGTTTAGGTTTATTGGTTGGGTTAGGGTTAGGCTAAGGGTTAGGATTAGGCTTAGGGTTAGTGATTGGGTTTTTGTTAGGGTTAGGTTTAGGCTTAGGGTTAGGGTTAGGGTTTCGGTTAGGGTTAGGGTTAGGGTTTGGGTTTGGGTTAGGGTTAGGGTTAGCGTTAGGGTTTGGGTTTTGGTTAGGGTTAGGGTTAGGGAGAGGTTTAGGATTAGGGTTAGGGTGTGGGTTAGTGTTAGGGTTAGGATTAGGGTTATGGTTTGGGTTAGGGTTAGCGTTAGGGTTTGGTTTAGGGTTAGTTTTTGGGTTAGGGTTAGGGTTAGGTTTAGGATTAGGGTTAGTGCTAGGGTAAGTGTTAGGGTTAGGGTTTGGGTTAGAGTTTTGATTAGGGTTAGGGTTAGGGTTAGGTTTAGGATTAGGGTTAGGGTGTGGGTTAGGGTTAGGGTTAGGATTAGGGTTATGGTTTGGGTTAGGGTTAGAGTTAGGTTTTGGGTTTGGGTTAGGTTTAGGGTTAGAATTAGGGTTAGCGTTAAGGTTAATGTTAGGTTTAAGCTTAGGTTTTGAGTTTGGGTTAGGGTTAGGGTTTGGGTTAGGGTTTTGTAAGGGTTAAGTTTAGGGTTTG
>JAJHUQ010000039.1:3762500-3765000 GCA_035773235.1 Eospalax fontanierii | reverse complement strand
GTTAGGATTAAGGTTAGGTTTAGGCTTAGGATTAGGGTTAGGGTTTGGGATAGTGTTAGGGTTAGGGTTTGGGTTTGGCTTAGGGTTAGGGTTAGGGTTTGGGTTTGGGTTAGGGTTAGGATTAGCGTTAGTGTTAGGTTTAGGATTAGGGTTAGGGTGTGGGTTAGGATTAGGGTTAGGATCATGATTATGATTTGGGTTAGGGTTAGGGTTAGGGTTTGGTTTTGGGTTAGGGTTAGGGTTAGGATTATGTTTTGGGTTTCGGTTAGGTTTAGGGTTTCGGTTAGTGTTAGGGTTACGGTTAGGTTTAGGGTTTGGGTTAGGGATAGGGTCAAAGTTAAGGTTAGGGTTTCGGTAAGGGTAGGGTTAGGGTTAGGGTTTGGGTTAGGGTTTGGGTCAGGTTTAGGGTTTGTGTAAGTGTTAGTGTTAGGGTTAGGGTTTGGTTTTGGGTTAGGTTTAGGGTTAGGGTAGGGATAGTGTTTAGGTTAGGGTTAGGTTTAGAGTTAGCATTAGGGTTAGCGTTTGGTTTAAGGTTAGGGTTTGGGTTAGCGTTAGGGTTAGGGTTAGGTTTAGGCTTTGGGTTATCGTTAGCATTAGGGTTAGGGTTAGGGTCAGGGTTTGCATTAGGGTTAGGGTTTCGGTTTGGTTTAGGGTAAGGTTTAGGGTTATGTTTAGGGTTAGGGTTTGGGTTAGGGTTAGGTTCTGGGTTAGGTTTAGGATTAGGATTAGCGTTAGTGTGTGGGTTAGGGTTAGGCTTAGGATTAGGATTATGGTTTCGGTTAGGGTTTGAGTTTGGGTTAGGGTTAGGGTTAGGGTTAATATTAGGGTTGGGGTTAGGGGTTAGGCTTAGGGTTAGGGTTTGTGTTTGGGGTAGGGTTAGGGTTAGGGTTTGGCTTAAGTTTAGGGTTAGGGTTAGGGTTAAATTTAGGGTTAGGGTTTGGGTTTGGGTTAGGGTTAGGGTTAAGGTTAGAGTTACGGTTTGGTGTAGGGTTAGGTTTACGGTTAGTGTTAAGGTTTGGTTTTGGATTAGGGCTAGGATTATGGTTTGCGTTTGGGTTAGGGTTAGAGTTAGGGTTAGGGTTAGGGTTAGGGTTTGGGTTGGGTTAGGGTTAGGGTTAGAGTTAGGTTTAGGGTTTGGGTTAGGGATAAGTTTAGGATTAGTGTTTGGGTTAGTGTTAGTGTTAGCCTTAGGGTTAGGGTTTGTGTTTGGGGTAGGGTTAGGGTTAGGGTTTGGCTTAAGTTTAGGGTTAGGGTTAGGGTTAAATTTAGGGTTAGGGTTTGGGTTTGGGTTAGGGTTAGGGTAAAGGTTAGAGTTACAGTTTGGTGTAGGGTTAGGTTTACGGTTAGTGTTAAGGTTTGGGTTTGGATTAGGGCTAGGATTATGGTTTGCGTTTGGGTTAGGGTTAGGGTTAGGGTTAGGGTTAGGGTTAGGGTTTGGGTTTGGGTTAGGGTTAGGGTTAGAGTTAGGGTTAGGTTTGGGTTTGGGAGAGTGTTAGGGTTAGGGTTAGTGTTAGGGTTAGGGTTTGGGTTAGGGTTAGGGTTAGGGTTAGGGTTAGGGTTAGGGTTTGGATTAGGGTTAGGGTTTGGTTTAGGGTTAGGGTTAGGGTTAGTGTTTGGGTTAGATTTAGGGTTAGGGTTAGGGTTAGGGTTAGGTTTAGCGTTTGGTTTAGGGTTAGGGTTAGTGTTAGGATTTTAGTTCAGGTTAGGTTTAGGGTTTTGGTTACAGTCATGATTAGTTTTGGGGTTTGGGTTAGGGTTATGGTTAGGGTTAGGTTTAGGGTTAGGGTTTGTTTTGGTTTAGGATTAGGGAAAGGGTTAGGGTTAGGGTTGGTGTTAGTGTTAGGCTTAGGGTTAGGGTTATGGTTAGGGTTAGGATTAGGGTTTGGTTTAGGGTTAGGTTTAGGTTTAGGTTTAGGGTTAGGGTTCGGGTTAGGGTTAGGGTTACGATTAGGGTTAGTGTTATAGTTTGGGTTAGCATTAGGGTTAGGATTAGGGTTAGGGTTAGGGTTTGGGTTAGAGTTAGGGTTAGGGTTAGGGTTTGGGTTAGGATTAGGGTTAGGGTTAGTGTTAGGATTAGGGTTAGTGTTTGGGTTAGGGTTACTGTTAGGGTTAGGGTTAGGGTTTAGGTTACGGTTAAGGTTAGGGTTTCGGTTTGGGTTTGGTTTAGGGTTAGGGTTGGGGTTAGTGTTAGGATTTGGGTTAGGCTTAGGTTTAGGGTTAGGGTTTGCGATAGCGTTAGGGTTTGGGTTTCTGTTAGGGTTAGGGTTATGGTTAGGTTTAGGTTTTGTGTTGGGGTTAGGTTTCGGGTTAGGGTTTGGGTTAGGGTTAGGTTTACGGTTAGGGTTTGGGTTAGGGTTAGGTTTAGGGTTAATATTTGGGTTAGGGTTAGGGTTAGGGTTAGGGTTATGGATGGGTTTGTGTTAGGGTTAGGGTTAGGGTTTGGATTTGGGTTAGGGTTAGGGTTTGTGTTAGGGTTAGGTTTAGGTTTAATGGTTGGTTT
>JAJHUQ010000039.1:3712500-3722500 GCA_035773235.1 Eospalax fontanierii | reverse complement strand
TTAGTGTTAGGACTAGGGTATGGGTTTGGGTTAGGGTTAGGGTTAGGTTTAGGGTTTGGGTTTGGGTTAGGGTTCGCTTAGGGTTAGGATTAGGGTTAGGGTTAGGGTTAGGGTTAGTGTTAGGTTTAGCGTTTGGTTTAGGGTTAGGGTTAGGGTTAGGGTTAGGTTTTCCGTTTGGGTTAGGGTTACGTTTAGGTTTAGGGTTAGGGTTTGGTTTAGGGTTAGGTTTTGTGTTACAGTTAGGGTTTGGGTTTGGTTAGGTTTAGGGTTAAGGTTAGGGTTAGGGTTAGTGTTAGGGTTAGTGTTAGGGTTAAGGTTTGGGTTTGTTTCAGGGTTAAGTTTAGGTTTTGGGATAGAGTTATGGTTTGGGGAAGGGTGAGTGTTAGGTTTTGCGTTAGTGTTATCGTGAGAATTAGGGTTAGTGTTTGGGTTTGGTTTAGGATTAGGGTTGGGGTTAGGGTTAGTGTAAGGGTTAGGTTTTGGTTTGGTTAGGGTTAGGGTTTAGGTTAGGGTTATGGTTAGGGTTTGGATTAGGGTTAGTGTAAGGGTTAGGTTTTGGTTTGGTTAGGGTTAGGGTTTGGGTTAGGGTTAGGGTTAGGGTTTGGATTAGGGTTAGTGTTAGGGTTAGGGTTTGGGGTGGGGTTAGGATTTGGGTTGGCGTTAGTTTTAGGGTTAGGGTTAGGATTTGTGTTAGGGTTAGGTTTAAGTTTAGGTTTAGGGTTAGGGTTTGATTTAGTGTTAAGGTTAGGGTTAGGGTTCAAGTTCGGGTTAGGGTTTGGGTTTGGGTTAGGTTAGGATTAGGGATAGGGTTTGGGTTAGGGTTAGAATTAGGGTTAGGTTTCGGGTTTGGGTTTGGGTTTTGGTTAGGGTTAGGGTTTGGGTTAGGCTTAAGGTTAGTGTTAGCATTATGGTTTAGGTTTGGGTTAGGGTTAGGGATTGGTTTCGGTTTAGGCTTTGGGTTTGGGTTAGCGTTAGGTTTAGATTGAGTGTTTTGGTTTGGGTTTGGGTTTGGGTTAGGGTTAGGGTGAGGGTAAGGGTAAGGGTTTGTGTTTAGGTTAGGCTAAAGGTTATGGTTTGCTTTCGGTTAGGGTTAATGTTAGGGTTAGGGTTAGGGTTTGGTTTGGGTTAGGGTTAGGGGTAGGTTTAGAGTTAGGGTTAGTGTTAGGGTTAGGGTTATCGTTTGGGTTAGGGTTAGGGTTAGGGTTTGGGTTTGGGTTAGGGTTAGGATTAGGGTTAGGTTTTGGGTTAGGGTTAGGGTTAGGGTTAGGGTTTGGGTTAGGGTTAGGTTTAGGGTTAGCGTTAGGGTTAGCGTCAGGTTTAGGGTTAATGTTTGGGTTAGGGTTAAGGTTAGGTTTAGTGTTTGGGTTAGTGTTAGGGTTAGGGTTAGGATTAGGGTTTGGGTTAGGGTTAGGATTAGGGTTAGGATTAGGGTTACGGTTTGGGTTTGTTTTAGGGTTAGGTTTATGGTTAGTGTTACTGTTACGGTTTTGGTTTGGGTTAGAGTAAGGGTTAGGTTTAGGGTTTGGGTTAGGGTTAGGGTTAGGGTTACTGTTTGGGTTAGTGTTAGGGTTATGGTTAGGGTTTCGGTTTGGGTTAGGGTGAGGATTAGCGTTAGGGTTAGGTTTAGTGTTAGGATTAGGGTATGGGGTTGGGTTAGGGTTAGGGTTAGGGTTAGTGTTTGGGTTTGGGTTAGGGTTTGGGTTAGGGTTAGGGTTAGGGTTTGGTTTAGGCTTAGGGTTAGCGTTAGGATTAAGGTTAGGGTTTGGTTTTGGATTGGTTTAGGGTTAGGGTTATGGTTAGGATTAGTGTTTGGTTTCAGTTAGGGTAGTGTTAGGGTTAGGGTTAGGGTTTGGGTTAGGGTTAGGGTTAGGGTTATCGTTTGGGTTTAGGTTAGGGTTAGAATTAGGGTTAGGGTTTGGGTTAGTGTTAGGGTTAGGGTTAGGGTTTGGGTTTGGGTTAGGGTTAGGTTTAGGGTTAGCGTTAGGTTTAGCGTTAGGTTTAGGGTTAATGTTTGGGTTAGGGTTAAGGTTAGGTTTAGGGTTTGGGTTAGTGTTAGGGTTAGGGTTAGGGTTAGCATTAGGGTAAGGGTTTGGGTTAGGGTTAGGGTTTGGGTGAGTGTTAGGGCTAGGGTTAAGGATTTGTGTTAGAGGTAGTTTTAGGTTTAGGCTTATGGTTAGGGTTTGGATTAGGGTTGGGTTGGGTTAGGTTTGGGGTGGTGTTAGGATTTGGGATTGGGTTAGTTTTAGGGTTAGCGTTAGGGTTAGGGTTAGGGTTTGTGTTAGGGTTAGGTTTAAGTTAAGGTTTAAGGTTTGGTTTAGTGTTAAGCTTAGGGTTAGGCTTCGGGTTAGAGTTAGTGTTTGTGTTTGGGTTAGGTTAGGGTTATGGATAGGGTTTGGGTTAGGGTTAGAATTAGGGTTAGGGTTTGGTTTAAGGTTTGGTTTTGGGTTTTGGTTAGGGTTAGGGTTTGGGTTAGGCTTAAGGTTAGTGTTAGCATTAGGGTTAGGGTTAGGGTTAGGGTTTGGTTTGGGTTAGGGTTAGGGTCAGGTTTAGGGTTAGGGTTATTGTTAGGGTTAGGGTTAGGGTTTGGGTTAGGGTTAGGATTAGGCTTAGGGTTAGGGTTAGGGTTTGGGTTAGGGTTAGGGTTAGGGTTTGGATTAGGTTTAGGGTTAGGTTTAGGGTTAAGGTTAGGGTTAGGCTTTCGGTTTGGGTTTTGCTTAGGGTCAAGTTTAGAGTTTGGTTTGGGTTAGGTTAGTGTTAGTGTTAGTGTTAGGGTAAGGGTTAGAGTTTGGATTTGGGTTAGGATGAAGGTTAGGGTTAGGGTTAGGTTTAGGGTTTTGTTTGGGTTAGTGTTAGTGTTAGGTTAGGGTTAGGGTTAGAGTTTGAATTTGGGTTAGGGTGAGGGTTAGGGTTAGAGTTTGAATTTGGGTTAGGGTGAGAGTTAGGGTTAGGTTTAGGATTTAGTTATGGTTAGTGTTAGTGTTAGGTTTAGGGTTAGTTGTAGGGTTTGGGTTAGGGTTAGGTTTAGGGTTAGGGTTAGGGTTAGGGTTAGGGTTTGTGTTAGGGTTAGGGTTAGGGTTTGGTTTTGGGTTAGGTTTAGAGTTAGGGTTAGGGTTAGGGTTAAGTTTAGAGTTAGGGTTTGGGTTAGGGTTAGGGTCAGGGTTAGGGTTAGTGTTAGGGTTTGGGTTTGGATTAGGGTTAGGATCAGGGTTTGGGTTTGGGTTAGGGTTAGGGTAGGTTTAGGTTTAGGGTTTCGGTTTGGGTTTGGGTTAGGGTTAGGCTTAGGTTTAGGGTTAGGGTTTGGGTTTGGGTTAGGTTTAGCTTTAGTGTTTGGCTTAGGGTTAGGGTTAGGGATAGTGTTAGTGTCAGGGTCAGGGATAGGGTTTTGGTTAGATTAGGGTTAGGCTTAGGGATTGGGTTTGGGTTAGGGAACGAGTTAATGTTAGGGTTAGCATTAGGGTAAGGGTAAGGGTTAGGATTAGGGTTTGGGTTAGTGTTAGGGTTAGTGTTAAGGATTTGTGTTAGAGGTAGTTTTAGGGTTAGGCTTATGGTTAAGGTTTGGGTTAGGGTTAGGTTAGGGTTAGGGTTTGGGGTGGTGTTAGGATTTGGATTTGGGTTAGTTTTAGGGTTAGGGTTAGGGTTAGGGTTTGTGTTAGGGTTAGGTTTAAGTTTAGGTTTAGGGTTAGGGTTAGGGTTTGGTTTAGTGTTAAGGTTAGGGTTAGGTTTCGGGTTAGGGTTAGTGTTTGTGTTTGGGTTAGGTTAGGGTTATGGATAGGGTTTGGGTTAGGGTTAGAATTAGGGTTAGTGTTGGGTTTAAGGTTTGGTTTTGGGTTTTGGTTAGGGTTAGGGTTTGGTTTAGGCTTAAGGTTAGTGTTAGCTTTAGGGTTAGGGTTAGGGTTAGGGTTAGGGTTTGGTTTGGGTTAGGGTTAGGGTTAGGTTTAGGGTTAGGGTTATTGTTAGGGTTAGGATTAGGGTTTGGGTTAGGGTTAGGGTTAGGGTTTGGGTTTGGGTTAGGATTAGGAATAGGGTTAGGGTTTGGGTTAGGGTTAGGTTTAGGGTTTGGGTTAGGGTTAGGTTTAGAGTTAGGGTTTGGGTTAGGGTTAGGGTTAGGGTTAGGGTTAGGGTCAGGGTTTGGGGTAGGTTAATTTTTTGGTTCGGGTTAGGGTTACGGTTAGGTTTAGGGTTTGGATAAGGGTTAGGGTTAGGGATAGGGTTTGGGTTAGGGTTAGCGTTAGGTTTAGGGTTTGGGTTTGGGTTATGGTTAGGGTTAGGTTTAGGGTTAGGGTTTGGGTTAGAGTTAGGGTTAGGGTTAGGTTTAGGGTTAGGGTTAGGGTTAGGGTTTGTGTTAGGGTTAGATTTAGGCTTAAGCTTAGGCTTAGGTTTAGGGTTAGATTTTGTGTTACAGTTAGGGTTTGGGTTTGGGTTAGGGTTAGAGTTAGGGTTAGGGTTAGGGTTAGGGTTAGGGCTAGGGTTAGGGTTAGTGATAGGGTTAGTGTAAGGGTTAAGGTTTGGGCTTGGTTCAGGATTCAGGGTAGGTTTTGGGATAGAGTTATGGTTTGGGGTAGGGTGAGTGTTAGGTTTGGGTTAGGGTTATCGTGAGAATTAGGGTTAGTGTTTGGGTTTGGTTTAGGATTAGGGTTGGGGTTAGGGTTAGTGTAAGGGTTAGGTTTTGGTTTGGTTAGGGTTAGGGTTTGGGTTAGGGCTAGGGTTAGGGTTTGAATTAGGGTTAGTGTAATGGTTAGGTTTTGGTTTGGTTAGGGTTAGGGTTTGGGTTAGGGTTAGGGTTAGGGTTTGGATTAGGGTTAGGGTTAGGGTTAGGGTTTGGGGTGGGGTGAGGATTTGGGTTGGGGTTAGTTTTAGGGTTAGGGTTTGGGTTAAGATTTATGTTAGGGTTAGGTTTAAGTTTAGGTTTAGGGTTAGGGTTTGATTTAGTGTTAAGGTTAGTGTTAGGGTTCGGGTTCGGGTTAGGGTTTGTGTTTGGTTTAGGTTAGGGTTAGGGACAGGGTTTGGGTTAGGGTTAGAATTAGGGTTAGGATTAGGTTTAGGGTTTGGATTTGGGTTTTGGTTAGGGTTAGGGTTTGGGTTAGGCTTAAGGTTAGTGTTAGCATTATGGTTTAGGTTTGGGTTAGGGTTAGGGATTGGTTTCGGTTTAGGCTTTGGGTTTGGGTTAGGGTTAGGGTTAGGTTTAGACTGAGTGTTTTGGTTTGGGTTTTGGTTTGGGTTAGGGTTAGGGTGAGGGTAAGGGTAAGGGTTTGCGTTTAGGTTACGGTTAAGGTTATGGTTTGCTTTTGGTTAGGGTTAATGTTAGGATTAGGGTTAGGGTTAGGGTTAGGGTTTGGTTTGGGTTAGGGTTAGGCTTAGGTTTAGGGTTAGGGTTAGTGTTAGGGTTAGGGTTATGGTTTGGGTTAGGGTTAGGGTTAGGGTTTGGGTTTGGGTTAGGGTTAGGATTAGGGTTATGTTTTGGGTTAGGGTTAGGGTTAGGGTTAGGGTTTGAGTTAGGGTTAGGTTTAGGGTTAGCGTTAGGGTTAGCGTTAGGTTTAGGGTTAATGGTTGGGTTAGGGTTAAGGTTAGGTTTAGTGTTTGGGTTAGTGTTAGGGTTAGGGTTAGGGTTAGGGTTTGGGTTAGGGTTAGGATTAGGGTTAGGGTTATGGTTACGGTTTGGGTTTGGGTTAGGATTAGGTTTATGGTTAGTCTTACTGTTACGGTTTGGGTTTGGGTTAGGGTAAGGGTTAGGTTTAGGCTTTGGTTTAGGGTTAGGGTTAGAGTTAGTGTTTGGGTTAGTATTAGGGTTATGGTTAGGGTATCGATTTCGATTAGGGTGCGGATTAGCGTTAGGGTTAGGTTTAGTGTTATGATTAGTGTATGGGTTTGGGTTAGGGTTAGGGTTAGGGTTAGAGTTTGGGTTTGGCTTAGGGTTTGGGTTAGGGTTTAGTTTAGGCTTAGGATTAGCGTTAGGATTAAGGTTAGGGTTTGGATGTGGATTGGTTTAGGGTTATGGTTATGGTTAGGATTAGTGTTTGGTTTCAGTTGGGGTTAATGTTAGGGTTAGGGTTAGGGTTTGGGTTATTATTAGGGTTAAGGTTTCGGTTTGGGTTAGGGTTAGGATTAGGGTTAGGGTTTGGGTTAGGGTTAGGGTTAGGGTTTGGGTTTGGGTTAGGGTTAGGATTAGGGTTATGTTTTGGGTTAGGGTTAGGGTTAGGGTTAGGGTTTGAGTTAGGGTTAGGTTTAGGGTTAGCGTTAGGGTTAGCGTTAGGTTTAGGGTTAATGGTTGGGTTAGGGTTAAGGTTAGGTTTAGTGTTTGGGTTAGTGTTAGGGTTAGGGTTAGGGTTAGGGTTTGGGTTAGGGTTAGGATTAGGGTTAGGGTTATGGTTACGGTTTGGGTTTGGGTTAGGATTAGGTTTATGGTTCGTCTTACTGTTACGGTTTGGGTTTGGGTTAGGGTAAGGGTTAGGTTTAGGCTTTGGTTTAGGGTTAGGGTTAGAGTTAGTGTTTGGGTTAGTATTAGGGTTATGGTTAGGGTATCGATTTCGATTAGGGTGCGGATTAGCGTTAGGGTTAGGTTTAGTGTTATGATTAGTGTATGGGTTTGGGTTAGGGTTAGGGTTAGGGTTAGAGTTTGGGTTTGGCTTAGGGTTTGGGTTAGGGTTTAGTTTAGGCTTAGGATTAGCGTTAGGATTAAGGTTAGGGTTTGGATTTGGATTGGTTTAGGGTTATGGTTATGGTTAGGATTAGTGTTTGGTTTCAGTTGGGGTTAATGTTAGGGTTAGGGTTAGGGTTTGGGTTAGTATTAGGGTTAAGGTTTGGGTTTGGGTTAGGGTTAGGATTAGGGTTAGGGTTTGGGTTAGGGTTAGGGTTAGGGTTAGGTTTTGGTTTAGGGTTAGGTTTAGGGTTAGCGTTAGGTTTAGCATTAGGTTTAGGGTTAATGTTTGGGTTAGGGTTAGGGTTAGGGTTAGGGTTAGGGTTTGGGTTACGGTTAGGATTAGGGTTAGGGTTAGGTTTTGGATTAGGGTTAGGTTTAGGGTTACGGTTTGGGTTTGGATTAGGGTTAGGTTTATGATTAGTGTTAGGGTTACGGTTTGGGTTTGGGTTAGGGTAAGGGTTAGGTTTAGGGTTTGGGTTGGGTTAGGGTTAGGTTTAGTGTTTGGGTTAGTGTTAGGGTTGTGGTTATGGTTTAGGTTTGGGTTAGGGTGCGGATTAGCGTCAGGGTTAGGTTTAGTGTTAGGATTAGGGTATGGGTTTGGGTTAGGGTTAGGGTGACGGTTAAGTTAAGGGTTTGGGTTTAGGTTAGGTTTAAGGTTATGGTTTGCTTTCGGTTAGGGTTAATGTTAGGGTTAGGGTTAGGGTTTGGTTTGGGTTAGGGTTAGGGTTAGGTTTAGGGTTAGGGTTATTGTTAGCGTTAGGGTTAGGGTTAGGTTTAGGGTTAACGTTAGGGTTAGCGTTAGGTTTAGGGTTAATATTTGGGTTGGGGTTAAGGTTAGGTTTAGGGTTTGGGTTAGTGTTACTGTTAGGGTTAGGGTTAGGGTTTGGGTTAGGGTTAGGATTAGGGTTAGGGTTAGGGTTACGGTTTGGGTTTGGGTTAGGGTTAGGTTTATGTTTAGTGTTAGGATTACGGTTTGGGTTTGGGTTAGGGTAAGGGTTAGGTTTAGGGTTTGAGTTAGGGTTAGGGTAAGCGTTAGTGTTTGGGTTAGTGTAAGGGTTATGGTTAGGGTTTCGGTTTGGGTTAGGGTGCGGATTAGCGTTAGGGTTAGGTTTAGTGGTAGGATTAGGGTATGGGTTTTGGATAGGTTTAGGGTTAGGGTTAGGGTTTGGGTTTGGGTTAGGGTTTGGGTTAGGGTTTGGTTTAGGCTTAGGGTTAGCGTTAGGATTAAGGTTAGTGTTTGGGTTTGGATTGGTTTAGGGTTAGGGTTATGGTTAGGATTAGTGTTTGGTTTCAGTTAGGGTTAGTGTTAGGGTTATGGTTAGGGTTTGGGTTAGGGTTAGGATTAGGGTTTGGGTTTGGGTTAGGGTTAGGATTAGGGTTAGGGTTTGGGTAAGGGTTAGGGTTAGGGTTAGAGTTTGGGTTAGCGTTAGGTTTAGGGTTAGCGTTAGGGTTAGCGTTAGGTTTAGGGTTAATGTTTGGTTTAGTGTTAAGGTTAGGTTTAGTGTTTCGGTTAGTGTTAGCGTTAGGGTTAGGGTTAGGGTTAGGGTTAGGGTTAGGGTTAGGGTTTGGGTTAGGGTTAGGATTAGGGTTAGTGTCAGGTTTTGGATTAGGGTTAGGTTTAGGGTTACGGTTTGGGTTTGGGTTAGGGTTAGGGTTAGGGTTAGGGTTTGGGTTAGGGTTAGGGTTTGGCTTAGTTTTAGGGTTAGGGTTAGGATGAGGGTTAGGGTTATGGTTAGATTTAGGGTTTGGGTTAGCGTTAAGGTTAGGCTTACTATTAGGATTAGGATTAGGGTTAGGTTTAAGGTTAGGGTTAGTGTTAGGGGCTAAGGGTTAGGGGTTAGGCTTAGGGTTATGATTAGGGTTAGGGATTGTGTTTGGGTTAGGGTTAGGGTTAGGGTTAGGCTTAAGTTTAGTGTTAGGGTTTGGGTTAGGGTTAGGGTTAGGGTTAGGGTTTGGGTTTGGTTTAGGGTTAGGGTTAGGGTTAGGTTTAGGGTTTGGGTTAGAGTTAGGGTTAGGATTAAGCTTAGGGTTAGTGTTTGGGTTTGGCTTAGGCTTAGGTTTAGGTTTAGGGTTAGGGTAATTGTTAGGCTTAGGGTTTGTTTTAGGGTTAGGGTTAGGAATTGGTTTAGTCTTAGGGTTAGGGTTAAGGTTAGAGTTAGGGTTTGGGTTAGGGTCAGGGTTAGGGTTAGTGTTAGGGTTTGGGTTTGGATTAGCGTTAGGATCAGGGTTTGGGTTTGGGTTAGGGTTAGGTTTAGGTTTAGGTTTCGGTTTTCGGTTTGCGTTTGGGTTAGGGTTAGGCTTAGGGTTAGGGTTAGGTTTTGGATTTGGGTTAGGGTTAGCTTTAGTGTTTGGGTTAGGGTTAGGGTTAGGTTTAGTGTTAGTGTCAGGGTCAGGGACAGGGTTTTGGTTAGATTAGGGTTAGGCTTAGGGTTTGGGTTTGGGTTAGGGATCGATTTAGGTTTAGGGTTAGCATTAGGGTAAGGGTTAGGGTTAGGGTTAGGGTTTGGGTTAGTGTTACGGCTAGGGTTAAGGATTAGTGTTAAAGGTAGTTTTAGGGTTAGGCTTATGGTTAGGGTTTGGGTTAGGGTTGGGTTGGGTTAGGTTTGGGGTGGTGTTAGGATTTGGGATTGGGTTAGTTTTAGGGTTAGCGTTAGGGTTAGGGTTAGGGTTTGTGTTAGGGTTAGGTTTAAGTTTAGGTTTAGGGTTAGGGTTAGGGTTTGGTTTACTGTTAAGTTTAGGGTTAGATTTCGGGTTAGGGTTAGTGTTTGTGTTTGGGTTAGGTTAGGGTTATGGATAGGGTTTGGGTTAGGGTTAGAATTAGGGTTAGGGTTTGGTTTAAGGTTTGGGTTTGGGTTTTGGTTAGGGTTACGGTTTGGGTTAGGCTTAAGGTTAGTGTTAGCATTAGGGTTAGGGTTAGGATTAGGGTTTGGTTTCGGTTAGGGTTAGGGTCAGGTTTAGGGTTAGGGTTATTGTTAGGGTTAGGGTTTGGGTTAGGGTTAGGATTACGATTAGGGTTAGGGTTTGGGTTAGGGTTAGGGTTAGGGTTAGGGTTTGGGTTAGGGTTAGGTTTAGAGTTAGGGTTTGGGTTAGGGTTAGGGTTAGGGTTAGGGTTAGGGTCACGGTTTGGGTTAGGTTTAGGTTTTGGTTCGGGTTAGGGTTAGGGTTAGGTTTAGGGTTTGGATAAGGGTTAGGGTTAGGGATCGGATTTGTTTAGGGTTAGCGTTAGGGTTAGGGTTTGGGTTTGGGTTTGGGTTAGGGTTAGATTTAGGGTTAGGGTTAGGGTTAGGGTTAGGGTTAGGGTTTGTGTTAGGGTTAGATTTAGGCTTAGGCTTAGGCTTAGGTTTAGGGTTAGGTTTCGGGTTA
>JAJHUQ010000039.1:3692500-3710000 GCA_035773235.1 Eospalax fontanierii | reverse complement strand
TTAGGTTAGCTTTAGGGTGAGGGTTTGCGATAGGGTTAGTGTTTGGGTAAGGGTTAGTGTTAGGATTAGGGTTAGGGTTAGGGTTAGGGTTAGGTTTAGCGTTTGGGTTAGGGTTAAGTTTAGGCTAAGGTTAGTGTTACGGCTTGGGTTAGGTTTAGGGTTAGGGTTAGGGTTAGGATTAGGGTTAGGGTGTGCGTTTGGATTAGGGTAAGGTTTAGGGTTAGGGTTAGGTTTAGGGATAGAGTTAGGGTTTGGGTTCTGGTTATGGTTAGGGTTTGGGTAAGGGTTAGGTTTAGGGTTTGGGTTTGTGTTTGGGTTAGGGTTAAGGTTAGGGTTAGGGTTTGCGTTAGGGTTAGGGTTAGGGTTGAGGTTGGGGTTGGGGTTAGGGTTAGGTTCAGAGTTAGGGTTGGGGATAGGGTTAGGGTTAGGTTTAGGGTTAGGGTTTGTGTTAGCGTTAGGGTTAGGGTTAGGGTTAAGGTTAGGGTTTGGGTTAGGGTTAGGTTTAGGGTTAGGGTTTGCGTTTGGGTTAGGGTTACGTTCAGGGTTAGGGTTAGGGTTACGGTTAGTGTTAGGATTAGGGTTTGGGTTTGGGTTAGGTTTAGTGTTAGGGTTAGGGTTAGGGTTTAGGTTAGGTTTAGGGTGAGGGTTTGCGATAAGGTTAGTGTTTGGGTAAGGGTTAGTGTTAGGATTAGGGTTAGGGTTAGGGTTAGGGTTAGATATAGCGTTTGGGTTAGGGTTAAGTTTAGGCTAAGGTTACTGTTAGGGCTTGGGTTAGGTTTAGGGTTAGGGTTAGGGTTAGGGTTAGGGTGTGCGTTTGGATTAGGGTAAGGTTTAGGGTTAGGGTTAGGTTTAGGGATAGAGTTATGGTTAGGGTTTGGGTAAGGGTTAGGTTTAGGGTTAGGGTTTGGGTTTGGGTTAGTAGAGGTAGGCGTTGTAGTAGAGGTCCTGTATTTGGAGGGCCTGGGCAGGGCGAGCAGGCCACACCACCTTCTCCCCTCATCCTCCCCTATTCTCCTGGCTGCTTCTTTTTGTCAAACACTAGAACTTTGACCTAAAGTCAACTAAATCTCTCCAAACTGGTCACACAAACACTAGAGCCTACCACCAAGAAACCTCTGTGTTTCAGCAACTCAACTGAGAGGGCTTTGTCACCTAGTAACACCCTAAACAATGCTTTGCCAGGTCACTGCCTCTTGGAGTTCCAGAATCTTAGTCCAAGATTGTGTGACCTCAGCACTCCTGCACACATCAGACACCAATGACAGGAGACTGACCAATAGCACTCAGCACTCACTTGCAAAGCTCTGCCTGTCTATCATAGCTTCAGAGCAGGTGCTCCTCCCCTGGTCAAGTCATGCCAAGGTTGCTTCCCAGTCCTGCAGCTCTTGCCAGTATTGCACGTGGTTACATAAATAACCAATCTCATTCTTTCTAGAAATTACCATATTATTGATATTGGATTCTTAAGTACTATAAGCTACATTTGAATCAGAAAACTACTTTGGACATCGTTTTCTATAAGGGAAAATATTTTCCTTTTTTCATTGTTGCTGAATCCAATCTTTGCTCTTAAAAAAGTACAACTCACCTCTTGGGGGTGAGGCAGGCAGATTATCAGTTCAAGGCTACCCTGGGATTAGGGTATGGGTTATGGTTATCGTTATGGTTAGGGTTAGGGTTAGAATTAGGGTTACGGTTAGGTTTAAGGTTAGGGTTACGGTTCGTGTTTGGGTTAGTGTTAGGTTTAGGGTTAGGGTTACGATTAGGACTAGGGTTATGGTTTGGGTTAGGGTTAGGATTAGGGTTAGGGTTAGGGTTATGTTTAGGGAGAGTGTTGTGGTTTGGATTCTGGTTATGGTTAGGGTTTGGGTTAGGGTTAGGGTTAGGTTTAGGTTTAGAGTTTGTTTTGGGTTAGGTTAGTGTTAGCATTAGGGTTAGGGTTAGAGTTTGGATTTGGGTTAGGGTGAGGGTTAGGGTTAGGTTTAGGGTTTGTTTTGGGTTAGTGTTAGGGTTAGGTTTAGGGTTAACTGTAGGGTTTGGGTTAGGGTTAGTTTTAAGGTTAGGGTTTGTGTTACGGTTAGGGTTAGGGTTTGGTTTTGTTTAGGGTTATGGTTAGGGTTAGGGTTAGGGTTACGGTTAGAGTTAGGGTTTGGTTTAGGGTCAGGGTTAGGGTTAGTGTTATGGTTTGAGTTTGGATAAGGTTAGGATTAGGGTTTGGGTTTGGGTTAGGGTTAGGGTTAGGTTTAGGTTTAGGGTTTCGGTTTGGATTTGGGTTAGGTTTAGGCTTAGGGTTAGGGTTAGGGTTTTTGTTTGGGTTAGGGTTAGCTTTAGTGTTTGGGTTAGGGTTTGTGTTAGGGTTAGGGTTAGGGTTAGTGTTTGTGTCAGGGTCAGGGACAGGGTTTTGGTTAGGATTAGGGTTAGGCTTAGTGTTTGGTTTTGGGTTAGGGATCGAGTTAGGGTTAGGGTTAGGGTTAGAGTTTGGGTTAGTGTTAGGGTTAGGGTTAAGGATTTGTGTTAGAGGTAGTTTTAGGGATAGGCTTATGGTTAGGGTTTGGGTTAGGGTTAGGTTTAGGGTTTGGGGTGGGGTTAGGATTTGGGTTTGGTTTAGTTTTAGGGTTAGGGTTAGGGTTAGGGTTAGGGTTTGTGTTAGGGTTAGGTTTAAGTTTAGGTTTAGGGTTAGGGTTAGGGTTTTTTAGTGTTAAGTTTAGGGTTAGGGTTCGGGTTAGGGTTAGGGTTTGGGTTTGGCTTAGGTTAGGGTTAGGGAATGGGTTTGGGTTAGGGTTAGAATTAGGGTTGGGTTAGGTTTAGGGTTTGGGTTTGGGTTTTGATTAGGGTTAGGGTTTGGGTTAGGCTTATGGTTAGGGTTAGCATTAGGGTTTCGGTTCGGGTTAGGGTTAGGGTTAGGTTTAGGTTTTGGTTCGGGTTAGGGTTAGGGTTAGATTTAGGGTTTGGATATGGGTTAGGGTTAGGGATAGGGTTTGGGTTAGGGTTAGGTTTAGGGTTAGGGTTTGGGTTAGGGTTAGTTTTAGGGTTAATGTTTGGGTTAGGGTAAGGGTTAGGTATAGGGTTAGGGGTTTGTTTAGTAGTAGGTTTAGTGTTAGGTTAGGGTACAGGTAGAGAATGGGTTAGGGTTATGGTTAGGGTTACGGTTTGGGTTTTGGTTAGGGTTAGGGTTAGGGTTTGTATTAGAGTTAGGTTTAGGGTTAGGGTTTGAGTTAGGGTTAGGGTTAGGGTTAGGATTTCCGTTTGGTTTAGGGTGAGTGTTAGCTTTAGGGTTAGGGTTAGTGTTAGGATTAGGGTTTGGGTTTGGGTTAGGTTTAGTGTTAGGGTTAGGGTTAGGGTTTAGGTTAGCTTTAGGGTGAGGGTTTGCGATAGGGTTAGTGTTTGGGTAAGGGTTAGTGTTAGGATTAGGGTTAGGGTTAGGGTTAGGGTTAGGTTTAGCGTTTGGGTTAGGGTTAAGTTTAGGCTAAGGTTAGTGTTACGGCTTGGGTTAGGTTTAGGGTTAGGGTTAGGGTTAGGATTAGGGTTAGGGTGTGCGTTTGGATTAGGGTAAGGTTTAGGGTTAGGGTTAGGTTTAGGGATAGAGTTAGGGTTTGGGTTCTGGTTATGGTTAGGGTTTGGGTAAGGGTTAGGTTTAGGGTTTGGGTTTGTGTTTGGGTTAGGGTTAAGGTTAGGGTTAGGGTTTGCGTTAGGGTTAGGGTTAGGGTTAAGGTTTGGGTTTGGGTTAGGGTTAGGTTCAGAGTTAGGGTTTGGGATAGGGTTAGGGTTAGGTTTAGGGTTAGGGTTTGTGTTAGCGTTAGGGTTAGGGTTAGGGTTAAGGTTAGGGTTTGGGTTAGGGTTAGGTTTAGGGTTAGGGTTTGCGTTTGGGTTAGGGTTACGTTCAGGGTTAGGGTTAGGGTTACGGTTAGTGTTAGGATTAGGGTTTGGGTTTGGGTTAGGTTTAGTGTTAGGGTTAGGGTTAGGGTTTAGGTTAGGTTTAGGGTGAGGGTTTGCGATAAGGTTAGTGTTTGGGTAAGGGTTAGTGTTAGGATTAGGGTTAGGGTTAGGGTTAGGGTTAGATATAGCGTTTGGGTTAGGGTTAAGTTTAGGCTAAGGTTACTGTTAGGGCTTGGGGTAGGTTTAGGGTTAGGGTTAGGGTTAGGGTTAGGGTGTGCGTTTGGATTAGGGTAAGGTTTAGGGTTAGGGTTAGGTTTAGGGATAGAGTTATGGTTAGGGTTTGGGTAAGGGTTAGGTTTAGGGTTAGGGTTTGGGTTTGGGTTAGTAGAGGTAGGCGTTGTAGTAGAGGTCCTGTATTTGGAGGGCCTGGGCAGGGCGAGCAGGCCACACCACCTTCTCCCCTCATCCTCCCCTATTCTCCTGGCTGCTTCTTTTTGTCAAACACTAGAACTTTGACCTAAAGTCAACTAAATCTCTCCAAACTGGTCACACAAACACTAGAGCCTACCACCAAGAAACCTCTGTGTTTCAGCAACTCAACTGAGAGGGCTTTGTCACCTAGTAACACCCTAAACAATGCTTTGCCAGGTCACTGCCTCTTGGAGTTCCAGAATCTTAGTCCAAGATTGTGTGACCTCAGCACTCCTGCACACATCAGACACCAATGACAGGAGACTGACCAATAGCACTCAGCACTCACTTGCAAAGCTCTGCCTGTCTATCATAGCTTCAGAGCAGGTGCTCCTCCCCTGGTCAAGTCATGCCAAGGTTGCTTCCCAGTCCTGCAGCTCTTGCCAGTATTGCACGTGGTTACATAAATAACCAATCTCATTCTTTCTAGAAATTACCATATTATTGATATTGGATTCTTAAGTACTATAAGCTACATTTGAATCAGAAAACTACTTTGGACATCGTTTTCTATAAGGGAAAATATTTTCCTTTTTTCATTGTTGCTGAATCCAATCTTTGCTCTTAAAAAAGTACAACTCACCTCTTGGGGGTGAGGCAGGCAGATTATCAGTTCAAGGCTACCCTGGGATTAGGGTATGGGTTATGGTTATCGTTATGGTTAGGGTTAGGGTTAGAATTAGGGTTACGGTTAGGTTTAAGGTTAGGGTTACGGTTCGTGTTTGGGTTAGTGTTAGGTTTAGGGTTAGGGTTACGATTAGGACTAGGGTTATGGTTTGGGTTAGGGTTAGGATTAGGGTTAGGGTTAGGGTTATGTTTAGGGAGAGTGTTGTGGTTTGGATTCTGGTTATGGTTAGGGTTTGGGTTAGGGTTAGGGTTAGGTTTAGGTTTAGAGTTTGTTTTGGGTTAGGTTAGTGTTAGCATTAGGGTTAGGGTTAGAGTTTGGATTTGGGGTAGGGTGAGGGTTAGGGTTAGGTTTAGGGTTTGGTTTGGGTTAGTGTTAGGGTTAGGTTTAGGGTTACCTGTAGGGTTTGGGTTAGGGTTAGTTTTAAGGTTAGGGTTTGTGTTACGGTTAGGGTTAGGGTTTGGTTTTGTTTAGGGTTATGGTTAGGGTTAGGGTTAGGGTTACGGTTAGAGTTAGGGTTTGGTTTAGGGTCAGGGTTAGGGTTAGTGTTATGGTTTGAGTTTGGATAAGGTTAGGATTAGGGTTTGGGTTTGGGTTAGGGTTAGGGTTAGGTTTAGGTTTAGGGTTTCGGTTTGGATTTGGGTTAGGTTTAGGCTTAGGGTTAGGGTTAGGGTTTTTGTTTGGGTTAGGGTTAGCTTTAGTGTTTGGGTTAGGGTTTGTGTTAGGGTTAGGGTTAGGGTTAGTGTTTGTGTCAGGGTCAGGGACAGGGTTTTGGTTAGGATTAGGGTTAGGCTTAGTGTTTGGTTTTGGGTTAGGGATCGAGTTAGGGTTAGGGTTAGGGTTAGAGTTTGGGTTAGTGTTAGGGTTAGGGTTAAGGATTTGTGTTAGAGGTAGTTTTAGGGATAGGCTTATGGTTAGGGTTTGGGTTAGGGTTAGGTTTAGGGTTTGGGGTGGGGTTAGGATTTGGGTTTGGTTTAGTTTTAGGGTTAGGGTTAGGGTTAGGGTTAGGGTTTGTGTTAGGGTTAGGTTTAAGTTTAGGTTTAGGGTTAGGGTTAGGGTTTTTTAGTGTTAAGTTTAGGGTTAGGGTTCGGGTTAGGGTTAGGGTTTGGGTTTGGCTTAGGTTAGGGTTAGGGAATGGGTTTGGGTTAGGGTTAGAATTAGGGTTGGGTTAGGTTTAGGGTTTGGGTTTGGGTTTTGATTAGGGTTAGGGTTTGGGTTAGGCTTATGGTTAGGGTTAGCATTAGGGTTTCGGTTCGGGTTAGGGTTAGGGTTAGGTTTAGGTTTTGGTTCGGGTTAGGGTTAGGGTTAGATTTAGGGTTTGGATATGGGTTAGGGTTAGGGATAGGGTTTGGGTTAGGCTTAGCATTAGGTTTAGGGTTTGAGTTGGGGTTAGGGTTAGGGTTAGGGTTAGGGTGAGGGTTAGGTTCAGGGTTTGGGTTAGGTTTAGGTTTGGTTCGGGTTAGGGTTAGGGTTAGATTTAGGGTTTGGATAAAAGTTAGGGTTAGGGATAGGGTTTTGGTTAGGCTTAGCATTAGGTTTAGGGTTTGAGTTTGGGTTAGGGTTAGGGTTAGGGTTAGGGTTAGGGTTAGGGTTTGTGTTAGGGTTAGGTTTAGACTTAGGCTTAGGCTTAGGCTTAGGGTTAGGGTTAGGGTTTGTGTTAGGGTTAGTGTTAGGGTTTGGGTTAGGTTTAGGTTTAGGTTTAATGTTTGGGTTAGTGTTAGGGTTAGGGTTAGTGTTAGGGTTTGGGTTAGTGTTAGGTTTAGGGTTAGGGTTAGGGTTAGGGTTTGGATTTGGGTTTTGGTTAGGGTTAGGGTTTGGGTTAGGCTTAAGGTTAGTGTTAGCATTATGGTTTAGGTTTGGGTTAGGGTTAGGGATTGGTTTCGGTTTAGGCTTTGGGTTTGGGTTAGGGTTAGGGTTAGGTTTAGACTGAGTGTTTTGGTTTGGGTTTTGGTTTGGGTTAGGGTTAGGGTGAGGGTAAGGGTAAGGGTTTGCGTTTAGGTTACGGTTAAGGTTATGGTTTGCTTTTGGTTAGGGTTAATGTTAGGATTAGGGTTAGGGTTAGGGTTAGGGTTTGGTTTGGGTTAGGGTTAGGCTTAGGTTTAGGGTTAGGGTTAGTGTTAGGGTTAGGGTTATGGTTTGGGTTAGGGTTAGGGTTAGGGTTTGGGTTTGGGTTAGGGTTAGGATTAGGGTTATGTTTTGGGTTAGGGTTAGGGTTAGGGTTAGGGTTTGAGTTAGGGTTAGGTTTAGGGTTAGCGTTAGGGTTAGCGTTAGGTTTAGGGTTAATGGTTGGGTTAGGGTTAAGGTTAGGTTTAGTGTTTGGGTTAGTGTTAGGGTTAGGGTTAGGGTTAGGGTTTGGGTTAGGGTTAGGATTAGGGTTAGGGTTATGGTTACGGTTTGGGTTTGGGTTACGATTAGGTTTATGGTTAGTCTTACTGTTACGGTTTGGGTTTGGGTTAGGGTAAGGGTTAGGTTTAGGCTTTGGTTTAGGGTTAGGGTTAGAGTTAGTGTTTGGGTTAGTATTAGGGTTATGGTTAGGGTATCGATTTCGATTAGGGTGCGGATTAGCGTTAGGGTTAGGTTTAGTGTTATGATTAGTGTATGGGTTTGGGTTAGGGTTAGGGTTAGGGTTAGAGTTTGGGTTTGGCTTAGGGTTTGGGTTAGGGTTTAGTTTAGGCTTAGGATTAGCGTTAGGATTAAGGTTAGGGTTTGGATGTGGATTGGTTTAGGGTTATGGTTATGGTTAGGATTAGTGTTTGGTTTCAGTTGGGGTTAATGTTAGGGTTAGGGTTAGGGTTTGGGTTATTATTAGGGTTAAGGTTTCGGTTTGGGTTAGGGTTAGGATTAGGGTTAGGGTTTGGGTTAGGGTTAGGGTTAGGGTTTGGGTTTGGGTTAGGGTTAGGATTAGGGTTATGTTTTGGGTTAGGGTTAGGGTTAGGGTTAGGGTTTGAGTTAGGGTTAGGTTTAGGGTTAGCGTTAGGGTTAGCGTTAGGTTTAGGGTTAATGGTTGGGTTAGGGTTAAGGTTAGGTTTAGTGTTTGGGTTAGTGTTAGGGTTAGGGTTAGGGTTAGGGTTTGGGTTAGGGTTAGGATTAGGGTTAGGGTTATGGTTACGGTTTGGGTTTGGGTTAGGATTAGGTTTATGGTTCGTCTTACTGTTACGGTTTGGGTTTGGGTTAGGGTAAGGGTTAGGTTTAGGCTTTGGTTTAGGGTTAGGGTTAGAGTTAGTGTTTGGGTTAGTATTAGGGTTATGGTTAGGGTATCGATTTCGATTAGGGTGCGGATTAGCGTTAGGGTTAGGTTTAGTGTTATGATTAGTGTATGGGTTTGGGTTAGGGTTAGGGTTAGGGTTAGAGTTTGGGTTTGGCTTAGGGTTTGGGTTAGGGTTTAGTTTAGGCTTAGGATTAGCGTTAGGATTAAGGTTAGGGTTTGGATTTGGATTGGTTTAGGGTTATGGTTATGGTTAGGATTAGTGTTTGGTTTCAGTTGGGGTTAATGTTAGGGTTAGGGTTAGGGTTTGGGTTAGTATTAGGGTTAAGGTTTGGGTTTGGGTTAGGGTTAGGATTAGGGTTAGGGTTTGGGTTAGGGTTAGGGTTAGGGTTAGGTTTTGGTTTAGGGTTAGGTTTAGGGTTAGCGTTAGGTTTAGCATTAGGTTTAGGGTTAATGTTTGGGTTAGGGTTAGGGTTAGGGTTAGGGTTAGGGTTTGGGTTACGGTTAGGATTAGGGTTAGGGTTAGGTTTTGGATTAGGGTTAGGTTTAGGGTTACGGTTTGGGTTTGGATTAGGGTTAGGTTTATGATTAGTGTTAGGGTTACGGTTTGGGTTTGGGTTAGGGTAAGGGTTAGGTTTAGGGTTTGGGTTGGGTTAGGGTTAGGTTTAGTGTTTGGGTTAGTGTTAGGGTTGTGGTTATGGTTTAGGTTTGGGTTAGGGTGCGGATTAGCGTTAGGGTTAGGTTTAGTGTTAGGATTAGGGTATGGGTTTGGGTTAGGGTTAGGGTGACGGTTAAGTTAAGGGTTTGGGTTTAGGTTAGGTTTAAGGTTATGGTTTGCTTTCGGTTAGGGTTAATGTTAGGGTTAGGGTTAGGGTTTGGTTTGGGTTAGGGTTAGGGTTAGGTTTAGGGTTAGGGTTATTGTTAGCGTTAGGGTTAGGGTTAGGTTTAGGGTTAACGTTAGGGTTAGCGTTAGGTTTAGGGTTAATATTTGGGTTGGGGTTAAGGTTAGGTTTAGGGTTTGGGTTAGTGTTACTGTTAGGGTTAGGGTTAGGGTTTGGGTTAGGGTTAGGATTAGGGTTAGGGTTAGGGTTACGGTTTGGGTTTGGGTTAGGGTTAGGTTTATGTTTAGTGTTAGGATTACGGTTTGGGTTTGGGTTAGGGTAAGGGTTAGGTTTAGGGTTTGAGTTAGGGTTAGGGTAAGCGTTAGTGTTTGGGTTAGTGTAAGGGTTATGGTTAGGGTTTCGGTTTGGGTTAGGGTGCGGATTAGCGTTAGGGTTAGGTTTAGTGGTAGGATTAGGGTATGGGTTTTGGATAGGTTTAGGGTTAGGGTTAGGGTTTGGGTTTGGGTTAGGGTTTGGGTTAGGGTTTGGTTTAGGCTTAGGGTTAGCGTTAGGATTAAGGTTAGTGTTTGGGTTTGGATTGGTTTAGGGTTAGGGTTATGGTTAGGATTAGTGTTTGGTTTCAGTTAGGGTTAGTGTTAGGGTTATGGTTAGGGTTATGGTTAGGGTTAGGATTAGGGTTTGGGTTTGGGTTAGGGTTAGGATTAGGGTTAGGGTTTGGGTAAGGGTTAGGGTTAGGGTTAGAGTTTGGGTTAGCGTTAGGTTTAGGGTTAGCGTTAGGGTTAGCGTTAGGTTTAGGGTTAATGTTTGGTTTAGTGTTAAGGTTAGGTTTAGTGTTTCGGTTAGTGTTAGCGTTAGGGTTAGGGTTAGGGTTAGGGTTAGGGTTAGGGTTAGGGTTTGGGTTAGGGTTAGGATTAGGGTTAGTGTCAGGTTTTGGATTAGGGTTAGGTTTAGGGTTACGGTTTGGGTTTGGGTTAGGGTTAGGGTTAGGGTTAGGGTTTGGGTTAGGGTTAGGGTTTGGCTTAGTTTTAGGGTTAGGGTTAGGATGAGGGTTAGGGTTATGGTTAGATTTAGGGTTTGGGTTAGCGTTAAGGTTAGGCTTACTATTAGGATTAGGATTAGGGTTAGGTTTAAGGTTAGGGTTAGTGTTAGGGGCTAAGGGTTAGGGGTTAGGCTTAGGGTTATGATTAGGGTTAGGGATTGTGTTTGGGTTAGGGTTAGGGTTAGGGTTAGGCTTAAGTTTAGTGTTAGGGTTTGGGTTAGGGTTAGGGTTAGGGTTAGGGTTTGGGTTTGGTTTAGGGTTAGGGTTAGGGTTAGGTTTAGGGTTTGAGTTATAGTTAGGGTTAGGATTAAGCTTAGGGTTAGTGTTTGGGTTTGTCTGAAGCTTAGGGTTAGGTTTAGGGTTAGGGTAATTGTTAGGCTTAGGGTTTGTTTTAGGGTTAGGGTTAGGAATTGGTTTCGTCTTAGGGTTAGGGTTAAGGTTAGAGTTAGGGTTTGGGTTAGGGTCAGGGTTAGGGTTAGTGTTAGGGTTTGGGTTTGGATTAGCGTTAGGATCAGGGTTTGGGTTTGGGTTAGGGTTAGGTTTAGGTTTAGGTTTCGGTTTTCGGTTTGCGTTTGGGTTAGGGTTAGGCTTAGGGTTAGGGTTAGGTTTTGGATTTGGGTTAGGGTTAGCTTTAGTGTTTGGGTTAGGGTTAGGGTTAGGTTTAGTGTTAGTGTCAGGGTCAGGGACAGGGTTTTGGTTAGATTAGGGTTAGGCTTAGGGTTTGGGTTTGGGTTAGGGATCGATTTAGGTTTAGGGTTAGCATTAGGGTAAGGGTTAGGGTTAGGGTTAGGGTTTGGGTTAGTGTTACGGCTAGGGTTAAGGATTAGTGTTAAAGGTAGTTTTAGGGTTAGGCTTATGGTTAGGGTTTGGGTTAGGGTTGGGTTGGGTTAGGTTTGGGGTGGTGTTAGGATTTGGGATTGGGTTAGTTTTAGGGTTAGCGTTAGGGTTAGGGTTAGGGTTTGTGTTAGGGTTAGCTTTAAGTTTAGGTTTAGGGTTAGGGTTAGGGTTTGGTTTACTGTTAAGTTTAGGGTTAGATTTCGGGTTAGGGTTAGTGTTTGTGTTTGGGTTAGGTTAGGGTTATGGATAGGGTTTGGGTTAGGGTTAGAATTAGGGTTAGGGTTTGGTTTAAGGTTTGGGTTTGGGTTTTGGTTAGGGTTACGGTTTGGGTTAGGCTTAAGGTTAGTGTTAGCATTAGGGTTAGGGTTAGGATTAGGGTTTGGTTTCGGTTAGGGTTAGGGTCAGGTTTAGGGTTAGGGTTATTGTTAGGGTTAGGGTTTGGGTTAGGGTTAGGATTACGATTAGGGTTAGGGTTTGGGTTAGGGTTAGGGTTAGGGTTAGGGTTTGGGTTAGGGTTAGGTTTAGAGTTAGGGTTTGGGTTAGGGTTAGGGTTAGGGTTAGGGTTAGGGTCACGGTTTGGGTTAGGTTTAGGTTTTGGTTCGGGTTAGGGTTAGGGTTAGGTTTAGGGTTTGGATAAGGGTTAGGGTTAGGGATCGGATTTGTTTAGGGTTAGCGTTAGGGTTAGGGTTTGGGTTTGGGTTTGGGTTAGGGTTAGATTTAGGGTTAGGGTTAGGGTTAGGGTTAGGGTTAGGGTTTGTGTTAGGGTTAGATTTAGGCTTAGGCTTAGGCTTAGGTTTAGGGTTAGGTTTCGGGTTAGGGTTTTGGTTAGGGTTAGGGTTACTGTTTGGCTTAGGTTTAGTGTTAGAGTTAGGGTTATGGTTTGGTTTGGGGTTAGGTTTAGGGTTTGAATTAGGGTTAGGTTTAGGGTTAGGGTTTCGGTTTGGGTTAGGGTTAGGTTTATGGTTAGTGTTAGGGTTACGGTTTGGGTTTGGGTTAGGGTAAGGGTTAGGTTTAGGGTTTGGGTTAAGGTTAGGGTTAGGGTTAGTGTTTGGGTTAGGGTTAGGGTTATGGTTAGGGTTTCGGTTTGGGTTAGGGTGCGGATTAGCGTTAGGGTTAAGTTTAGTGTTAGGACTAGGGTATGGGTTTGGGTTAGGGTTAGGGTTAGGATTAGGGTTTGGGGTTGGGTTAGGGTTAGGGTTAGGGTTAGGGTTTGGGTTAGGGTTAGGATTAGTGTTAGGGTCAGGGTTAGGGTTAGTGTTAGGTTTCGCATTTGGTTTAGGGTTAGGGTTAGGGTTTCCGTTTGGGTTAGGGTTACGTTTAGGGTTAGGGTTAGGGTTAGGGTTAGGGTTAGAGTTAGGGTTTGTGTTAGGGTTAGGGTTAGGGTTAGGGTTAGGGTTTGTGTTAGCGTTAAGGTTAGGTTTAGGGTTACGGTTAGGGTTTGGGTTAGGGTTAGGGTTAGGGTTAAGGTTAGGGTTTGCGTTTGGGTTAGGGTTACGTTTAGGTTTAGGTTTAGGGTTAGGGTTAGGGTTAGGGTTAGGGTTAGGGTTAGGGTTAGGGTTAGCGTTTGGGTTTGGGTTAGGGTTAGGGTTAGGGTTAGGGTTAGGGTTAGGGTTAGGTTTAGGGTTTGGGTTTCGGTTAGGGTTAGGGTTAGGTTTTGGGTTAGGGTTAGGGTTAGGGATAGGGTTTGGGTTTGGTTTAGGGTTAGGGTTAGATTTAGGGTTTGGGTTAGGGTTAGGGTTAGGGTGAGGGTTTGTTTTAGGGTTAGGTTTTGTGTTGGGGATAGGGTTGGGGTTTGGGTGGGGGTTAGGGTTAGGGTTAGGGTTAGGGTCAGGGTTAGGTTTAGTGTTAGGGTTAGTGTTAGGGTTAAGTATTGGGTTTGGTTTAGGTTTAAGTTTAGGTTTTTGGATAGAGTTATGGTTTGGGTTAGGGTTAGTGTTAGGTTTTCGCTCAGGGTTAGGTTGAGAATTAGGGTTATTGTTTGGGTTTGGTTTAGGATTAGGCTTGGTGTTAGGGTTAGTGTAAGGGTTAGGTTTTGGTTTGGTTAGGGTTAAGGTTTGGGTTAGGGTTAGGGTTAGGGTTAGGGTTAGGGTTAGGTTTACGGTTAGGGTTTGGGTTTGGGTTAGTGTTAGGGTTAGGGTTAGGGTTTGGATATGCGTTATCGTTAAGGTTAGGATTTTGTTGTGTGTTAGGTTTAAGATTAGTGTGAGGATTTGGGTTAGGGTTAGGTTTTGGTTTAGGCTTTGGATTAGGGTTAGGGTTAGGGTTAGGGTTAGATTTAGTGTTTGGTTTTGGGTTTGGGTTAGGGTTAGGGTAAGGATTAGTGTAAGGGTTTGGGTTTGGGTTAGGGTTAAGGTTAGGGTTTGGTTTCGGTTAGGGTTAATGTTAGGGTTACGGTTAGGTTTAGGGTTTGAGTTAGGGTTTGGTTTGGGTTAGGGTTAGGGTTAGGTTTACGGTTAGGGTTAGTGTTAGGGTTAGGGTTAGGGTTTGAGTTTGGGTTAGGGTTAGGGTTAAGGTTAGGGTTAGGGTCAGGGTTAGGGTTTGTGTTATGGTTAGGTTTAGACTTAGGCTTAGACTTAGGCTTAGGGTTAGGGTTAGGGTTTGTATTAGGGTTAGTGTTACGGTTTGGGTTAGGGTTAGGTTTATGTTTAATGTTTGGGTTAGGGTTAGGGTTAGGGTTAGTGTTAGGGTTTGGGTTAGTGTTAGGTTTAGGTTTAGGCTTAGGGTTAGGGTTAGAGTTACGGTTAGAGTTTGGGTTAGGGTTAGGGTTAGGTTTAGGGTTTGGGTTTGGGTTTGGGTTAGGGTTAGGGTTTTTCTTAGGTTTAAGTTTAGGGTTAGGTTTTGGGCTAGGGTTAGGTTTAGGGTTAGCGATTGGGTTAGGGTTAGGTTTAGGGTTAATATTTGCGTTAGGGTTAGGGTTAGTATTTGGGTAAAGTTTAGGGTTAGGGTTAGGGTTTGGGTTAGGGTTAGGTTTAGGGTTAGGGTTTGGGTTAGGGTTAGTTTTAGGGTTAATGTTTGGGTTAGGGTAAGGGTTAGGTATAGGGTTAGGGGTTTGTTTAGTAGTAGGTTTAGTGTTAGGTTAGGGTACAGGTAGAGAATGGGTTAGGGTTATGGTTAGGGTTACGGTTTGGGTTTTGGTTAGGGTTAGGGTTAGGGTTTGTATTAGAGTTAGGTTTAGGGTTAGGGTTTGAGTTAGGGTTAGGGTTAGGGTTAGGATTTCCGTTTGGTTTAGGGTGAGTGTTAGCTTTAGGGTTAGGGTTAGTGTTAGGATTAGGGTTTGGGTTTGGGTTAGGTTTAGTGTTAGGGTTAGGGTTAGGGTTTAGGTTAGCTTTAGGGTGAGGGTTTGCGATAGGGTTAGTGTTTGGGTAAGGGTTAGTGTTAGGATTAGGGTTAGGGTTAGGGTTAGGGTTAGGTTTAGCGTTTGGGTTAGGGTTAAGTTTAGGCTAAGGTTAGTGTTACGGCTTGGGTTAGGTTTAGGGTTAGGGTTAGGGTTAGGATTAGGGTTAGGGTGTGCGTTTGGATTAGGGTAAGGTTTAGGGTTAGGGTTAGGTTTAGGGATAGAGTTAGGGTTTGGGTTCTGGTTATGGTTAGGGTTTGGGTAAGGGTTAGGTTTAGGGTTTGGGTTTGTGTTTGGGTTAGGGTTAAGGTTAGGGTTAGGGTTTGCGTTAGGGTTAGGGTTAGGGTTAAGGTTTGGGTTTGGGTTAGGGTTAGGTTCAGAGTTAGGGTTTGGGATAGGGTTAGGGTTAGGTTTAGGGTTAGGGTTTGTGTTAGCGTTAGGGTTAGGGTTAGGGTTAAGGTTAGGGTTTGGGTTAGGGTTAGGTTTAGGGTTAGGGTTTGCGTTTGGGTTAGGGTTACGTTCAGGGTTAGGGTTAGGGTTACGGTTAGTGTTAGGATTAGGGTTTGGGTTTGGGTTAGGTTTAGTGTTAGGGTTAGGGTTAGGGTTTAGGTTAGGTTTAGGGTGAGGGTTTGCGATAAGGTTAGTGTTTGGGTAAGGGTTAGTGTTAGGATTAGGGTTAGGGTTAGGGTTAGGGTTAGATATAGCGTTTGGGTTAGGGTTAAGTTTAGGCTAAGGTTACTGTTAGGGCTTGGGTTAGGTTTAGGGTTAGGGTTAGGGTGAGGGTTAGGGTGGGCGTTTGGAGTAGGGTAAGGTTTAGGGTGAGGGTTAGGTTTAGGGATAGAGTTATGGTTAGGGTTTGGGTAAGGGTTAGGTTTAGGGTTAGGGTTTGGGTTTGGGTTAGTAGAGGTAGGCGTTGTAGTAGAGGTCCTGTATTTGGAGGGCCTGGGCAGGGCGAGCAGGCCACACCACCTTCTCCCCTCATCCTCCCCTATTCTCCTGGCTGCTTCTTTTTGTCAAACACTAGAACTTTGACCTAAAGTCAACTAAATCTCTCCAAACTGGTCACACAAACACTAGAGCCTACCACCAAGAAACCTCTGTGTTTCAGCAACTCAACTGAGAGGGCTTTGTCACCTAGTAACACCCTAAACAATGCTTTGCCAGGTCACTGCCTCTTGGAGTTCCAGAATCTTAGTCCAAGATTGTGTGACCTCAGCACTCCTGCACACATCAGACACCAATGACAGGAGACTGACCAATAGCACTCAGCACTCACTTGCAAAGCTCTGCCTGTCTATCATAGCTTCAGAGCAGGTGCTCCTCCCCTGGTCAAGTCATGCCAAGGTTGCTTCCCAGTCCTGCAGCTCTTGCCAGTATTGCACGTGGTTACATAAATAACCAATCTCATTCTTTCTAGAAATTACCATATTATTGATATTGGATTCTTAAGTACTATAAGCTACATTTGAATCAGAAAACTACTTTGGACATCGTTTTCTATAAGGGAAAATATTTTCCTTTTTTCATTGTTGCTGAATCCAATCTTTGCTCTTAAAAAAGTACAACTCACCTCTTGGGGGTGAGGCAGGCAGATTATCAGTTCAAGGCTACCCTGGGATTAGGGTATGGGTTATGGTTATCGTTATGGTTAGGGTTAGGGTTAGAATTAGGGTTACGGTTAGGTTTAAGGTTAGGGTTACGGTTCGTGTTTGGGTTAGTGTTAGGTTTAGGGTTAGGGTTACGATTAGGACTAGGGTTATGGTTTGGGTTAGGGTTAGGATTAGGGTTAGGGTTAGGGTTATGTTTAGGGAGAGTGTTGTGGTTTGGATTCTGGTTATGGTTAGGGTTTGGGTTAGGGTTAGGGTTAGGTTTAGGTTTAGAGTTTGTTTTGGGTTAGGTTAGTGTTAGCATTAGGGTTAGGGTTAGAGTTTGGATTTGGGTTAGGGTGAGGGTTAGGGTTAGGTTTAGGGTTTGTTTTGGGTTAGTGTTAGGGTTAGGTTTAGGGTTAACTGTAGGGTTTGGGTTAGGGTTAGTTTTAAGGTTAGGGTTTGTGTTACGGTTAGGGTTAGGGTTTGGTTTTGTTTAGGGTTATGGTTAGGGTTAGGGTTAGGGTTACGGTTAGAGTTAGGGTTTGGTTTAGGGTCAGGGTTAGGGTTAGTGTTATGGTTTGAGTTTGGATAAGGTTAGGATTAGGGTTTGGGTTTGGGTTAGGGTTAGGGTTAGGTTTAGGTTTAGGGTTTCGGTTTGGATTTGGGTTAGGTTTAGGCTTAGGGTTAGGGTTAGGGTTTTTGTTTGGGTTAGGGTTAGCTTTAGTGTTTGGGTTAGGGTTTGTGTTAGGGTTAGGGTTAGGGTTGGTGTTTGTGTCAGGGTCAGGGTCAGGGTTTTGGTTAGGATTAGGGTTAGGCTTAGTGTTTGGTTTTGGGTTAGGGATCGAGTTAGGGTTAGGGTTAGGGTTAGAGTTTGGGTTAGTGTTAGGGTTAGGGTTAAGGATTTGTGTTAGAGGTAGTTTTAGGGATAGGCTTATGGTTAGGGTTTGGGTTAGGGTTAGGTTTAGGGTTTGGGGTGGGGTTAGGATTTGGGTTTGGTTTAGTTTTAGGGTTAGGGTTAGGGTTAGGGTTAGGGTTTGTGTTAGGGTTAGGTTTAAGTTTAGGTTTAGGGTTAGGGTTAGGGTTTTTTAGTGTTAAGTTTAGGGTTAGGGTTCGGGTTAGGGTTAGGGTTTGGGTTTGGCTTAGGTTAGGGTTAGGGAATGGGTTTGGGTTAGGGTTAGAATTAGGGTTGGGTTAGGTTTAGGGTTTGGGTTTGGGTTTTGATTAGGGTTAGGGTTTGGGTTAGGCTTATGGTTAGGGTTAGCATTAGGGTTTCGGTTCGGGTTAGGGTTAGGGTTAGGTTTAGGTTTTGGTTCGGGTTAGGGTTAGGGTTAGATTTAGGGTTTGGATATGGGTTAGGGTTAGGGATAGGGTTTGGGTTAGGCTTAGCATTAGGTTTAGGGTTTGAGTTGGGGTTAGGGTTAGGGTTAGGGTTAGGGTGAGGGTTAGGTTCAGGGTTTGGGTTAGGTTTAGGTTTGGTTCGGGTTAGGGTTAGGGTTAGATTTAGGGTTTGGATAAAAGTTAGGGTTAGGGATAGGGTTTTGGTTAGGCTTAGCATTAGGTTTAGGGTTTGAGTTTGGGTTAGGGTTAGGGTTAGGGTTAGGGTTAGGGTTAGGGTTTGTGTTAGGGTTAGGTTTAGACTTAGGCTTAGGCTTAGGGTTAGGGTTAGGGTTGTGTTAGGGTTA
>JAJHUQ010000039.1:3685000-3687500 GCA_035773235.1 Eospalax fontanierii | reverse complement strand
AGGGTTAGGGTTAGGGTTAGGTTTACGGTTAGGGTTTGGGTTAGGGTTAGGGTTAGAGTTAGGGTTTGGGATAGGGTTAGGGTTAGGGTTAGGGTTAGGGTTAGGTTTTGTGTTAGCGTTAGGGTTAGAGTTAGGGTTAGGGTTAGGTTTAGGGTTAGGGTTTGGGTTAGGGTTAGGGTTAGAGTTAGGGTTTGGGTTAGGTTTAGGGTTAGGGTTAGGGTTAGGGTTTGTGTTAGCGTTAGGGTTAGGGTTAGGGTTAGGGTTAGGGTTAGGGTTAGTGTTAAGTTTTGGGTTTGGTTTAGGTTTAAGGTTAGGTTTTGGGATAGAGTTATGGTTTGGGTTAGGGTTAGTGTTAGGTTTTCGCTTAGGGTTAGGGTGAATTAGGATTATTGTTTGGGTTTGGTTTAGGATTAGGCTTGGGGTTAGGGTTAGTGTAAGGGTTAGGTTTTGGTTTGGTTAGGGTTAAGGTTGGGGTTAGGGTTAGGGTTTGGATTAGGGTTAGGGTTAGGGTTAGGGTTTGGATTAGGGTTAGTGTTAGGGTTAGGGTTAGGGTTAGGTTTACGTTTAGGTTTTGGATTTGGGTTAGTGTTAGGGTTAGGGTTAGGGTTTGGATTTGGGTTAGGGTTAAGGTTAGGGTTAGGGTGTGTGTTAGGTTTAGGATTAGTGTGAGGATTTGGTTTAGGGTTAGGTTTCGGTTTAGGCTTTGGGTTAGGGTTAGGGTTAGGGTTAGGGTTAGATTTAGTGTTTGGGTTTGGGTTTGGGATAGGGTTAGGGTGAGGATTAGTGTAAGGGTTTGCGTTTGGGTTAGGGTTAAGGTTAGGGTTTGGTTTCGGTTAGGGTTAATGTTAGGGTTATGGTTAGGTTTAGGGTTTGAGTTAGGGTTTGGTTTTGGTTAGGGTTATGGTTAGGTTTAGGGTTAGGGTTAGTGTTAGGGTTAGGGTTAGGGATTGAGTTAGGGTTAGGGTTAGGGTTTGGGTTTGGGTTAGGATTAGGATTAGGGTTAGGGTTTGGGTTAAGTTTAGGTTAGGGTTAGCGTATGGGTTAGGGTTAGGTTTATGGTTAGCGTTAGGGTTAGCCTTAGGTTTAGGGTTAATATTTGGGTTAGGGTTAGGGTTAGGTTTAGGGTTTGGGTTAGGGTTAGTGTTAGGGTCAGGGTTTGGGTTAGGTTTAGGTTTTGGTTCGGGTTAGGGTTAGGGTTAGATTTAGGGTTTGGATAAGGTTTAGGGTTAGGGATAGGGTTTGGGTTAGGGTTAGCATTAGGTTTAGGGTTTGAGTTTGGGTTAGGGTTAGGGTTAGGGTTAGGGTTAGGTTTAGGGTTAGGGTTAGGGTTTCTGTTAGGGTTAGGTTTAGGCTTAGGCTAGTGTTAGGGTTAGGGTTAGGGTTTGTGTTAGGGTTAGTGGTAGGGTTTGGGTTAGGGTTAGCTTTAGGTTTAATGTTTGGGTTAGGGTTAGGGTTAGGGTTAGTGTTAGGGTTTGGGTTAGTGTTAGGTTTAGGGTTAGGGTTAGGGTTAGGGTTAGAGTTATGGTTAGAGTTTGGGTTAGGGTTACGGTTAAGTTTAGGGTTTGGGTTTGGTTTTGGGTTAGGGTTAGGGTTTGTGTTAGGGTTAGGTTTAGGGTTAAGTTTTGGGCTAGGGTTAGGTTTAGGGTTAGCGTTTGGGTTAGGGTTAGGTTTAGGGTTTGGGTTTGGGTTTGGGTTAGGGTTAGGGCTTTGTTAGCTTTAGGTTTAGGGTTAGGTTTTGGGCTAGGGTTAGGTTAGGGTTAGCGTTTGGGTTAGGGTTAGGTTTACGGTTAATGTTTGGGTTAGGGTTAGGGTTAGGGTTTGGGTTAGGTTTAGGGTTAGGGTTACGGTTTGGGTTAGGGTTAGGTTTAGGGTTAGGGTTTGGGTTAGGGTTAGTTTTAGGGTTAATGTTTGGGTTAGGGTATGGGTTAGGTATAGGGTTAGGGGTTTGTTTAGTATTAGGTTTAGTGTTAGGTTAGCGTACGGGTAGAGGATGGGTTAGGGTTAGGGTTTGGGTTTGGGTTAGGGTTAGGGTTAGGGTTTGTATTAGAGTTAGGTTTGGGATTAGGGTTTGAGTTAGGGTTAGGGTCAGGGTTAGGGTTTCCGTTAGGTTTAGTGTGAGTGTTAGGTTTAGGGTTAGGGTTAGTGTTAGGATTAGGGTTTGGGTTTGGGTTAGGTTTAGTGTTAGGGTTAGGGTTAGAGTTTACTTTAGGTTTAGGGGGAGGGTTTGCGATAAGGTTAGTGTTTGGGTAAGGGTTAGTGTTAGGATTAGGGTTAGGGTTAGGATTAGGGTTAGGTTTAGCGTTTGGATTAGGGTTAAGTTTAGGCTAAGGTTAGTGTTAGGGCTTGGGTTAGGTTTAGGGTTAGGGTTAGGTGTCCGTTTGGATTAGGGTAAGGTTTAGGTTTAGGGTTAGGTTTAGGGATAGAGTTAGGGTTTGGGTTCTGGTTATGGTTAGGGTTTGGGTAAGGGTTAGGTTTAGGGTTAGGGATTGGGTTTGGGTTA
>JAJHUQ010000039.1:3677500-3680000 GCA_035773235.1 Eospalax fontanierii | reverse complement strand
ATTTAGTGTTTGGGTTTGGGTTTGGGTTAGGGTTAGGGTGAGGATTAGTGTAAGGGTTTGCGTTTGGGTTAGGGTTAAGGTTAGGGTTTTTTTTCGGTTAGGGTTAATGTTAGGGTTAGGGTTAGGTTTAGGGTTTGAGTTAGGGTTTGGTTTTGGTTAGGGTTATGGTTAGGTTTAGGGTTAGGGTTAGTGTTAGGGTTAGGGTTAGGGTTTGAGTTAGGGTTAGGGTTAGGGTTTGGGTTTGGGTTAGGATTAGGATTAGGGTTAGGGTTTGGGTTAAGTTTAGGTTAGGGTTAGGGTTTGGGTTAGGGTTAGGTTTATGGTTAGCGTTAGGGTTAGCGTTAGGTTTAGGGTTAATATGTGGCGTAGGGTAAGGGTTAGGATTAGGGTTTGGGCTAGGGTTAGAGGTAGGGTCAGGGTTTGGGTTAGGTTTAGGTTTTGGTTCGGGTTATGGTTAGGGTTAGATTTAGGGTTTGGATAAGGGTTAGCGTTAGGGATAGGGTTTGGGTTAGGGTTAGCATTAGGTTTAGGGTTTGAGTTTGGGTTAGGGGTAGGGTTAGGTTTAGGGTTAGGTTTAGGGTTAAGGTTAGGGTTTCTGTTAGGGTTAGGTTTAGGCTTAGGCTAGTGTTAGGTTTAGGGTTAGTGGTAGGGTTTGTGTTAGGGTTAGCTTTAGGTTTAATGTTTGGGTTAGGGTTAGGGTTAGGGTTAGGGTTAGTGTTAGGGTTTGGTTTAGTGTTAGGTTTAGGGTTAGGGTTAGGGTTAGGGTTAGAGTTATGGTTAGAGTTTGGGTTAGGGTTACGGTTAAGTTTAGGGTTTGGGTTTGGTTTTGGGTTAGGGTTAGGGTTTGTGTTAGGGTTAGGGTTAGGGTTAGGTTTTGGGCTTGGGTTAGGTTTAGGGTTAGCGTTTGGGTTAGGGTTAGGTTTAGGGTTAATGTTTGGGTTAGGGTTAGGGTGAGGGTTTGGGTGAGGGTTAGGTTTAGGGTTAGGGTTTGGCTTCGGGTTAGGTTTAGGTTTTGGTTCGGGTTAGGGTTAGGGTTAGATTAAGGGTTTGGATAAGGGTTAGGATTAGGGATAGGGTTTGGGTTAGGGTTAGCATTAGGTTTAGGGTTTGAGTTTGGGTTAAGGTTAGGGTTAGGGTTAGGGTTAGGTTAGGGTTAGGATTTCTGTTAGGGTTAGGTTTAGGCTTAGGCTAGGGTTAGGGTTAGGGATAGGGTTTGTGTTAGGGTTAGTGTTAGGGTTTGGGTTAGGGTTAGGGTTAGGGTTAGGGTTAGGGTTTGGGTTAGGGTTAGGGTTAGGGTTAGGGTTTGGGTTACGGTTAGTTTTAGGGTTAATGTTTGGATTAGGGTAAGGGTTAGAGTTATGGTTAGAGTTTGGGTTAGGGTTACGGTTAAGTTTAGGGTTTGGGTTTGGTTTTGGGTTAGGGTTAGGGTTTGTGTTAGGGTTAGGTTTAGGGTTAAGTTTTGGGCTAGGGTTAGGTTTAGGGTTAGCGTTTGGGTTAGGGTTAGGTTTAGGGTTAATGTTTGGGTTAGGGTTAGGGTTAGAGTTTGGGTTAGGGTTAGGTTTATGGTTAGGGTTTGGGTTAGGGTTAGTTTTAGGGTTAATGTTTGGGTTAGGGTAAGGGTTAGGTATAGGGTTAGGGGTTTATTTAGTATTAGGTTTAGTGTTAGGGTCAGGGTACGGTTAGAGGATGGGTTAGGGTTATGGTTAGGGTTAGGGTTTTGGTTTGGGTTAGGGTTAGGGTTAGGGTTTGTATTGGAGTTAGGTTTAGGCTTAGGGTTTGAGTTAGGGTTAGGGTTAGGGTTTCCGTTTGGTTTAGGGTGAGTGTTAGGGTTAGGGTTAGGGTTAGTGTTAGGATTAGGGTTTGGGTTTGGATTAGGTTTAGTGTTAGGGTTAGGGTTAGGGTTTAGGTTAGGTTTAGGGTGAGGGTTTGCGATAAGGTTAGTGTTTGGGTAAGGGTTAGTGTTAGGATTAGGTTAGGGTTAGGGTTAGGGTTAGGTTTACGTTTGGGTTAGGGTTAAGTTTAGGCTAAGGTTAGTGTTATTGCTTGGGTTAGGATTAGGTTTAGGGTTAGGGTTAGGGTTAGGGTGTGCGTTTGGATTAGGGTAAGGTTTAGGGTTAGGGTTAGGTTTAGGGATAGAGTTATGGTTTGGGTTCTGGTTATGGTTAGGGTTTGGGTAAGGGTTAGGTTTAGGGTTAGGGTTTGGGTTTGGGTTATGTTTAGGGTTAGGGTTAGGGTTTGGGTTTGTGTTTGGGTTAGGGTTAGGTTTAGGGTTAGGGTTTGGGTTTGGGTTAGGGTTATGGTTAGGGTTTGCGTTATTGTTATGGTTAGGGTTAGGGTTTGGGTTTGGGTTAGGGTTAGGGTTAGAGTTAGGGTTTGTGTTAGGGTTAGGGTTAGGGTTAGGGTTTGTGTTAGCGTTAAGGTTAGGGTTAGGGTTACGGTCAGGGTTAGGGTTAGGGTTAGGGTTTGCGTTTGGGTTAGGGTTACGTTTAGGTTTAGGTTA
>JAJHUQ010000039.1:3620000-3650000 GCA_035773235.1 Eospalax fontanierii | reverse complement strand
TAGGGTTAGGGATAGGGTTAGGGGTTACACTTAAGGTTAGGGTTAGGGTTTGGGTTAGGGTTAGGGTTAGGTTTTGGGTTAGGTTTAGGGTTAGGGTTACGGTTATGTTCAAGGTTAGTTTTAGGCCTTGTGTTTGATTTATGGTTAGAGTTAGGGTTAGGGTTAGGGTTAGGGTTAGGGTTTGGTTTGGGTTAGGTTAGTGTTAGGGTAAGGGTTAGGGTTAGAGTTTGGGTATGGGTTAGGGTGAGGGGTAGGGTTAGGTTTAGGGTTAGGTGTAGGGTTTGGGTTAGTGTTAGGGTTAGGGTTTGATTTTGGCTTAGGGTTAGGATTAGGGTTAGGGTTTAGGATCGGGTTGGGATTAGGGTTAGGGTTAGGTTTAGGGTTAGGGTTAGGGATAGGGTCAAGTTTAAGGTTAGGGTTTGGATTAGGGTAGGGTTAGGGTTAAGGTTTGTGTTAGGGTTTGGGCCAGGTTTAGTGTTTGTATAAGGGTTAGGGTTAGGGTTAGGGTTTGGTTTTGGGTTAGGTTTAGGGTTAGGGTTAGGGATAGTGTTTAGATTAGTGTTAGGTTTAGAGTTAGCGTTAGGGTTAGCATTAGGTTTAAGGTTAGAGTTTGGGTTAGCGTTAGGGTTAGGGTTAGGTTTAGGCTTTGGGTTATGGCTAGCGTTAGGGTTAGGGTTAGGGTCAGGATTTGCGTTAGGGTTAGGGTTTTGGTTTGGTTTAGGGTAAGTTTAGGGTTATGTTTAGGGTTAGGTGTTGGGTTTGGGTTAGGGTTAGGGATAGGATTAGGCTTAGGTTGAGTGTTTGGGTTTTGGTTAGGCTTAGGTTTAGGTTTAGGGTTAGGGTTAGGATTTGGTTTAGTGTTAGCGTTAGGGTTAGGGTTAGGGTTTGGGTTAGGGTTAGGGTTAGGGTTAGGGTTAAGATTAGATTTAGGGTTTGGGTTAGGGTTAAGGTTAGAGTTAGGGTTAGGATTTGGGTTTGGATTAGGGTTAGGATTAGGGTTTGTTTGGGTTAAGGTTAATGTTGGGGTTAGGGTTAGAGTTTGGGTTTGGGTAATTCTCAGGGTTAGGGTTAGGGTTTGCATTTGGGTTTGGATTAGGGTTAGGTTTTGGGTTAGAGTTAGCTTTAGGCTTAGGGTTAGGGTTTGGTTTGGGTAAGGGTTAGGGTTAAGGTTAGATTTAGGGTTTGGTGTAGGGTTAGGTTTACGGTTAGTGTTAAGGTTTGGGTTTGAATTAGGGCTAGGATTAGGTTTTGGGTTTGGGTTAGGGTTAGGGTCAGGGTTTGCGTTAGGGTTAGGTTTTCGGTTTGGTTTAGGGTAAGGTTTAAGGTTATGTTTAGGGTCAGTGTTTGGGTTAGGGTTAGGGTTTGGGTTAGGTTTAGGGTTAGTTGTTGGGTTAAGGTTAGGGGTTAGGTTAGGGTTAGGGTTAGGGTTAGGATTAGGCTTAGGGTTAGTGTTTGGGTTTGGGTTAGGCTTATGTTTAGTGTTAGGGTTAGGGTTAGGGTTAGGCTTAGGGTTTGGTTTAGGGTTATGGTTAGGGTAAGGGTTTGTGTTAGGGTTAGGGTTATGATTATGGTTAGGGTTAGGAATAGGTTAGGGTTAGGATTAGGGTTAGGGTTAGGGTTATGGCTAGGGTTAGGTTTAGTGTTTGGGTTAGGGATAGTGTTAAGGTTAAGGTTATGGTTTGTGTTAGGGTAGGGTTAGGGTTAGGGTTTGGGTTAGGGTTAGGGTTAGGGTCAGGTTTAGGGTTTGGGTATGGTTTAGGGTTAGGGTTAGGGTTAATATTAGGGTTTGGTTTTGGGTTAGGTTTATGGTTAGGGTTAGCATTAGTGTTTCGGTTAGGGTTAGGTTTAGGGTTAGCGTTAGGTTTAGTGTTATTTTTCGGGTTCGGGTTCGGGTTCGGGTTAGGGTTAGAGTTAGGTTTAGGTTTAGGTTTTGGGTTAGAGTTAGGGTTAGGGTTAGGTTTAGGGTTAGGGTCAGGGTTTGGGTTAGGGTTAGGGTTTCGGTTTGGGTTAGGGTAAAGTTTAGGGTTATGTTTACGGGTAGGGTTTGGGTTAGGGTTAGTGTTTTGCTTAGGTTTAGGGTAGGGTTAGGATGAGGGTTAGGGTTAGGGTTAGAGTTAGATTTAGGATTTGGTTTAGCGTTAGGGTAGGTTTAGGGTTTTGGTGAGGGTTTGCTTTAGGGTTAGGGTTACTGTTAGGGTTTAGGGGTTAGGGGTTAGGCTTAGGGTTATGGTTAGGGTTAGGGTTTTATTTTGGGTTTGGTTAGGGTTAGGGTTACGGTTAGGGTTTTTGTTTGGGTTAGGGTTACGTTTATGGGTAGGGTTAGGTTTAGGTTTAGGGTTTGGGTTTAGGTTAGCGTTAGGGTTAGGGTTAGGGTTAGGGTCAGGGTTAGGGTTAGGGTTTGAGTTTGGGTTAGGGTTACGGTTACGGTTAGGGTTAGGGTTAGGGTTAGGTTTAGGGTTAGGGTTTGGGTTTGGGTTAGCTTTAGGTTTAAGGTTAGGGTTAGGGTCAGGGTTTGGGTTAGGGTTAGGGTTAGGGTTATGGTTAGGGTTAGGGATAGCGTCAGGATTTGGGTTATGGTTAGGGTTGGGTTAGTGTTAGGGTTAGGGTTTGGGTTAGGGTTAGGGTCAGGGTTTGGGTTTGGATTAATGTTTGTGTTAGGGTTAACGTTAGGGTTAGGGTTACGGTTAGGGTTTGATTTGGGTTAGGCTTAGTGTTAGCATTAAGTTTAGGGTTAGGGTTTGGGTTAGGGTTAGGTTTAGTGTTAGGGTTAGGGTTAGGGGTTGGGTTAGAGTTAGGGTTGGGCTTAGTATTAGGCTTAGGGTTATTGTTTGGGTTTGGTTTAGGCTTAGGTTTAGGGTTAGGGTTAGGTTTAGTTTTAGGCTTATGTTTTGGTTTATGGTTAGTGTTAGGGTAAGGGTATGTGTTAGGGTTAGGATTATGGTTATGTTTAGGGTTAGGAATAGGTTTAGGGTTAGGGTTAGGGTTAAGGTTAGAATTAGGGTTTGGGTTAGGTTCAGTGTTAGGGTTAGTGTTAGGGTTTATGTTTGGATTAGGTTTAGGATTAGGGTTTGGGTTTGGGTTAGGGTTAAGGTTAGTGTTAGGGTTAAGGTTTGGTTCTGGGTTTGGTTTGGGTTTGGGTTAGTGTTAGGGTTGAGGTTAGGGTTAGAGTTAGGGTTGGGGTTTGGGTTAGGGTTAGAGTTACAGTTAGGGTTTGATTTGGGTTAGGCTTAGAGTTAGAATTAAGATTCGGGTTAGGGTTAGGGTTAGGGTAAGGTTTAGGGTTAGGGTTAGGGTTACGGGTTGGGTTAGGGTTAGGGTTAGGGTTAGGATTAGGCTTAGGATTAGTGTTTGGGTTTTGCTTAGGCTTAGGTTTAGAGTTCGGGTTAGCGTTACAGTTAGGCTTAGTGTTTATTTTAGGTTTAGGGTTAGGGTAAGTGTTTGTGTTAGGGTTAGGCTTATGGTTAGGGATAGGGTTAGGAATAGGTTTAGGCTTAGGGTTAGGGTTAAGGTTAGAGTTAGGGTTTTGGTTAGTGTTAGGGTTAGGGTTAGTGTTAGGGTTTGGATTTGGATTAGGGTTAGGTTTAGGGTTTGGGTTTGGTTTAGGGTTAGGTTTAGGGTTAGGGTTTCGTATGGGTTAGGGTTAGGGTGAAGGTTAGGGTTAAGGTTAGCTGTTGTGTTAGACTTAGGTTTAGAGTTATGGTTAGGGTTAGGATTAGGGTTTGGTATGGGTTAGGGTTAGGGATAGTGTTAGGGGTTACACTTAGGGTTAGGGTTAGGGTTTGGGTTAGGGTTAGGGTTAGGTTTTGGGTTAGGTTTAGGGTTAGGGTTACGGTTAAGTTTAAGGTTAGTTTTAGGCCTTGTGTTTGATTTATTTTTAGAGTTAGGGTTAGGGTTAGAGTTAGGGTTAGAGTTTGGTTTGGGTTAGGTTAGTGTTAGGGATAGGGTTAGGGTTAGAGTTTGGGTATGGGTTAGGGTGAGGGTTATGGTTAGGTTTAGGGTTAGGTGTAGGGTTTGGGTTAGGGTTAGGGTTAGGATTTGGTTTTGGCTTAGGGTTAGGATTAGGGTTAGGGTTTAGGTTTGGGTTGGGATTAGGGTTAGGGTTAGGTTTAGGGTTAGGGTTAGGGTTAGGGTTTGGGTTACTGTTAGGGTTAGGGCTAGGATTAGGGTTAGGGTTAGGTTTAGGGTTAAGGTTAGTGTTAGGGTTACGGTTAGGGTTTGGGTAAGGGTTAGCGTTAGGGTTTCGGTTTGCGTTAGGGTTTCGGTTTAGTTTGGATTAGGGTTAGGGTTAGGTTTAGGGTTAGGGTTAGGGTTAGGGCTAGAATTAGGGTTAGGGTTAGTGTTTGGGTTAGTGTTAGGGTTTCGGTTAGGGCTTGGATAAGGGTTACGGTTAGGGTTTCGGTTTGGGTTAGGGTAAGTTTTAGGGTTACGTTTAGGGTTAGGGTTTGGGTTAGGGTTAGCGTTTGGCTTAGGTTTTGGGTTATGGTTAGGATGAGGGTTAGGGTTAGGGTTAGAATTAGGGTTTGGGTTAGCGTTAGGGTTAGGCTTAGTATTAGGATTAGGATTACGGTTAGGTTTAGGGTTAGGGTTATTGTTAGGGGTTAAGGGTTAGGGGTTAGGCTTAGGGTTATGGTTAGGGTTAGGGTTTGTGTTTGGGTTAGGGTTAGGGTTAGGCTTAGGTTTAGTGTTAGGGTTTGGGTTAGGGTTAGGGTTAGGGTTAGTGTTAGGGTTTGGGTTTAGGTTAGAGTTAGGGTTAGGGTTAGGGTTTGGGTTAGAGTTAGGGTTACCATTAAGCTTAGGGTTAGTGTTTGGGTTTGGCTTAGGCTTAGGTTTCGGGTTAGGGTTAGGGTAACTGTTAGGCTTAGGGTTTGTTTTAGGGTTAGGGTTAGGGTAAGGATTTGTGTTAGGGTTAGTGTTATGGTTAGGGTTAGGGTTAGGAATTGGTTTAGGCTTAGGGTTAGGGTTAAGGTTAGAGATAGGGTTTGGGTTAGGGTTAGGGTTAGGGTTAGGGTTTCATATAGGTTAGGGTTAGGGTCATGGTTAGGGATAAGTTTAGGTTTTGGGTTAGACTTAGATTTAGGGTTATTGTTAGGGTTAGGGTTAGGGTTTGGTATGGGTTAGGGTTAGGGAAAGGGTTAGGGGATAGGCTTAGGGTTAGGGTTAGTGTTTGGGTTAGGGTTAGGGTTAGGGTTTGGATTAGGTTTAGGGTTAGGGTTAGGGTTAGGGTTTGGGTTTGGGTTTGGGTTAGGGTTAGGTTTAGAGTTTAGTTTGGGTTAGGTTAGTGTTAGTGTTAGGGTTAGGGTTAGAGTTTGGATTTGGGTTAGGGTGAGGGTTAGGGTTAGGTTTAGGGTTTGGTTTGGGTTAGTGTTAGTGTTAGGTTATTGTTAGGGTTAGAGTTTGAATTTGGGTTAGGGTGAGGGTTAGGGTTAGGTTTAAGGTTTGGTTATGGTTAGTGTTAGTGTTAGGTTTAGGGTTAGTTGTAGGGTTTGGGTTAGGGTTAGGGTTAGGCTTAGGCTTAGGGTTAGGGTTTGTGTTAGGGTTTGGTTTTGGGTTAGGGTTAGAGTTAGGGTTAGGGTTAGGGTTTGGGTTTGGATTAGGGTTAGGATCAGGGTTTGGGTTTGGGTTAGTTTTAGGGTTATTTTTAGGTTTAGGGTTTCGGTTTGGGTTTGGGTTAGGGTTAGGCTTAAGGTTAGTGTTAGGGTTTGGGTTTGGGTTAGGGTAAGCTTTAGTGTATGGGTTAGAGTAAGTGTAATTGTCAGGGTCAGGGACAGGTTCTTGGTAAGATTAGGGTTAGGCTTAGGGTTTGGGTTTGGTTTAGGGATCGAGTTAGGGTTAGGGTTAGCATTAGGGTAAGGGTTAGGGTTAGGGTTAGTGTTAGGGTTTGGGTTTGGATTAGGGTTAGGATTAGGGTTTGGGTTTGGGTTAGGGTTATGGTTAGGGTTAGGTTTAGGTTTTCGGTTACTGTTAGGGTTAAGGTTAGAGTTAGAGTTAGGGTTGGGGTTTGGGTTAGGGTTAGGGTTTGGGTTAGGGTTAGGATTAGGGTTAGGGTTAGGTTTAGGGTTTGGTTTGGTTTAGGATTAGGGTTAGGCTTAGGGTTAGGGTTAGGGTTAGGGTTAGTGTTTGGATTAGAGTTAGTGTTAGGGTTTGGGATTGGGTTAGGGTTAGGGTTGGGGTTAAGGTTTGGGTTAGGTTTAGGGTTAGGGTTTGGGATTAGGTTTGGTTAAGATTAGGGTTAGGGTTAGGTTTTGGGTTAGGGTTAGGCATAGGGTTAGGGTTTGTGTTAGGGTTAGGGTTAGGGTTAGGATTAGGGTTAGGGTGTGTGTTGGGTTTAGTGTTAGGATTAGGGTTATGGTTTGGGTTAGGGTTAGGGTTGGGGTTTGGATTTGGTTTAGGGATAGGGTTAGGGTTAGTGTTTGGGTTAGGGTTAGGGTTTGGGTTAGGGTTAGGGTCAGGTTTAGGGTTTGGTTATGGTTTAGGGTTAGGGTTAGGGTTAATATTAGGGTTTGGTTTTGGGTTAGGTTTATGGTTAGTGTTAGGGTTAGTGTTTCGGTTAGGGTTAGGTTTAGGGTTAGCGTTAGGTTTAGTGTTAGGGTTCGGGTTCGGTTTAGGGTTAGGTTTAGGTTTAGGTTTTGGGTTAGCGTTAGGGTTAGGGTTAGGTTTAGGGTTAGGGTCAGGATTTGGGTTAGTGTTAGGGTTTCGGTTTGGGTTAGGATAAAGTTTAGGTTATGTTTAGGGTTAGGGTTTGGGTTAGGGTTACTGTTTTGCTTAGGTTTAGGGTAGGGTTAGGATGAGGGTTAGGGTTAGGGTTAGAGTTAGATTTAGGATTTGGGTTAGCGTTAGGGTTAGGGTTAGGGTTTTGGTGAGGGTTTGCTTTAGGGTTAGGGTTACTGTTAGGGCTTAGGGGTTAGGGGTTCGGCTTAGGGTTATGGTTACGGTGAGGGTTTTAGTTTGGGTTTGGTTAGGGTTAGGGTTACGGTTAGGGTTTTTGTTTGGGTTAGGGTTACGGTTATGGTTAGGGTTAGGATTAGGGTTAGGGTTTGGGTTTAGGTTAGCGTTAGGGTTAGGGTTAGGGTTAGGGTCAGGGTGTGGGTTAAGGTTAGGGTTAGGGCTAGGGTGAGGGGTAGGTTCAGTACTTGGGTTAGGGTTAGTGTTAGGGTTAGGGTTAAGGTTAGAATTAGTGTTTGGGTTAGGGTCAGGGTTAGGGTTAGTGTCAGGGTTTGGGTTTGGATTAGGGTTAGGATTAGGGTTTGGGTTTGGGTTAGGGTTAGGGTTAGGGTTTGAGTTTGGGTTAGGGTTACGGTTACGTTTAGGGTTGGGTTTAGGGTTAGGGTTAGTGTTAGGGTTAGGGTTAGGTTTAGGGTTAGGGTTTGATTTGGGTTAGCTTTAGGTGTAGGGTTAGGGTTAGGGTCAGGGTTTGGGTTAGTGTTAGGGTTAGGGATAGGGTCAGGATTTGGGTTAGGGTTAGGGTTGGGTTAGTGTAAGGGTTAGGATTTGGGTTAGGGTTAGGGTCAGGGTTAGGGTTAGGGTTAGTGTTAGGGATAGGGTCAGGATTTGGGTTAGGGTTAGGGTTGGGTTACTGTTAGGGTTAGGGTTTGGGTTAGGGTTAGCGTCAGGGTTTGGGTTTGGGTTAATGTTTGTGTTAGGGTTAACATTAGGGTTAGGGTTACGGTTAGGGTTTGATTTGGGTTAGGCTTAGTGTTAGCATTAAGAGTAGGGTTAGAGTTTGGGTTAGGGTTAGGTTTAGCGTTAGGGTTAGGGTTAGGGGTTGGGTTAGAGTTAGGGTTGGGGTTAGGATTAGGCTTAGGGTTATTGTTTGGGTTTGGTTTAGGCTTAGGTTTAGGGTTAGGGTTAGGTTTAGTGTTAGGCTTATGTTTTGGTTTAGGGTTAGTGTTAGGGTAAGGGTTTGTGTTAGGGTTAGGGTTATGGTTATGTTTAGTGTTAGTAATAGGTTTAGGGTTAGGGTTAGGGTTAAGGTTAGAATTAGGGCTTGGGTTAGGGTCAGGGTTAGGGTTAGTGTTAGGGTTTGGGTTTGGATTAGGGTTAGGATTAGGGTTTGGGTTTGGGTTAGGGTTAGGGTTAATGTTAGGGTTAAGTTTTGGGTTTGGGTTTGGGTTTGGGTTTGGGTTAGTGTTAGGGTTAATGTTAGGGTTAGAGTTAGGGTTGGGGTTTGGGTTAGGGTTAGAGTTACAGTTAGGGTTTGATTTGGGTTAGGCTTAGTGTTAGCATTAAGATTAGGGTTAGGGTTTGGGTTAGGGTAAGGTTTAGGGTTAGGGTTAGGGTTAGGGGTTGGGTTAGGGTTAGGGTTAGGGTTAGGATTAGGCTTAGGGTTAGTGTTTGGGTTTTGCTTAGGCTTAGGTTTAGAGTTCGGGTTAGCGTTACAGTTAGGCTTAGTGTTTATTTTAGGTTTAGGGTTAGGGTAAGGGTTTGTGTTAGGGTTAGGCTTATGGTTAGGGATAGGGTTAGGAATAGGTTTAGGCTTAGGGTTAGGGTTAAGGTTAGAGTTAGGGTTTTGTTTAGTGTTAGGGTTAGGGTTAGTGTTAGGGTTTGGATTTGGATTAGGGTTAGGTTTAGGGTTTGGGTTTGGTTTAGGGTTAGGTTTAGCGTTAGGGTTTCGTATGGGTTAGGGGTAGGGTTAAGGTTAGGGTTAAGTTTAGGTTTTGTGTTAGACTTAGGTTTAGAGTTATGGTTAGGGTTAGGATTAGGGTTTGGTATGGGTTAGGGTTAGGGATAGTGTTAGGGGTTACACTTAGGGTTAGGGTTAGGGTTTGGGTTAGGGTTAGGGTTAGGTTTTGGGTTAGGTTTAGGGTTAGGGTTACGGTTAAGTTTAAGGTTAGTTTTAGGCCTTGTGTTTGATTTATTTTTAGAGTTAGGGTTAGGGTTAGAGTTAGGGTTAGAGTTTGGTTTGGGTTAGGTTAGTGTTAGGGATAGGGTTAGGGTTAGAGTTTGGGTATGGGTTAGGGTGAGGGTTATGGTTAGGTTTAGGGTTAGGTGTAGGGTTTGGTTTAGGGTTAGAGTTAGGTTTTGGTTTTGGCTTAGGGTTAGGATTAGGGTTAGGGTTTAGGTTTGGGTTGGGATTAGGGTTAGAGTTAGGGTTAGGGTGAGGGTTAGGGTTAATGTTTGGGTTAGTGTTAGGGTTAGGGCTAGGATTAGGGTTAGGGTTAGGTTTAGGGTTAAGGTTAGTGTTAGGGTTACGGTTAGGGTTTGGGTAAGGGTTAGCGTTAGGGTTTCGGTTTGCGTTAGGGTTTCGGTTTAGTTTGGATTAGGGTTAGGGTTAGGTTTAGGGTTAGGGTTAGGGTTAGGTTTTGGGTTAGTGTTAGGGTTAGGGCTAGAATTAGGGTTAGGGTTAGGGTTAGGGTTAGTGTTAGGGTTTCGGTTAGGGCTTGGATAAGGGTTACGGTTATGGTTTCGGTTTGGGTTAGGGTAAGTTTTAGGGTTACGTTTAGGTTTAGGGTTTGGGTTAGGGTTAGCATTTGGCTTAGGTTTTGGGTTAGGGTTAGGATGAGGGTTAGGGTTAGGGTTAGAATTAGGGTTTGGGTTAGCGTTAGGGTTAGGCTTAGTATTAGGATTAGGATTACGGTTAGGTTTAGGGTTAGGGTTATTGTTAGGGGTTAAGGGTTAGGGGTTAGGCTTAGGGTTATGGTTAGGGTTAGGGTTTGTGTTTGGGTTAGGGTTAGGGTTAGGCTTAGGTTTAGTGTTAGGGTTTGGGTTAGGGTTAGGGTTAGTGTTAGGGTTTGGGTTTAGGTTAGAGTTAGGGTTAGGGTTAGGGTTTGGGTTAGAGTTAGGGTTACCATTAAGCTTAGGGTTAGTGTTTGGGTTTGGCTTAGGCTTAGGTTTCGGGTTAGGGTTAGGGTAACTGTTAGGCTTAGGGTTTGTTTTAGGGTTAGGGTTAGAGTAAGGATTTGTGTTAGGGTTAGTGTTATGGTTAGGGTTAGGGTTAGGAATTGGTTTAGGCTTAGGGTTAGGGTTAAGGTTAGAGATAGGGTTTGGGTTAGGGTTAGGGTTAGGGTTAGGGTTTCATATAGGTTAGGGGTAGGGTTATGGTTAGGGATAAGTTTAGGTTTTGGGTTAGACTTAGATTTAGGGTTATTGTTAGGGTTAGGGTTAGGGTTTGGTATGGGTTAGGGTGAGGGAAAGGGTTAGGGGATAGGCTTAGGGTTAGGGTTAGTGTTTGGGTTAGGGTTAGGGTTAGGGTTTGGATTAGGTTTAGGGATAGGGTTAGGGTTAGGGTTAGGGTTTGGATTAGGTTTAGGGTTAGGGTTAGGGTTAGGGTTTGGGTTTGGGTTTGGGTTAGGGTTAGGTTTAGAGTTTAGTTTGGGTTAGGTTAGTGTTAGTGTTAGGGTTAGGGTTAGAGTTTGGATTTGGGTTAGGGTGAGGGTTAGGGTTAGGTTTAGGGATAGGGTTAGGGTTAGGGTTAGGGTTTGGATTAGGTTTAGGGTTAGGGTTAGGGTTAGGGTTTGGGTTTGGGTTTGGGTTAGGGTTAGGTTTAGAGTTTAGTTTGGGTTAGGTTAGTGTTAGTGTTAGGGTTAGGGTTAGAGTTTGGATTTGGGTTAGGGTGAGGGTTAGGGTTAGGTTTAGGGTTTGGTTTGGGTTAGTGTTAGTGTTAGGTTATTGTTAGGGTTAGAGTTTTAATTTGGGTTAGGGTGAGGGTTAGGGTTAGGTTTAAGGTTTGGTTATGGTTAGTGTTAGTGTTAGGTTTAGGGTTAGTTGTAGGGTTTGGGTTAGGGTTAGGGTTAGGGTTAGGGTTAGGGTTAGGGTTTGTGTTAGGGTTTGGTTTTGGGTTAGGGTTAGAGTTAGGATTAGGCTTAGGGTTAGTGTTTGGGTTTTGCTTAGGCTTAGGTTTAGAGTTCGGGTTAGCGTTACAGTTAGGCTTAGTGTTTATTTTAGGTTTAGGGTTAGGGTAAGGGTTTGTGTTAGGGTTAGGCTTATGGTTAGGGATAGGGTTAGGAATAGGTTTAGGCTTAGGGTTAGGGTTAAGGTTAGAGTTAGGTTTTGGTTAGGGTTAGGGTTAGAGTTGGTGTTAGGGTTTGGGTTTGGTTTAGGGTTAGGTTTAGGGTTAGGGTTTTGTATGGATTAGGGTTAGGGTTAGGGTTAGGGTTAAGTTTAGGTTTTGGGTTAGACTTAGGTTTAGAGTTATGGTTAGGGTTAGGGTTAGGGTTTGGTATGGGTTAGGGTTAGGGATAGGGTTAGGGGTTACACTTAAGGTTAGGGTTAGGGTTTGGGTTAGGGTTAGGGTTAGGTTTTGGGTTAGGTTTAGGGTTAGGGTTACGGTTATGTTTAAGGTTAGTTTTAGGCCTTGTGTTTGATTTATGGTTAGAGTTAGGGTTAGGGTTAGGGTTAGGGTTAGGGTTTGGTTTGGGTTAGGTTAGTGTTAGGGTTAGGGTTAGGGTTAGAGTTTGGGTATGGGTTAGGGTGAGGGTTAGGGTTAGGTTTAGGGTTAGGTGTAGGGTTTGGGTTAGTGTTAGGGTTAGGGTTTGGTTTTGGCTTAGGGTTAGGATTAGGGTTAGGGTTTAGGTTCGGGTTGGGATTAGGGTTAGGGTTAGGTTTAGGGTTAGGGTTAGGGATAGGGTCAAGTTTAAGGTTAGGGTTTGGATTAGGGTAGGGTTAGGGTTAAGGTTTGTGTTAGGGTTTCGGCCAGGTTTATTGTTTGTATAAGGGTTAGGGTTAGGGTTAGGGTTTGGTTTTGGGTTAGGTTTAGGGTTAGGGTTAGGGATAGTGTTTAGATTAGGGTTAGGTTTAGAGTTAGCGTTAGGGTTAGCATTAGGTTTAAGGTTAGAGTTTGGGTTAGCGTTAGGGTTAGCGTTAGGTTTAGGCTTTGGGTTATGGCTAGCGTTAGGGTTAGGGTTAGGGTCAGGATTTGCGTTAGGGTTAGGGTTTCGGTTTGGTTTAGGGTAAGTTTAGGGTTATGTTTAGGGTTAGGTTTTGGGTTTGGGTTAGGGTTAGGGATAGGATTAGGCTTAGGTTTAGTGTTTGGGTTTTGGTTAGGCTTAGGTTTAGGTTTAGGGTTAGGGTTAGGATTTGGTTTAGTGTTAGCGTTAGGGTTAGGGTTAGGGTTAGGGTTTGGGTTAGGGTTAGGGTTAGGGTTAGGGTTAAGATTAGATTTAGGGTTTGGGTTAGGGTTAAGGTTAGAGTTAGGGTTAGGGTTTGGGTTTGGATTAGGGTTAGGATTAGGGTTTGTTTGGGTTAGGGTTAATGTTGGGGTTAGGGTTAGAGTTTGGGTTTGGGTAATTCTCAGGGTTAGGGTTAGGGTTTGCATTTGGGTTTGGATTAGGGTTAGGTTTTAGGTTAGAGTTAGCTTTAGGCTTAGGGTTAGGGTTTGGTTTGGGTAAGGGTTAGGGTTAAGGTTAGATTTAGGCTTTGGTGTAGGGTTAGGTTTACGGTTAGTGTTAAGGTTTGGGTTTGAATTAGGGCTAGGATTAGGTTTTGGGTTTGGGTTAGGGTTAGGGTTAGGGTTAGGGTTAGGGTTAGGGTTAAGGTTAGGGTTAGAGTTAGGGTTGGGTTTTGGGTTACGGTTAGGGTTAGGGTTACGGTTATGGTTAGGGTTAAGGTTTGATTTAGGTTAGGGTTAAGGTTAGGTTTAGGCTTAGGATTAGGGTTAGGGTTTGGGTTAGTGTTAGGGTTAGGGTTAGGGTTAGGATTATGGTTTGGGTTAGGGTTAGGTTTAAGGTTTCAGTTAGGGTTAGGGTTAGAGTTAGGTTTAGGGTTTGGGTTAGGGATAGGGTCAAGGTTAAGGTTAGGGTTTGGGTTAGGGTAGGGTTAGGGTTAAGGTTTGTGTTAGGGTTTGGGCCAGGTTTAGGGTTTGTATAAGGGTTAGGGTTAGGGTTAGGGTTTGGTTTTGGGTTAGGTTTAGGGTTAGGGTTAGGGATAGTGTTTAGGTTAGGGTTAGGTTTAGAGTTAGCGTTAGGGTTAGCATTAGGTTTAAGGTTAGAGTTTGGGTTAGCATTAGGGTTAGGGTTAGGTTTAGGCTTTGGGTTATGGCTAGCGTTAGGGTTAGGGTTAGGGTCAGGGTTTGCGTTAGGGTTAGGTTTTCGGTTTGGTTTAGGGTAAGGTTTAAGGTTATGTTTAGGGTCAGTGTTTGGGTTAGGGTTAGGGTTTGGGTTAGGTTTAGGGTTAGTTGTTGGGTTAAGGTTAGGGGTTAGGTTAGGGTTAGGGTTAGGGTTAGGATTAGGCTTAGGGTTAGTGTTTGGGTTTGGGTTAGGCTTATGTTTAGTGTTAGGGTTAGGGTTAGGGTTAGGCTTAGGGTTTGGTTTAGGGTTATGGTTAGGGTAAGGGTTTGTGTTAGGGTTAGGGTTATGATTATGGTTAGGGTTAGGAATAGGTTAGGGTTAGGATTAGGGTTAGGGTTAGGGTTATGGCTAGGGTTAGGTTTAGTGTTTGGGTTAGGGATAGTGTTAAGGTTAAGGTTATGGTTTGGGTTAGGGTAGGGTTAGGGTTAGGGTTTGGGTTAGGGTTAGGGTTAGGGTCAGGTTTAGGGTTTGGGTATGGTTTAGGGTTAGGGTTAGGGTTAATATTAGGGTTTGGTTTTGGGTTAGGTTTATGGTTAGGGTTAGCATTAGTGTTTCGGTTAGGGTTAGGTTTAGGGTTAGCGTTAGGTTTAGTGTTAGGTTTCGGGTTCGGGTTCGGGTTCGGGTTAGGGTTAGGTTTAGGTTTAGGTTTTGGGTTAGAGTTAGGGTTAGGGTTAGGTTTAGGGTTAGGGTCAGGGTTTGGGTTAGGGTTAGGGTTTCGGTTTGGGTTAGGGTAAAGTTTAGGGTTATGTTTACGGGTAGGGTTTGGGTTAGGGTTAGTGTTTTGCTTAGGTTTAGGGTAGGGTTAGGATGAGGGTTAGGGTTAGGGTTAGAGTTAGATTTAGGATTTGGTTTAGCGTTAGGGTAGGTTGGGGGTTTTGGTGGGGGTTTGCTTTAGGGTTAGGTTTACTGTTGGGGTTTAGGGGTTAGGGGTTAGGCTTAGGGTTATGGTTAGGGTTAGGGTTTTAGTTTGGGTTTGGTTAGGGTTAGGGTTACGGTTAGGGTTTTTGTTTGGGTTAGGGTTACGTTTATGGGTAGCGTTAGGTTTAGGGTTAGGGTTTGGGTTTAGGTTAGCGTTAGGGTTAGGGTTAGGGTTAGGGTCAGGGTTAGGGTTAGGGTTTGAGTTTGGGTTAGGGTTACGGTTACGGTTAGGGTTAGGGTTAGGGTTAGGTTTAGGGTTAGGGTTTGGGTTTGGGTTAGCTTTAGGTTTAAGGTTAGGGTTAGGGTCAGGGTTTGGGTTAGGGTTAGGGTTAGGGTTATGGTTAGGGTTAGGGATAGCGTCAGGATTTGGGTTATGGTTAGGGTTGGGTTAGTGTTAGGGTTAGGGTTTGGGTTAGGGTTAGGGTCAGGGTTTGGGTTTGGATTAATGTTTGTGTTAGGGTTAACGTTAGGGTTAGGGTTACGGTTAGGGTTTGATTTGGGTTAGGCTTAGTGTTAGCATTAAGTTTAGGGTTAGGGTTTGGGTTAGGGTTAGGTTTAGTGTTAGGGTTAGGGTTAGGGGTTGGGTTAGAGTTAGGGTTGGGCTTAGTATTAGGCTTAGGGTTATTGTTTGGGTTTGGTTTAGGCTTAGGTTTAGGGTTAGGGTTAGGTTTAGTTTTAGGCTTATGTTTTGGTTTATGGTTAGTGTTAGGGTAAGGGTATGTGTTAGGGTTAGGATTATGGTTATGTTTAGGGTTAGGAATAGGTTTAGGGTTAGGGTTAGGGTTAAGGTTAGAATTAGGGTTTGGGTTAGGTTCAGTGTTAGGGTTAGTGTTAGGGTTTATGTTTGGATTAGGTTTAGGATTAGGGTTTGGGTTTGGGTTAGGGTTAAGGTTAGTGTTAGGGTTAAGGTTTGGTTCTGGGTTTGGTTTGGGTTTGGGTTAGTGTTAGGGTTGAGGTTAGGGTTAGAGTTAGGGTTGGGGTTTGGGTTAGGGTTAGAGTTACAGTTAGGGTTTGATTTGGGTTAGGCTTAGTGTTAGCATTAAGATTAGGGTTAGGGTTTGGGTTAGGGTAAGGTTTAGGGTTAGGGTTAGGGTTACGGGTTGGGTTAGGGTTAGGGTTAGGGTTAGGATTAGGCTTAGGTTTAGTGTTTGGGTTTTGCTTAGGCTTAGGTTTAGAGTTCGGGTTAGCGTTACAGTTAGGCTTAGTGTTTATTTTAGGTTTAGGGTTAGGGTAAGTGTTTGTGTTAGGGTTAGGCTTATGGTTAGGGATAGGGTTAGGAATAGGTTTAGGCTTAGGGTTAGGGTTAAGGTTAGAGTTAGGGTTTTGGTTAGTGTTAGGGTTAGGGTTAGTGTTAGGGTTTGGATTTGGATTAGGGTTAGATTTAGGGTTTGGGTTTGGTTTAGGGTTAGGTTTAGGGTTAGGGTTTCGTATGGGTTAGGGTTAGGGTTAAGGTTAGGGTTAAGTTTAGGTTTTGTGTTAGACTTAGGTTTAGAGTTATGGTTAGGGTTAGGATTAGGGTTTGGTATGGGTTAGGGTTAGGGATAGTGTTAGGGGTTACACTTAGGGTTAGGGTTAGGGTTTGGGTTAGGGTTAGGGTTAGGTTTTGGGTTAGGTTTAGGGTTAGGGTTACGGTTAAGTTTAAGGTTAGTTTTAGGCCTTGTGTTTGATTTATTTTTAGAGTTAGGGTTAGGGTTAGAGTTAGGGTTAGAGTTTGGTTTGGGTTAGGTTAGTGTTAGGGATAGGGTTAGGGTTAGAGTTTGGGTATGGGTTAGGGTGAGGGTTATGGTTAGGTTTAGGGTTAGGTGTAGGGTTTGGGTTAGGGTTAGGGTTAGGATTTGGTTTTGGCTTAGGGTTAGGATTAGGGTTAGGGTTTAGGTTTGGGTTGGGATTAGGGTTAGGGTTAGGTTTAGGGTTAGGGTTAGGGTTAGGGTTTGGGTTACTGTTAGGGTTAGGGCTAGGATTAGGGTTAGGGTTAGGTTTAGGGTTAAGGTTAGTGTTAGGGTTACGGTTAGGGTTTGGGTAAGGGTTAGCGTTAGGGTTTCGGTTTGCGTTAGGGTTTCGGTTTAGTTTGGATTAGGGTTAGGGTTAGGTTTAGGGTTAGGGTTAGGGTTAGGGCTCGAATTAGGGTTAGGGTTAGTGTTTGGGTTAGTGTTAGGGTTTCGGTTAGGGCTTGGATAAGGGTTACGGTTAGGGTTTCGGTTTGGGTTAGGGTAAGTTTTAGGGTTACGTTTAGGGTTAGGGTTTGGGTTAGGGTTAGCGTTTGGCTTAGGTTTTGGGTTATGGTTAGGATGAGGGTTAGGGTTAGGGTTAGAATTAGGGTTTGGGTTAGCGTTAGGGTTAGGCTTAGTATTAGGATTAGGATTACGGTTAGGTTTAGGGTTAGGGTTATTGTTAGGGGTTAAGGGTTAGGGGTTAGGCTTAGGGTTATGGTTAGGGTTAGGGTTTGTGTTTGGGTTAGGGTTAGGGTTAGGCTTAGGTTTAGTGTTAGGGTTTGGGTTAGGGTTAGGGTTAGTGTTAGGGTTTGGGTTTAGGTTAGAGTTAGGGTTAGGGTTAGGGTTTGGGTTAGAGTTAGGGTTACCATTAAGCTTAGGGTTAGTGTTTGGGTTTGGCTTAGGCTTAGGTTTCGGGTTAGGGTTAGGGTAACTGTTAGGCTTAGGGTTTGTTTTAGGGTTAGGGTTAGGGTAAGGATTTGTGTTAGGGTTAGTGTTATGGTTAGGGTTAGGGTTAGGAATTGGTTTAGGCTTAGGGTTAGGGTTAAGGTTAGAGATAGGGTTTGGGTTAGGGTTAGGGTTAGGGTTAGGGTTTCATATAGGTTAGGGTTAGGGTTATGGTTAGGGATAAGTTTAGGTTTTGGGTTAGACTTAGATTTAGGGTTATTGTTAGGGTTAGGGTTAGGGTTTGGTATGGGTTAGGGTTAGGGAAAGGGTTAGGGGATAGGCTTAGGGTTAGGGTTAGTGTTTGGGTTAGGGTTAGGGTTAGGGTTTGGATTAGGTTTAGGGTTAGGGTTAGGGTTAGGGTTTGGGTTTGGGTTTGGGTTAGGGTTAGGTTTAGAGTTTAGTTTGGGTTAGGTTAGTGTTAGTGTTAGGGTTAGGGTTAGAGTTTGGATTTGGGTTAGGGTGAGGGTTAGGATTAGGTTTAGGGTTTGGTTTGGGTTAGTGTTAGTGTTAGGTTATTGTTAGGGTTAGAGTTTGAATTTGGGTTAGGGTGAGGGTTAGGGTTAGGTTTAAGGTTTGGTTATGGTTAGTGTTAGTGTTAGGTTTAGGGTTAGTTGTAGGGTTTGGGTTAGGGTTAGGGTTAGGGTTAGGGTTAGGGTTAGGGTTTGTGTTAGGGTTTGGTTTTGGGTTAGGGTTAGAGTTAGGGTTAGGGTTAGGGTTTGGGTTTGGATTAGGGTTAGGATCAGGGTTTGGGTTTGGGTTAGTTTTAGGGTTATTTTTAGGTTTAGGGTTTCGGTTTGGGTTTGGGTTAGGGTTAGGCTTAAGGTTAGTGTTAGGGTTTGGGTTTGGGTTAGGGTAAGCTTTAGTGTTTGGGTTAGGGTTAGTGTTATTGTCAGGGTCAGGGACAGGGTTTTGGTTAGATTAGGGTTAGGCTTAGGGTTTGGGTTTGGTTTAGGGATCGAGTTAGGGTTAGGGTTAGCATTAGGGTAAGGGTTAGGGTTAGGGTTAGTGTTAGGGTTTGGGTTTGGATTAGGGTTAGGATTAGGGTTTGGGTTTGGGTTAGGGTTATGGTTAGGGTTAGGTTTAGGTTTTCGGTTACTGTTAGGGTTAAGGTTAGAGTTAGAGTTAGGGTTGGGGTTTGGGTTAGGGTTAGGGTTTGGGTTAGGGTTAGGATTAGGGTTAGGGTTAGGTTTAGGGTTTGGTTTGGTTTAGGATTAGGGTTAGGCTTAGGGTTAGGGTTAGGGTTAGGGTTAGTGTTTGGATTAGAGTTAGTGTTAGGGTTTGGGATTGGGTTAGGGTTAGGGTTGGGGTTAAGGTTTGGGTTAGGTTTAGGGTTAGGGTTTGGGATTAGGTTTGGTTAAGATTAGGGTTAGGGTTAGGTTTTGGGTTAGGGTTAGGCATAGGGTTAGGGTTTGTGTTAGGGTTAGGGTTAGGGTTAGGATTAGGGTTAGGGTGTGTGTTGGGTTTAGTGTTAGGATTAGGGTTATGGTTTGGGTTAGGGTTAGGGTTGGGGTTTGGATTTGGTTTAGGGATAGGGTTAGGGTTAGGGTTTGGGTTAGGGTTAGGGTCAGGTTTAGGGTTTGGTTATGGTTTAGGGTTAGGGTTAGGGTTAATATTAGGGTTTGGTTTTGGGTTAGGTTTATGGTTAGTGTTAGGGTTAGTGTTTCGGTTAGGGTTAGGTTTAGGGTTAGCGTTAGGTTTAGTGTTAGGGTTCGGGTTCGGTTTAGGGTTAGGTTTAGGTTTAGGTTTTGGGTTAGCGTTAGGGTTAGGGTTAGGTTTAGGGTTAGGGTCAGGATTTGGGTTAGTGTTAGGGTTTCGGTTTGGGTTAGGATAAAGTTTAGGGTTATGTTTAGGGTTAGGGTTTGGGTTAGGGTTACTGTTTTGCTTAGGTTTAGGGTAGGGTTAGGATGAGGGTTAGGGTTAGGGTTAGAGTTAGATTTAGGATTTGGGTTAGCGTTAGGGTTAGGGTTAGGGTTTTGGTGAGGGTTTGCTTTAGGGTTAGGGTTACTGTTAGGGCTTAGGGGTTAGGGGTTCGGCTTAGGGTTATGGTTACGGTGAGGGTTTTAGTTTGGGTTTGGTTAGGGTTAGGGTTACGGTTAGGGTTTTTGTTTGGGTTAGGGTTACGGTTATGGTTAGGGTTAGGATTAGGGTTAGGGTTTGGGTTTAGGTTAGCGTTAGGGTTAGGGTTAGGGTTAGGGTCAGGGTTTGGGTTAAGGTTAGGGTTAGGGTTAGGGTTAGGGATAGGTTCAGGAATTGGGTTAGGGTTAGTGTTAGGGTTAGGGTTAAGGTTAGAATTAGTGTTTGGGTTAGGGTCAGGGTTAGGGTTAGTGTCAGGGTTTGGGTTTGGATTAGGGTTAGGATTAGGGTTTGGGTTTGGGTTAGGGTTAGGGTTAGGTTTTGAGTTTGGGTTAGGGTTACGGTTACGTTTAGGGTTAGGTTTAGGGTTAGGGTTAGTGTTAGGGTTAGGGTTAGGTTTAGGGTTAGGGTTTGATTTGGGTTAGCTTTAGGTGTAGGGTTAGGGTTAGGGTCAGGGTTTGGGTTAGTGTTAGGGTTAGGGATAGGGTCAGGATTTGGGTTAGGGTTAGGGTTGGGTTAGTGTAAGGGTTAGGATTTGGGTTAGGGTTAGGGTCAGGGTTAGGGTTAGGGTTAGTGTTAGGGATAGGGTCAGGATTTGGGTTAGGGTTAGGGTTGGGTTACTGTTAGGGTTAGGGTTTGGGTTAGGGTTAGCGTCAGGGTTTGGGTTTGGGTTAATGTTTGTGTTAGGGTTAACATTAGGGTTAGGGTTACGGTTAGGGTTTGATTTGGGTTAGGCTTAGTGTTAGCATTAAGAGTAGGGTTAGAGTTTGGGTTAGGGTTAGGTTTAGCGTTAGGGTTAGGGTTAGGGGTTGGGTTAGAGTTAGGGTTGGGGTTAGGATTAGGCTTAGGGTTATTGTTTGGGTTTGGTTTAGGCTTAGGTTTAGGGTTAGGGTTAGGTTTAGTGTTAGGCTTATGTTTTGGTTTAGGGTTAGTGTTAGGGTAAGGGTTTGTGTTAGGGTTAGGGTTATGGTTATGTTTAGTGTTAGTAATAGGTTTAGGGTTAGGGTTAGGGTTAAGGTTAGAATTAGGGTTTGGGTTAGGGTCAGGGTTAGGGTTAGTGTTAGGGTTTGGGTTTGGATTAGGGTTAGGATTAGGGTTTGGGTTTGGGTTAGGGTTAGGGTTAATGTTAGGGTTAGGTTTTGGGTTTGGGTGTGGGTTTGGGTTTGGGTTAGTGTTAGGGTTAATGTTAGGGTTAGAGTTAGGGTTGGGGTTTGGGTTAGGGTTAGAGTTACAGTTAGGGTTTGATTTGGGTTAGGCTTAGTGTTAGCATTAAGATTAGGGTTAGGGTTTGGGTTAGGGTAAGGTTTAGGGTTAGGGTTAGGGTTAGGGGTTGGGTTAGGGTTAGGGTTAGGGTTAGGATTAGGCTTAGGGTTAGTGTTTGGGTTTTGCTTAGGCTTAGGTTTAGAGTTCGGGTTAGCGTTACAGTTAGGCTTAGTGTTTATTTTAGGTTTAGGGTTAGGGTAAGGGTTTGTGTTAGGGTTAGGCTTATGGTTAGGGATAGGGTTAGGAATAGGTTTAGGCTTAGGGTTAGGGTTAAGGTTAGAGTTAGGGTTTTGTTTAGTGTTAGGGTTAGGGTTAGTGTTAGGGTTTGGATTTGGATTAGGGTTAGGTTTAGGGTTTGGGGTTGGTTTAGGGTTAGGTTTAGGGTTAGGGTTTCGTATGGGTTAGGGTTAGGGGTATGGTTAGGGTTAAGTTTAGGTTTTGTGGTAGTCTTAGGGTTAGGGTTATGGTTAGGGTTAGGATTAGGGTTTGGTATGGGTTAGGGTTAGGGATAGTGTTAGGGGTTACACTTAGGGTTAGGGTTAGGGTTTGGGTTAGGGTTAGGGTTAGGTTTTGGGTTAGGTTTAGGGTTAGGGTTACGGTTAAGTTTAAGGTTAGTTTTAGGCCTTGTGTTTGATTTATTTTTAGAGTTAGGGTTAGGGTTAGAGTTAGGGTTAGAGTTTGGTTTGGGTTAGGTTAGTGTTAGGGATAGGGTTAGGGTTAGGGTTACAGTTTGGGTATGGGTTAGGGTGAGGGTTAGGGTTAGGTTTAGGGTTAGGTGTAGGGTTTGGGTTAGGGTTGGGTTAGGGTTTGGTTTTGGCTTAGGGTTAGGATTAGGGTTAGGGTTTAGGTTTGGGTTGGGATTAGGGTTAGGGTAAGGTTTAGGGTTAGGGTTAGGGATAGGGTCAAGGTTAAGGTTAGGGTTTGGATTAGGGTAGGGTTAGGGTTAAGGTTTGTGTTAGGGTTTGGGCCAGGTTTAGTGTTTGTATAAGGGTTAGGGTTAGGGTTAGGTTTTGGTTTTGGGTTAGGTTTAGGGTGAGGGTTAGGGATAGTGTTTAGATTAGGGTTAGGTTTAGAGTTAGCGTTAGGGTTAGCATTAGGTTTAAGGTTAGAGTTTGGGTTAGCGTTAGGGTTAGCGTTAGGTTTAGGCTTTGGGTTATGGCTAGCGTTAGGGTTAGGGTTAGGGTCAGGGTTTGCGTTAGGGTTAGGGTTTCGGTTTGGTTTAGGTTAAGTTTAGGGTTATGTTTAGGGTTAGGTTTTGGGTTTCGGTTAGGGTTAGGGATAGGATTAGGCTTAGGTTTAGTGTTTGGGTTTGGGTTAGGCTTAGGTTTAGGGTTAGGGTTAGGGTTAGGATTTGGTTTAGGGTTAGCGTTAGGGTTAGGTTTAGGGTTTGGGTTAGGGTTAGGGTTAGGGTTAAGATTAGATTTAGGGTTTGGGTTAGGGTTTGAGTTAAGGTTAGGGTTTGGGTTTGGATTAGGGTTAGGATTAGGGTTTGTTTGGGTTAGGGTTAATGTTGGGGTTAGGGTTAGGGTTTGGGTTTGGGTAAGTCTCAGGGTTAGGGTTAGGGTTTGCATTTGGGTTTGGATTAGGGTTTAGTTTTGGGTTAGAGTTAGTTTTAGGCTTAGGGTTAGGGTTTGGTTTGGGTAAGGGTTAGGGTTAAGGTTAGAGTTACTGTTTGGTGTAGGGTTAGGTTTACGGTTAGTGTTAAGGTTTGGGTTTGGATTAGGGCTAGGATTAGGTTTTGGGTTTGGGTTAGGGTTAGGGTTAGGGTTAGGGTTAGGGTTAAGGTTAGGGTTAGAGGTAGGGTTGGGTTTTGGGTTATGGTTAGGGTTAGGGTTACGGTTATGGTTAGGGTTAAGGTTTGATTTAGGTTTGGGTTAAGGTTCGGTTTAGGCTTAGGATTAGGGTTAGGGTTAGTGTTAGGGTTAGGGTTAGGGTTAGGGTTAGGGTTAGGGTTAGGGTTTGGGTTAGGGTTAGGGTTAGTGTTTAGATTAGGGTTAGGTTTAGAGTTAGCGTTAGGGTTAGCATTAGGTTTAAGGTTAGAGTTTGGGTTAGCGTTAGGGTTAGGGTTAGGTTTAGGCTTTGGGTTATGGCTAGCGTTAGGGTTAGGGTTAGGGTCAGGGTTTGCGTTAGGGTTAGGGTTTCGGTTTGGTTTAGGGTAAGGTTTAGGGTTATGTTTAGGGTTAGTGTTTGGGTTAGTGTTAGGGTTTGGGTTAGGTTTAGGGTTAGTTGTTGGGTTAGGGTTAGGGGTTGGGTTAGGGTTAGGGTTAGGGTTAGGATTAGGCTTAGGGTTAGTGTTTGGGTTTGGGTTAGGCTTATGTTTAGTGTTAGGGTTAGGGTTAGGGTTAGGCTTAGGGTTTAGTTTAGAGTTACGGTTTGGGTAAGGGTTTGTGTTATTGTTAGGGTTATGGTTATGGTTAGGGTTAGGAATAGGTTTAGGGTTAGGGTTAAGGTTAAGGTTAGAGTTAGGTTTTGGGTTAGGGTCAGGGTTAGGGTTAGTGTTAGGGTTTGGGTTTGGATTAGAGTTAGGATTAGGGTTTGGGTTTGGGTTAGGGTTAGGGTTAGGGTTAGGGTTAGTGTTTCGGTTACTGTTAGGGTTAAGGTTAGAGTTAGAGTTAGGGTTGGGGTTTGGGTTAGAGTTAGGGTTTGGGTTAGGATTAGGGTTAGGTTTAGGGTTTGGTTTGGTTTAGGATTAGGGTTAGGTTTAGGGTTAGGGTTAGGGTTAGGGTTAGTGTTTGGATTAGAGTTAGGGTTAGGGTTTGGGATTGGGTTAGGGTTAGGGTTGGGGTTAGGGTTAGGCATAGGGTTAGGGTTTGTGTTAGGGTTAGGGTTAGGGTTAGGATTAGGGTTAGGGTGTGTGTTAGTTTTAGTGTTAGGATTAGGTTTATGGTTTGGGTTAGGGTTAGCGTTAGGGTTTGGATTTGGTTTAGGGATAGGGTTAGGGTTAGTATTTGGGTTAGGGTTAGGTTTAGGGTTTGGGTTAGTGTTATGGCTAGGGTTAGGTTTAGTGTTTGGGTTAGGGATAGGGTTAAGGTTAAGGTTATGGTTTGGGTTAGGGTAGGGTTAGGGTTAGGGTTTGGGTGAGGGTTAGGGTCAGGTTTAGGGTTTGGGTATGGTTTAGGGTTAGGGTTAGGGTTAATATTAGGGTTTGGTTTTGGATTAGGTTTATGGTTAGGGTTAGGGTTAGTGTTTCGTTTAGTGTTAGGTTTAGGGTTAGCGTTAGGTTTAGTGTTAGGGTTCGGGTTAGGGTTAGCTTTAGGTTTAGGTTTTGGGTTAGCGTTAGCGTTAGGGTTAGGTTTAGGGTTAGGGTCAGGGTTTGGGTTAGGGTTAGGGTTTCGGTTTGGGTTAGGGTAAAGTTTAGGGTTATGTTTAGGGTTAGGGTTTGGGTTAGGGTTAGTGTTTTGCTTAGGTTTAGGGTAGGGTTTGGATGAGGGTTAGGGTTAGGGTTAGAGTTAGATTTAGGATTTGGGTTAGCGTTAGGTTTAGGGTTAGGGTTTTGGTGAGGGTTTGCTTTAGGGTTAGGGTTACTGTTAGGGTTTAGGGGTTAGGGGTTAGGCTTAGGGTTATGGTTACGGTTAGGGTTTTAGTTTGGGTTTGGTTAGGGTTAGGGTTATGGTTAGGGTTTTTATTTGGGTTAGGGTTACGGTTATGGTTAGGGTTAGGTTTAGGGTTAGGGTTTGGGTTTAGGTTAGCGTTAGGGTTAGGGTTAGGGTTAGGGTCAGGGTTTGGGTTAAGGTTAGGTTTAGGGTTAGGGTTAGGGATAGGTTCAGGATTTGGGTTAGGGTTAGTGGTAGGGTTAGGGTTAAGGTTAGAATTAGGGTTTGGGTTAGGGTCAGGGTTAGGGTTAGGGTTAGGGTTCGGGTTTGGATTAGGGTTAGGATTAGGGTTTGGGTTTGGGTTAGGATTAGGGTTAAGGTTAGGGTTTAAGTTTGGGTTAGGGTTACGGTTACGGTTAGGGTTAGGTTTAGTGTTAGGGTTAGGGTTAGGGTTAGGGTTAGGGTTAGGTTTAGGGTTAGGGTTTGGGTTTGGGTTAGCTTTAGGTTTAGGGTTAGGGTTAGGGTCAGGGTTTGGGTAAGGGTTAGGGTTAGGGTTAGGGTTAGGGATAGGGTCAGAATTTGGGTTAGGGGTAGGGTTGGGTTAGTGTTAGGGTTAGGGTTTGGGTTAGGGTTAGGGTCAGGGTTTGGGTTAGGGTTAGGGTTAGGGATAGGGTCAGGATTTGGGTTAGGGTTAGGGTTGGGTTAGTGTTAGGGTTAGGGTTTGGGTTAGGGTTAGGGTCAGGGTTTGGGTTTGGGTTAATGTTTGTGTTAGGGTTAACATTAGGGTTAGGGTTACGGTTAGGGTTTGATTTGGGTTAGGCTTAGTGTTAGCATTAAGATTAGGGTTAGATTTTGGGTTAGGGTTAGTTTTAGGGTTAGGGTTAGGGTTAGGGTTAGGGGTTGGGTTAGAGTTAGGGTTGGGGTTAGGATTAGGCTTAGGGTTATTGTTTGGGTTTGGTTTAGGCTTAGGTTTAGGGTTAGGGTTAGGTTTAGTGTTAGGCTTATGTTTTGGTTTAGGGTTAGTGTTAGGGTAAGGGTTTGTGTTAGGGTTAGGGTTTTGGTTATGTTTAGGGTTAGTAATAGGTTTAGGGTAGGGTTAGGGTTAAGGTTAGAATTAGGGTTTGGGTTAGGGTCAGGGTTAGGGTTAATGTTAGGGTTTGGGTTTGGATTAGGGTTAGGATTAGGGTTTGGATTTGGGTTAGGGTTAGGATTAATGTTAGGGTTAAGGTTTGGGTTTGGGTTTGGGTTTGGGTTAGTGTTAGGGTTAAGGTTAGGGTTAGAGTTAGAGTTGGGGTTTGGGTTAGGGTTAGAGTTACAGTTAGGGTTTGATTTGGGTTAGGCTTAGTGTTAGCATTAAGATTAGGGTTAGGGTTTGGGTTAGGGTAAGGTTAAGGGTTAGGGTTAGGGTTAGAGTTTGAGTATGGGTTAGGGTGAGGGTTAGGGCTAGGGTTAGGGTTTGGATTAGGGTTAGTGTAAGGGTTAGGTTTTGGTTTGGTTACGGTTAGGGTTTGGGTTAGGTTTAGGGTTAGGGTTTGGATTAGGGTTAGGGTTAGGGTTAGGGTTAGGGTTTGGGGTGGGGTTAGGATTTGGGTTGGGGTTAGTTTTAGGGTTAGGGTTAGGGTTAGGATTTGTGTTAGGGTTAGGTTTAAGTTTAGGTTTAGGGTTAGGGTTTGATTTAGTGTTAAGGTTAGTGTTAGGGTTCAGGTTCGGGTTAGGGTTTGGGTTTGGTTTAGGTTAGGGTTAGGGACAGGGTTTGGGTTAGGGTTAGAATTAGGGTTAGGATTAGGTTTAGGGTTTGGGTTTGGGTTTTGGTTAGGGTTAGGGTTTGGGTTAGGCTTAAGGTTAGGGTTAGGGATTGGTTTCGGTTTAGGCTTTGGGTTTGGGTTAGGGTTAGGGTTAGGTTTAGACTGAGAGTTTTGGTTTGGGTTTGGGTTTGGGTTAGGGTTAGGGTGAGGGTAAGGGTAAGGGTTTGCGTTTAGGTTACGGTTAAGGTTATGGTTTGCTTTTGGTTAGGGTTAATGTTAGGGTTAGGGTTAGGGTTAGGGTTAGGATTTGGTTTGGGTTAGGGTTAGGGTTAGGTTTAGGGTTAGGGTCAGTGTTAGGGTTAGGGTTATGGTTTGGGTTAGGGTTAGGGTTAGGGTTTATGTTTGGGTTAGGGTTAGGATTAGGGTTATGTTTTGGGTTAGGGTTAGGGTTAGGGTTAGGGTTTGAGTTAGGGTTAGGTGTAGGGTTAGCGTTAGGGTTAGCGTTAGGTTTAGGGTTAATGGTTGGGTTAGGGTTAAGGTTAGGTTTAGTGTTTGGGTTAGTGTTAGGGTTAGGGTTAGGGTTAATGTTTAGGTTAGGGTTAGGATTAGGGTTAGTGTTAGTCTTACTGTTACGGTTTGGGTTTGGGTTAGGGTAAGAGTTAGGTTTAGGCTTTGGTTTAGGCCTAGGGTTAGAGTTAGTGTTTGGGTTAGTATTAGGGCTATGATTAGGGTATCGGTTTCGATTAGGGTGCGGATTAGCGTTAGGGTTAGGTTTAGTGTTATGATTAGGGTATGGGTTTGGGTTAGGGTTAGGGTTAGGGTTAGAGTTTGGGTTTGGGTTAGGGTTTGGGTTAGGGTTTGGTTTATGCTTAGGGTTAGCGTTAGGATTAAGGATAGGGTTTGGATTTGGATTGGTTTAGGGTTAGGGTTATGGTTAGGATTAGTGTTTGGTTTCAGTTAGGGTTAGGGTTAGGGTTAGGGTTAGGGTTTGTGTTAGGATTAGGGTTAAGGTTTGGGTTTGGGTTAGGGTTAGGATTAGGGTTAGGGTTTGGGTTAGGGTTAGGGTTAGGGTTAGGTTTTGGTTTAGGGTTAGGTTTAGGGTTAGCGTTAGGTTTAGCGTTAAGTTTAGGGTTAATGTTTGGGTTAGGGTTAGGGTTAGTGTTAGGGTTAGGGTTTGGGTTACGGTTAGGATTAGGGTTAGGGTTAGGTTTTGGATTAGGGTTAGGTTTAGGGTTACGGTTTGGGTTTGGGTTAGGGTTAGGTTTATGATTAGTGTTAGGGTTACGGTTTGGGTTTGGGTTAGGGTAAAGGTTAGGTTTAGGGTTTGGGTTGGTTTAGGGTTAGGTTTAGTGTTTGGGTTAGTGTTAGGGTTATGGTTATGGTTTAGCTTTAGGTTAGGGTGCGGATTAGCGTTAGGGTTAGGTTTAGTGTTAGGATTAGGGTATGGGTTTGGGTTAGGTTTAGGGTTAGGGTTAGGGTTTGGTTTTGGGATAGGGTTTGGGTTAGGGTTAGGGTTAGGGTTTGGTTTAGGCTTAGGGTTAGCGTTAGAATTAAGGTTAGGGTTTGGGTTTGGATTTGTTTAGGGTTAGGGTTATGGTTAGGATTAGTGTTTGGTTTCAGTTAGGGTTAGTGTTAGGGTTAGGGTTAGGGTTTGCGTTAGGGTTAGGGTTAGGGTTAGGGTTAGGTTTAGTGTTAGGGTTACGGTTTGGGTTTGGGTTAGGGTAAGGGTTAGGTTTAGGGTTTGGATTAAGGTTAGGGTTTGGGTTAGTGTTTGGGTTAGGGTTATGGTTATGGTTATGGTTAGGGTTTCGGGTTGGGTTAGGGTTCGGATTAGCGTTAGGGTTAGGTTTAGTGTTAGGATTAGGGTATGGGTTTGGGTTAGGGTTCGGGTTAGGGTTAGGATTTGGGTTTGGGTTAGGGTTAGGGTTAGGTTTAGGGTTAGGGTTTGGGTTAGGGTTAGGATTAGTGTTAGGGTTAGGGTTAGGGTTAGTGTTAGGTTTAGCGTTTGGTTTAGGGTTAGGGTTAGGTTTAGGGTTAGGTTTTCCATTTGGGTTAGGGTTACGTTTAGTTTTAGGGTTAGGGTTTGGTTTAGGGTTAGCTTTTGTGTTACAGTTAGGGTTTGGGTTTGGGTTAGCCTTAGGGTTAGGGTTAGGGTTAGGGTTAGGGTTAAGGTTAGTGTCAGGTTTGGGTTTGGTTCAATGTTAAGTTTAGGTTTTGGGATAGAGTTATGGTTTGTGGTACGGTGAGTGTTAGGTTTTGGGTTAGGGTTAGCGTGACAATTAGGGTTAGTGTTTGGGTTTGGTTTAGGATTAGGGTTGGGGTTAGGGTTGGTGTAAGGGTTAGGTTTTGGTTTGGTTAGGGTTAGGGTTTGGGTTAGGGTTAGGGTTAGGTTTTGGATTAGGGTTAGTGTAAGGGTTAGGTTTTGGTTTGGTTAGGGTTAGGGTTTGGGTTATGGTTAGGGTTAGGCTTTGGATTAGGGTTAGGGTTAGGGTTAGCGTTTGGGGTGAGGTTAGGATTTGGGTTGGGGTTAGTTTTAGAGTTAGGGTTTGGGTTAGGATTTGTGTTAGGGTTAGGTTTAAGTTTAGGTTTAGGGTTCGGGTTAGGGTTTGATTTAGTGTTAAGCTTACGGTTAGGGTTCGGGTTCGGGTTAGGGTTTGGATTTGGGTTAGGTTAGGGTTAGGCATAGGGTTTGGGTTAGGGTTAGAATTAGGGTGATGGTTAGGTTTAGGGTTTTTGTTTGGGCTTTGGTTTGGGTTAGGGTTTGGGTTAGGCTTAAGGTTAGTGTTAGCATTATGGTTTAGGTTTGGGTTAGTGTTACGTTTAGGTTTCGATTTAGGCTTTGGGTTTGGTTTACGGTTAGAGTTAGGGTTAGACTGAGTATTTTGGTTTGGGTATGGGTTTGGGTTAGGGTTAGGGTGAGGGTTAAGGTAAGGGTTTGGGTTTAGGTTAGGTTTAAGGTTATGGTTTGCTTTCGGTTAGGGTTAATGTTAGGGTTAGGGTTAGGGTTAGGGTTTGGTTTGGGTTAGGGTTAGGGTTAGGGTTAGGTTTAGGGTTAGGGTTATTGTTAGCGTTAGGGTTAGGGTTAGGTTTAGGGTTAACGTTAGGGTTAGCGTTAGGTTTAGGGTTAATATTTGGGTTGGGGTTAAGGTTAGGTTTAGGGTTTGGGTTAGTGTTACTGTTAGGGTTAGGGTTAGGGTTTGGGTTAGGGTTAGGATTAGGGTTAGGGTTAGGGTTAGGGTTACGGTTTGGGTTTGGGTTAGGGTTAGGTTTATGTTTAGTGTTAGGATTACGGTTTGGGTTTGGGTTAGGGTAATGGTTAGGTTTAGGGTTTGAGTTAGGGTTAGGGTAAGCGTTAGTGTTTGGGTTAGTGTAAGGGTTATGGTTAGGGTTTCGGTTTGGGTTAGGGTGCGGATTAGCATTAGGGTTAGGTTTAGTGGTAGGATTAGGGTATGGGTTTTGGATAGGTTTAGGGTTAGGGTTAGGGTTTGGGTTTGGGTTAGGGTTTGGGTTAGGGTTTGGTTTAGGCTTAGGGTTAGCGTTAGGATTAAGGTTAGTGTTTGGGTTTGGATTGGTTTAGGGTTAGGGTTATGGTTAGGATTAGTGTTTGGTTTCAGTTAGGGTTAGTGTTAGGGTTATGGTTAAGGTTTGGGTTAGGGTTAGGATTAGGGTTTGGGTTTGGGTTAGGGTTAAGATTAGGGTTAGGGTTTGGGTAAGGGTTAGGGTTAGGGTTAGAGTTTGGGTTAGGGTTAGGTTTAGGGTTAGCGTTAGGGTTAGCGTTAGGTTTAGGGTTAATGTTTGGTTTAGGGTTAAGGTTAGGTTTAGTGTTTCGGTTAGTGTTAGCGTTAGGGTTAGGGTTAGGGTTAGGGTTAGGGTTTGGGTTAGGGTTAGGATTAGGGTTAGTGTCAGGTTTTGGATTAGGGTTAGGTTTAGGGTTACGGTTTGGGTTTGGGTTAGTGTAAGGGTTATGGTTAGGGTTATAATTATGGTTTGGGTTTGGGTTAGGGTTAGGGTTAGGGTTAGGGTTTGGGTTAGGGTTAGGGTTTGGCTTAGTTTTAGGGTTAGGGTTAGGATGAGGGTTAGGGTTATGGTTAGAATTAGGGTTTGGGTTAGCGTTAAGGTTAGGCTTACTATTAGGATTAGGATTAGGGTTAGGTTTAAGGTTAGGGTTAGTGTTAGGGGCTAAGGGTTAGGGGTTAGGCTTAGGGTTATGATTAGGGTTAGGGTTTGTGTTTGGGTTAGGGTTAGAGTTAGGGTTAGGCTTAAGTTTAGTGTTAGGGTTTGGGTTAGGGTTAGGGTTAGGGTTAGGGTTTGGGTTTGGTTTAGGTTTAGGGTTAGGGTTAGGTTTAGGGTTTGGGTTAGAGTTAGGGTTAGGATTAAGCTTAGGGTTAGTGTTTGGGTTTGGCTTAGGCTTAGGTTTAGGTTTAGGGTTAGGGTAATTGTTAGGCTTAGGGTTTGTTTTAGGGTTAGGGTTAGGGTAAGGATTTGTGTTAAGGTTAGTGTTATGGTTAGGGTTAGGGTTAGGAATTGGTTTAGTCTTAGGGTTAGGGTTAAGGTTAGAGTTAGGGTTTGGGTTAGGGTCAGGGTTAGGGTTAGTGTTAGGGTTTGGGTTTGGATTAGCGTTAGGATCAGGGTTTGGGTTTGGGTTAGGGTTAGGTTTAGGTTTAGGTTTCGGTTTTCGGTTTGCGTTTGGGTTAGGGTTAGGCTTAGGGTTAGGGTTAGGTTTTGGATTTGGGTTAGGGTTAGCTTTAGTGTTTGGGTTAGGGTTAGGGTTAGGGTTAGTGTTAGTGTCAGGGTCAGGGACAGGGTTTTG
>JAJHUQ010000039.1:3602500-3612500 GCA_035773235.1 Eospalax fontanierii | reverse complement strand
TCAGGGTTAGGGTTAGTGTCAGGGTTTGGGTTTGGATTAGGGTTAGGATTAGGGTTTGGGTTTGGGTTAGGGTTAGGGTTAGGGTTTGAGTTTGGGTTAGGGTTAGGGTTACGTTTAGGGTTAGGTTTAGGGTTAGGGTTAGTGTTAGGGTTAGGGTTAGGTTTAGGGTTTGGGTTTGGATTTGGGTTAGCTTTAGGTGTAGGGTTAGGGTTAGGGTCAGGGTTTGGGTTAGGGTTAGGGTTAGGGATAGGGTCAGGATTTGGGTTAGGGTTAGGGTTGGGTTAGTGTAAGGGTTAGGGTTTGGGTTAGGGTTAGGGTCAGGGTTAGGGTTAGGGTTAGTGTTAGGGATAGGGTCAGGATTTGTGTTAGGGTTAGGGTTGGGTTACTGTTAGGGTTAGGGTTTGGGTTAGGGTTAGGGTCAGGGTTTGGGTTTAGGTTAATGTTTGTGTTAGGGTTAACATTAGGGTTAGGGTTACGGTTAGGGTTTGATTTGGGTTAGGCTTAGTGTTAGCATTAAGAGTAGGGTTAGAGTTTGGGTTAGGGTTAGGTTTAGCGTTAGGGTTAGGGTTAGGGGTTGGGTTAGAGTTAGGGTTGGGGTTAGGATTATGCTTAGGGTTATTGTTTGGGTTTGGTTTAGGCTTAGGTTTAGGGTTAGGGTTAGGTTTAGTGTTAGGCTTATGTTTTGGTTTAGGGTTAGTGTTAGGGTAAGGGTTTGTGTTAGGGTTAGGGTTATGGTTATGTTTAGTGTTAGTAATAGGTTTAGGGTTAGGGTTAGGGTTAAGGTTAGAATTAGGGTTTGGGTTAGGGTCAGGGTTAGGGTTAGTGTTAGGGTTTGGGTTTGGATTAGGGTTAGGATTAGGGTTTGGGTTTGGGTTAGGGTTAGGGTTAATGTTAGGGTTAAGTTTTGGGTTTGGGTTTGGGTTGGGGTTTGGGTTAGTGTTAGGTTAAGTTTAGGGTTAGAGTTAGGGTTGGGGTTTGGCTTAGGGTTAGAGTTACAGTTAGGGTTTGATTTGGGTTAGGCTTAGTGTTAGCATTAAGATTAGGGTTAGGGTTTGGGTTAGGGTAAGGTTTAGGGTTAGGGTTAGGGTTAGGGGTTGGGTTAGGGTTAGGGTTAGGGTTAGGATTAGGCTTAGGGTTAGTGTTTGGGTTTTGCTTAGGCTTAGGTTTAGAGTTCGGGTTAGCGTTACAGTTAGGCTTAGTGTTTATTTTAGGTTTAGGGTTAGGGTAAGGGTTTGTGTTAGGGTTAGGCTTATGGTTAGGGATAGGGTTAGGAATAGGTTTAGGCTCAGGGTTAGGGTTAAGGTTAGAGTTAGGGTTTTGGTTAGGGTTAGGGTTAGGGTTAGGGTTAGTGTTAGGGTTTGGATTTGGATTAGGGTTAGGTTTATGGTTTGGGTTTGGTTTAGGGTTAGGTTTAGGGTTAGGGTTTCGTATGGATTAGGGTTAGGTTTAGGGTTAGGGTTAAGTTTAGGTTTTGGGTTAGCCTTAGGTTTAGAGTCATGGTTAGGGTTAGGGTTAGGGTTTGCTATGGGTTAGGGTTAGGGATAGAGTTAGGGGTAACACTTAGGGTTAGGGTTAGGGTTTGGGCTCGGGCTAGGGTTAGGTTTTGGGTTAGGTTTACGGTTAGGGTTACGGTTATGTTTAAGGTTAGTTTTAGGCCTTGTGTTTGATTTATGGTTAGAGTTAGGTTTAGGGTTAGGGTTAGGGTTAGGGTTAGGGTTTGGTTTGGGTTAGGTTAGTGTTAGGGTTAGGGTTAGGGTTACAGTTTGGGTATGGGTTAGGGTGAGGGTTAGGGTTAGGTTTAGGGTTAGGTGTAGGGTTTGGGTTAGGGTTGGGTTAGGGTTTGGTTTTGGCTTAGGGTTAGGATTAGGGTTAGGGTTTAGGTTTGGGTTGGGATTAGGGTTAGGGTAAGGTTTAGGGTTAGGGTTAGGGATAGGGTCAAGGTTAAGTTTAGGGTTTGGATTAGGGTAGGGTTAGGGTTAAGGTTTGTGTTAGGGTTTGGGCCAGGTTTAGTGTTTGTATAAGGGTTAGGGTTAGGGTTAGGGTTTGGTTTTGGGTTAGGTTTAGGGTGAGGGTTAGGGATAGTGTTTAGATTAGGGTTAGGTTTAGAGTTAGCGTTAGGGTTAGCATTAGGTTTAAGGTTAGAGTTTGGGTTAGCGTTAGGGTTAGCGTTAGGTTTAGGCTTTGGGTTATGGCTAGCGTTAGGGTTAGGGTTAGGGTCAGGGTTTGCGTTAGGGTTAGGGTTTCGGTTTGGTTTAGGTTAAGTTTAGGGTTATGTTTAGGGTTAGGTTTTGGGTTTCGGTTAGGGTTAGGGATAGGATTAGGCTTAGGTTTAGTGTTTGGGTTTGGGTTAGGCTTAGGTTTAGGGTTAGGGTTAGGGTTAGGATTTGGTTTAGGGTTAGCGTTAGGGTTAGGGTTAGGGTTTGGGTTAGGGTTAGGGTTAGGGTTAAGATTAGATTTAGGGTTTGGGTTAGGGTTTGAGTTAAGGTTAGGGTTTGGGTTTGGATTAGGGTTAGGATTAGGGTTTGTTTGGGTTAGGGTTAATGTTGGGGTTAGGGTTAGGGTTTGGGTTTGGGTAAGTCTCAGGGTTAGGGTTAGGGTTTGCATTTGGGTTTGGATTAGGGTTTAGTTTTGGGTTAGAGTTAGGTTTAGGCTTAGGGTTAGGGTTTGGTTTGGGTAAGGGTTAGGGTTAAGGTTAGAGTTACTGTTTGGTGTAGGGTTAGGTTTACGGTTAGTGTTAAGGTTTGGGTTTGGATTAGGGCTAGGATTAGGTTTTGGGTTTGGGTTAGGGTTAGGGTTAGGGTTAGGGTTAGGGTTAAGGTTAGGGTTAGAGGTAGGGTTGGGTTTTGGGTTATGGTTAGGGTTAGGGTTACGGTTATGGTTAGGGTTAAGGTTTGATTTAGGTTTGGGTTAAGGTTCGGTTTAGGCTTAGGATTAGGGTTAGGGTTAGTGTTAGGGTTAGGGTTAGGGTTAGGGTTAGGGTTAGGGTTAGGGTTTGGGTTAGGGTTAGGGTTAGTGTTTAGATTAGGGTTAGGTTTAGAGTTAGCGTTAGGGTTAGCATTAGTTTTAAGGTTAGAGTTTGGGTTAGCGTTAGGGTTAGGGTTAGGTTTAGGCTTTGGGTTATGGCTAGCGTTAGGGTTAGGGTTAGGGTCAGGGTTTGCGTTAGGGTTAGGGTTTCGGTTTGGTTTAGGGTAAGGTTTAGGGTTATGTTTAGGGTTAGTGTTTGGGTTAGGGTTAGGGTTTGGGTTAGGTTTAGGGTTAGTTGTTGGGTTAGGGTTAGGGGTTGGGTTAGGGTTAGGGTTAGGGTTAGGATTAGGCTTAGGGTTAGTGTTTGGGTTTGGGTTAGGCTTATGTTTAGTGTTAGGGTTAGGGTTAGGGTTAGGCTTAGGGTTTAGTTTAGAGTTACGGTTTGGGTAAGGGTTTGTGTTATTGTTAGGGTTATGGTTATGGTTAGGGTTAGGAATAGGTTTAGGGTTAGGGTTAAGGTTAAGGTTAGAGTTAGGTTTTGGGTTAGGGTCAGGGTTAGGGTAAGTGTTAGGGTTTGGGTTTGGATTAGAGTTAGGATTAGGGTTTGGGTTTGGGTTAGGTTTAGGGTTAGGGTTAGGGTTAGTGTTTCGGTTACTGTTAGGGTTAAGGTTAGAGTTAGAGTTAGGGTTGGGGTTTGGGTTAGAGTTAGGGTTTGGGTTAGGATTAGGGTTAGGTTTAGGGTTTGGTTTGGTTTAGGATTAGGGTTAGGTTTAGGGTTAGGGTTAGGGTTAGGGTTAGTGTTTGGATTAGAGTTAGGGTTAGGGTTTGGGATTGGGTTAGGGTTAGGGTTGGGGTTAGGGTTAGGCATAGGGTTAGGGTTTGTGTTAGGGTTAGGGTTAGGGTTAGGATTAGGGTTAGGGTGTGTGTTAGTTTTAGTGTTAGGATTAGGTTTATGGTTTGGGTTAGGGTTAGCGTTAGGGTTTGGATTTGGTTTAGGGATAGGGTTAGGGTTAGTATTTGGGTTAGGGTTAGGTTTAGGGTTTGGGTTAGTGTTATGGCTAGGGTTAGGTTTAGTGTTTGGGTTAGGGATAGGGTTAAGGTTAAGGTTATGGTTTGGGTTAGGGTAGGGTTAGGGTTAGGGTTTGGGTGAGGGTTAGGGTCAGGTTTAGGGTTTGGGTATGGTTTAGGGTTAGGGTTAGGGTTAATATTAGGGTTTGGTTTTGGATTAGGTTTATGGTTAGGGTTAGGGTTAGTGTTTCGTTTAGTGTTAGGTTTAGGGTTAGCGTTAGGTTTAGTGTTAGGGTTCGGGTTCGGGTTAGGGTTAGCTTTAGGTTTAGGTTTTGGGTTAGCGTTAGGGTTAGGGTTAGGTTTAGGGTTAGGGTCAGGGTTTGGGTTAGGGTTAGGGTTTCGATTTGGGTTAGGGTAAAGTTTAGGGTTATGTTTAGGGTTAGGGTTTGGGTTAGGGTTAGTGTTTTGCTTAGGTTTAGGGTAGGGTTGGGATGAGGGTTAGGGTTAGGGTTAGAGTTAGATTTAGGATTTGGGTTAGCGTTAGGTTTAGGGTTATGGTTTTGGTGAGGGTTTGCTTTAGGGTTAGGGTTACTGTTAGGGTTTAGGGGTTAGGGGTTAGGCTTAGGGTTATGGTTACGGTTAGGGTTTTAGTTTGGGTTTGGTTAGGGTTAGGGTTATGGTTAGGGTTTTTATTTGGGTTAGGGTTACGGTTATGGTTAGGGTTAGGTTTAGGGTTAGGGTTTGGGTTTAGGTTAGCGTTAGGGTTAGGGTTAGGGTTAGGGTCAGGGTTTGGGTTAAGGTTAGGTTTAGGGTTAGGGTTAGGGATAGGTTCAGGATTTGGGTTAGGGTTAGTGGTAGGGTTAGGGTTAAGGTTAGAATTAGGGTTTGGGTTAGGGTCAGGGTTAGGGTTAGGGTTAGGGTTCGGGTTTGGATTAGGGTTAGGATTAGGGTTTGGGTTTGGGTTAGGATTAGGGTTAAGGTTAGGGTTTAAGTTTGGGTTAGGGTTACGGTTACGGTTAGGGTTAGGTTTAGTGTTAGGGTTAGGGTTAGGGTTAGGGTTAGGGTTAGGTTTAGGGTTAGGGTTTGGGTTTGGGTTAGCTTTAGGTTTAGGGTTAGGGTTAGGGTCAGGGTTTGGGTAAGGGTTAGGGTTAGGGTTAGGGTTAGGGATAGGGTCAGAATTTGGGTTAGGGGTAGGGTTGGGTTAGTGTTAGGGTTAGGGTTTGGGTTAGGGTTAGGGTCAGGGTTAGGGTTAGGGTTAGGGTTAGGGATAGGGTCAGGATTTGGGTTAGGGTTAGGGTTGGGTTAGTGTTAGGGTTAGGGTTTGGGTTAGGGTTAGGGTCAGGGTTTGGGTTTGGGTTAATGTTTGTGTTAGGGTTAACATTAGGGTTAGGGTTACGGTTAGGGTTTGATTTGGGTTAGGCTTAGTGTTAGCATTAAGATTAGGGTTAGATTTTGGGTTAGGGTTAGTTTTAGGGTTAGGGTTAGGGTTAGGGTTAGGGGTTGGGTTAGAGTTAGGGTTGGGGTTAGGATTAGGCTTAGGGTTATTGTTTGGGTTTGGTTTAGGCTTAGGTTTAGGGTTAGGGTTAGGTTTAGTGTTAGGCTTATGTTTTGGTTTAGGGTTAGTGTTAGGGTAAGGGTTTGTGTTAGGGTTAGGGTTTTGGTTATGTTTAGGGTTAGTAATAGGTTTAGGGTAGGGTTAGGGTTAAGGTTAGAATTAGGGTTTGGGTTAGGGTCAGGGTTAGGGTTAATGTTAGGGTTTGGGTTTGGATTAGGGTTAGGATTAGGGTTTGGATTTGGGTTAGGGTTAGGATTAATGTTAGGGTTAAGGTTTGGGTTTGGGTTTGGGTTTGGGTTAGTGTTAGGGTTAAGGTTAGTGTTAGAGTTAGAGTTGGGGTTTGGGTTAGGGTTAGAGTTACAGTTAGGGTTTGATTTGGGTTAGGCTTAGTGTTAGCATTAAGATTAGGGTTAGGGTTTGGGTTAGGGTAAGGTTAAGGGTTAGGGTTAGGGTTAGAGTTTGAGTATGGGTTAGGGTGAGGGTTAGGGCTAGGGTTAGGGTTTGGATTAGGGTTAGTGTAAGGGTTAGGTTTTGGTTTGGTTACGGTTAGGGTTTGGGTTAGGTTTAGGGTTAGGGTTTGGATTAGGGTTAGGGTTAGGGTTAGGGTTAGGGTTTGGGGTGGGGTTAGGATTTGGGTTGGGGTTAGTTTTAGGGTTAGGGTTAGGGTTAGGATTTGTGTTAGGGTTAGGTTTAAGTTTAGGTTTAGGGTTAGGGTTTGATTTAGTGTTAAGGTTAGTGTTAGGGTTCAGGTTCGGGTTAGGGTTTGGGTTTGGTTTAGGTTAGGGTTAGGGACAGGGTTTGGGTTAGGGTTAGAATTAGGGTTAGGATTAGGTTTAGGGTTTGGGTTTGGGTTTTGGTTAGGGTTAGGGTTTGGGTTAGGCTTAAGGTTAGGGTTAGGGATTGGTTTCGGTTTAGGCTTTGGGTTTGGGTTAGGGTTAGGGTTAGATTTAGACTGAGAGTTTTGGTTTGGGTTTGGGTTTGGGTTAGGGTTAGGGTGAGGGTAAGGGTAAGGGTTTGCGTTTAGGTTACGGTTAAGGTTATGGTTTGCTTTTGGTTAGGGTTAATGTTAGGGTTAGGGTTAGGGTTAGGGTTAGGATTTGGTTTGGGTTAGGGTTAGGGTTAGGTTTAGGGTTAGGGTCAGTGTTAGGGTTAGGGTTATGGTTTGGGTTAGGGTTAGGGTTAGGGTTTATGTTTGGGTTAGGGTTAGGATTAGGGTTATATTTTGGGTTAGGGTTAGGGTTAGGGTTAGGGTTTGAGTTAGGGTTAGGTTTAGGGTTAGCGTTAGGGTTAGCGTTAGGTTTAGGGTTAATGGTTGGGTTAGGGCTAAGGTTAGGTTTAGTGTTTGGGTTAGCGTTAGAGTTAGGGGTAGGGTTAATGTTTAGGTTAGGGTTAGGATTAGGGTTAGTGTTAGTCTTACTGTTACGGTTTGGGTTTGGGTTAGGGTAAGAGTTAGGTTTAGGCTTTGGTTTAGGCTTAGGGTTAGAGTTAGTGTTTGGGTTAGTATTAGGGCTATGATTAGGGTATCGGTTTCGATTAGGGTGCGGATTAGCGTTAGGGTTAGGTTTAGTGTTATGATTAGGGTATGGGTTTGGGTTAGGGTTAGGGTTAGGGTTAGAGTTTGGGTTTGGGTTAGGGTTTGGGTTAGGGTTTGGTTTATGCTTAGGGTTAGCGTTAGGATTAAGGATAGGGTTTGGATTTGGATTGGTTTAGGGTTAGGGTTATGGTTAGGATTAGTGTTTGGTTTCAGTTAGGGTTAGGGTTAGGGTTAGGGTTAGGGTTTGTGTTAGGATTAGGGTTAAGGTTTGGGTTTGGGTTAGGGTTAGGATTAGGGTTAGGGTTTGGGTTAGGGTTAGGGTTAGGGTTAGGTTTTGGTTTAGGGTTAGGTTTAGGGTTAGCGTTAGGTTTAGCGTTAAGTTTAGGGTTAATGTTTGGGTTAGGGTTAGGGTTAGTGTTAGGGTTAGGGTTTGGGTTACGGTTAGGATTAGGGTTAGGGTTAGGTTTTGGATTAGGGTTAGGTTTAGTGTTACGGTTTGGGTTTGGGTTAGGGTTAGGTTTATGATTAGTGTTAGGGTTACGGTTTGGGTTTGGGTTAGGGTAAAGGTTAGGTTTAGGGTTTGGGTTGGTTTAGGGTTAGGTTTAGTGTTTGGGTTAGTGTTAGGGTTATGGTTATGGTTTAGCTTTGGGTTAGGGTGCGGATTAGCGTTAGGGTTAGGTTTAGTGTTAGGATTAGGGTATGGGTTTGGGTTAGGGTTAGGGTTAGGGTTAGCGTTTGGTTTTGGGATAGGGTTTGGGTTAGGGTTAGGGTTAGGGTTTGGTTTAGGCTTAGGGTTAGCGTTAGAATTAAGGTTAGGGTTTGGGTTTGGATTTGTTTAGGGTTAGGGTTATGGTTAGGATTAGTGTTTGGTTTCAGTTAGGGTTAGTGTTAGGGTTAGGGTTAGGGTTTGCGTTAGGGTTAGGGTTAGGGTTAGGGTTAGGTTTAGTGTTAGGGTTACGGTTTGGGTTTGGGTTAGGGTAAGGGTTAGGTTTAGGGTTTGGATTAAGGTTAGGGTTTGGGTTAGTGTTTGGGTTAGGGTTATGGTTATGGTTATGGTTAGGGTTTCGGGTTGGGTTAGGGTTCGGATTAGCGTTAGGGTTAGGTTTAGTGTTAGGATTAGGGTATGGGTTTGGGTTAGGGTTCGGGTTAGGGTTAGGATTTGGGTTTGGGTTAGGGTAAGGGTTAGGTTTAGGGTTAGGGTTTGGGTTAGGGTTAGGATTAGTGTTAGGGTTAGGGTTAGGGTTAGTGTTAGGTTTAGCGTTTGGTTTAGGGTTAGGGTTAGGTTTAGGGTTAGGTTTTCCATTTGGGTTAGGGTTACGTTTAGTTTTAGGGTTAGGGTTTGGTTTAGGGTTAGCTTTTGTGTTACAGTTAGGGTTTGGGTTTGGGTTAGCCTTAGGGTTAGGGTTAGGGTTAGGGTTAGGGTTAAGGTTAGTGTCAGGTTTGGGTTTGGTTCAATGTTAAGTTTAGGTTTTGGGATAGAGTTATGGTTTGTGGTACGGTGAGTGTTAGGTTTTGGGTTAGGGTTAGCGTGACAATTAGGGTTAGTGTTTGGGTTTGGTTTAGGATTAGGGTTGGGGTTAGGGTTGGTGTAAGGGTTAGGTTTTGGTTTGGTTAGGGTTAGGGTTTGGGTTAGGGTTAGGGTTAGGTTTTGGATTAGGGTTAGTGTAAGGGTTAGGTTTTGGTTTGGTTAGGGTTAGGGTTTGGGTTATGGTTAGGGTTAGGCTTTGGATTAGGGTTAGGGTTAGGGTTAGCGTTTGGGGTGAGGTTAGGATTTGGGTTGGGGTTAGTTTTAGAGTTAGGGTTTGGGTTAGGATTTGTGTTAGGGTTAGGTTTAAGTTTAGGTTTAGGGTTCGGGTTAGGGTTTGATTTAGTGTTAAGCTTACGGTTAGGGTTCGGGTTCGGGTTAGGGTTTGGATTTGGGTTAGGTTAGGGTTAGGCATAGGGTTTGGGTTAGGGTTAGAATTAGGGTTATGGTTAGGTTTAGGGTTTTTGTTTGGGCTTTGGTTTGGGTTAGGGTTTGGGTTAGGCTTAAGGTTAGTGTTAGCATTATGGTTTAGGTTTGGGTTAGTGTTACGTTTAGGTTTCGATTTAGGCTTTGGGTTTGGTTTACGGTTAGAGTTAGGGTTAGACTGAGTATTTTGGTTTGGGTATGGGTTTGGGTTAGGGTTAGGGTGAGGGTTAAGGTAAGGGTTTGGGTTTAGGTTAGGTTTAAGGTTATGGTTTGCTTTCGGTTAGGGTTAATGTTAGGGTTAGGGTTAGGGTTAGGGTTTGGTTTGGGTTAGGGTTAGGGTTAGGGTTAGGTTTAGGGTTAGGGTTATTGTTAGCGTTAGGGTTAGGGTTAGGTTTAGGGTTAACGTTAGGGTTAGCGTTAGGTTTAGGGTTAATATTTGGGTTGGGGTTAAGGTTAGGGTTAGGGTTTGGGTTAGTGTTACTGTTAGGGTTAGGGTTAGGGTTTGGGTTAGGGTTAGGATTAGGGTTAGGGTTAGGGTTAGGGTTACGGTTTGGGTTTGGGTTAGGGTTAGGTTTATGTTTAGTGTTAGGATTACGGTTTGGGTTTGGGTTAGGGTAATGGTTAGGTTTAGGGTTTGAGTTAGGGTTAGGGTAAGCGTTAGTGTTTGGGTTAGTGTAAGGGTTATGGTTAGGGTTTCGGTTTGGGTTAGGGTGCGGATTAGCATTAGGGTTAGGTTTAGTGGTAGGATTAGGGTATGGGTTTTGGATAGGTTTAGGGTTAGGGTTAGGGTTTGGGTTTGGGTTAGGGTTTGGGTTAGGGTTTGGTTTAGGCTTAGGGTTAGCGTTAGGATTAAGGTTAGTGTTTGGGTTTGGATTGGTTTAGGGTTAGGGTTATGGTTAGGATTAGTGTTTGGTTTCAGTTAGGGTTAGTGTTAGGGTTATGGTTAAGGTTTGGGTTAGGGTTAGGATTAGGGTTTGGGTTTGGGTTA
>JAJHUQ010000039.1:3590000-3592500 GCA_035773235.1 Eospalax fontanierii | reverse complement strand
TTGGGTTTGGGTTTTGGTTAGGGTTAGGGTTTGCGTTAGGCTTAAGGTTAGTGTTAGCATTAGGGTTAGGGTTAGGATTAGGGTTTGGTTTGGGTTAGGGTTAGGGTGGTTTAGGGTTAGGGTTATTGTTAGGGTTAGGGTTTGGGTTAGGGTTAGGATTACGATTAGGGTTAGGGTTTGGGTTAGGGTTAGGGTTAGGGTTAGGGTTTGGGTTAGGGTTAGGTTTAGAGTTAGGGTTTGGGTTAGGGTTAGGGTTAGGATTAGGGTTAGGGTCGGGGTTTGGTTTAGGTTTAGGTTTTGGTTCGGGTTAGGGTTAGGGTTAGGTTTAGGGTTTGGATAAGTGTTAGGGTTAGGGATCGGGTTTGTTTAGGGTTAGCGTTAGGGTTAGGGTTTGGGTTTGGGTTTGGGTTAGGGTTAGATTTAGGGTTAGGGTTAGGGTGAGGGTTAGGGTGAGGGGTTGTGTTAGGGTTAGATTTAGGCTTAGGCTTAGGCTTAGGTTTAGGGTTAGGTTTAGGGTTAGGGTTTTGGTTAGGGTTAGGGTTACTGTTTGGGTTAGCTTTAGTGTTAGAGTTAGGGTTATGGTTTGGTTTGGGGTTAGGTTTAGGGTTTGAATTAGGGTTAGGTTTAGGGTTAGGGTTTCGGTTTGGGTTAGGGTTAGGTTTATGGTTAGTGTTAGGGTTACGGTTTGGGTTTGGGTTAGGGTAAGGGTTAGGTTTAGGGTTTGGGTTAAGGTTCGGGTTAGTGTTAGTGTTTGGGTTAGGGTTATGGTTATGGTTATGGTTTCGGTTTGGGTTAGGGTGCGGATTAGCGTTAGGGATAGGTTTAGTGTTAGGACTAGGGTATGGGTTTGGGTTAGGGTTAGGGTTAGGATTAGGGTTTGGGTTTGGGTTAGGGTTTGGGTTTGGGTTAGCTTTAGGTTTAGGGTTAGGGTTAGGGTCAGGCTTAGGGTAAGGGTTAGGGTTAGGGTTAGGGTTAGGGATAGGGTCAGAATTTGGGTTAGGGGTAGGGTTGGGTTAGTGTTAGGGTTAGGGTTTGGGTTAGGGTTAGGGTCAGGGTTTGGGTTAGGGTTAGGGTTAGGGATAGGGTCAGGATTTGGGTTAGGGTTAGGGTTGGGTTAGTGTTAGGGTTAGGGTTTGGGTTAGGGTTAGGGTCAGGGTTTGGGTTTGGGTTAATGTTTGTGTTAGGGTTAACATTAGGGTTAGGGTTACGGTTAGGGTTTGATTTGGGTTAGGCTTAGTGTTAGCATTAAGATTAGGGTTAGATTTTGGGTTAGGGTTAGTTTTAGGGTAAGGGTTAGGGTTAGGGTTAGGGGTTGGGTTAGAGGTAGGGTTGGGGTTAGGATTAGGCTTAGGGTTATTGTTTGGGTTTGGTTTAGGCTTAGGTTTAGGGTTAGGGTTAGGTTTAGTGTTAGGCTTATGTTTTGGTTTAGGGTTAGTGTTAGGGTAAGGGTTTGTGTTAGGGTTAGGGTTTTGGTTATGTTTAGGGTTAGTAATAGGTTTAGGGTAGGGTTAGGGTTAAGGTTAGAATTAGGGTTTGGGTTAGGGTCAGGGTTAGGGTTAATGTTAGGGTTTGGGTTTGGATTAGGGTTAGGATTAGGGTTTGGATTTGGGTTAGGGTTAGGATTAATGTTAGGGTTAAGGTTTGGGTTTGGGTTTGGGTTTGGGTTAGTGTTAGGGTTAAGGTTAGGGTTAGAGTTAGAGTTGGGGTTTGGGTTAGGGTTAGAGTTACAGTTAGGGTTTGATTTGGGTTAGGCTTAGTGTTAGCATTAAGATTAGGGTTAGGGTTTGGGTTAGGGTAAGGTTAAGGGTTAGGGTTAGGGTTAGAGTTTGAGTATGGGTTAGGGTGAGGGTTAGGGCTAGGGTTAGGGTTTGGATTAGGGTTAGTGTAAGGGTTAGGTTTTGGTTTGGTTACGGTTAGGGTTTGGGTTAGGTTTAGGGTTAGGGTTTGGATTAGGGTTAGGGTTAGGGTTAGGGTTAGGGTTTGGGGTGGGGTTAGGATTTGGGTTGGGGTTAGTTTTAGGGTTAGGGTTAGGGTTAGGATAATTGTTAGGGTTAGGTTTAAGTTTAGGTTTAGGGTTAGGGTTTGATTTAGTGTTAAGGTTAGTGTTAGGGTTCAGGTTCGGGTTAGGGTTTGGGTTTGGTTTAGGTTAGGGTTAGGGACAGGGTTTGGGTTAGGGTTAGAATTAGGGTTAGGATTAGGTTTAGGGTTTGGGTTTGGGTTTTGGTTAGGGTTAGGGTTTGGGTTAGGCTTAAGGTTAGGGTTAGGGATTGGTTTCGGTTTAGGCTTTGGGTTTGGGTTAGGGTTAGGGTTAGGTTTAGACTGAGAGTTTTGGTTTGGGTTTGGGTTTGGGTTAGGGTTAGGGTGAGGGTAAGGGTAAGGGTTTGCGTTTAGGTTACGGTTAAGGTTATGGTTTGCTTTTGGTTAGGGTTAATGTTAGGGTTAGGGTTAGGGTTAGGGTTAGGATTTGGTTTGGGTTAGGGTTAGGGTTAGGTTTAGGGTT
>JAJHUQ010000039.1:3572500-3577500 GCA_035773235.1 Eospalax fontanierii | reverse complement strand
TTTGGGTTTGGGTTAGGGTTAGGGTTAGGGTTTGGGGAATTGCTAAGGTTAGCGTTAGGGTTTGGGTTTGGGTTAGGGTTAGGGTTAGAGTTGGGGTTTGTGTTAGGGTTAGGGTTAGGGTTATGGTTAGGGTTTGTGTAAGCGTTAAGGTTAGGGTTAGGGTTATGGTTAGGGTTTGGGTTAGGGTTAGGGTTACGTTTAGGTTTAGGTTTAGGGTTATGGTTAGGGTTAGGGTTAGGGTTAGGTTTAGGGTTTGGGTTTGGGTTAGGGTTAGGGTTAGGGTTTGGGTTAGGGTTAGGGTTAGGGTTAGGGTTAGGTTTAGGTTTAGGGTTTGGGTTTGGGTTAGGGTTTGGGTTAGGGTTAGAGTTAGGTTTAGGCTTAGGGTTAGTGTTTGGGTTTGGGTTAGTTTTAGGGTTAGATTTAGGGTTTGGGTTAGGGTTAGGGTTAGGTTTAGGGTTTGTGTTAGTGTTAGGGTTAGGGTTAGAGTTAGGGATAGGGTTTGGGTTAGGGTTAGGGTTAGGATTATGTTTATGGTATGGGTGAGGGTTACGGTTATGGTTTGGGTTTGGTTTAGGTTTAGGGTTAGGGTTTGTGTTAGCGTTAGGTTTAGGTTTAGGGTTACGGTTAGGGTTTGGGTTAGGTTTAGCGTTAGGGTTAGTGTTAGGGTTTGCGTTTGGGTTAGGGTTACTTTTAGGTTTAGGGTTAGGTTTAGGGATAGGGTTAGGGTTTGTTTTAGGGTTAGGCTTTGTGTTAAGGTTAGGGTTTGGGTTTGGGTCAGGGTCAGGGTCAGGGTTAGGGTTAGGGTCAGGGTTAGGTTTAGTGTTAGGGTTAGTGTTAGGGTTAAGTTTTGGGTTTGGTTTACGTTTAAGGTTAGGTTTTTGGATAGAGTTATGGTTTGGGTTAGAGTTAGTGTTAGGTTTTCGCTTAGGGTTAGGTTGAGAATTAGGGTTATTGTTTGGGTTTGGTTTAGGATTAGGCTTGGGGTTAGGGTTAGTGTAAGGGTTAGGTTTTGGTTTGGTTAGGGTTAAGGTTTGGGTTAGGGTTAGGGTTTGGATTAGGGTTAGGGTTAGGGTTAGGTTTTGGGTTAGGGTTAGGGTTAGGGTTAGGGTTAGGGTTAGGGATAGGTTTACGGTTAGGGTTTGGGTTTGGCTTAGTGTTAGGGTTAGGGTTAGGGTTTGGATATGCGTTAGCGTGAAGGTTAGGGTTTTGTTGTGTGTTAGGTTTAAGATTAGTGTGAGGATTTGGGTTAGGGTTAGGTTTCGGTTTAGGCTTTGGATTAGGGTTAGGGTTAGGGTTAGGGTCAGATTTAGTGTGTGGTTTTGGGTTTTGTTAAGGGTTAGCGTAAGGATTAGTGTAAAGGTTTCGGCTTGGGTTAGGGTTAAGGTTAGGGTTTGGTTTCGGTTAGGGTTAATGTTAGGGTTAGGGTTAGGTTTAGGGTTTGAGTTAGGGTTTGGTTTGGGTTAGGGTTAGGGTTAGGTTTACGGTTAGGGTTAGTGTTAGGGTTAGGGTTAGGGTTTGAGTTTGGGTTAGGGTTAGGGTTAAGGTTAGGGTTAGGGTTAGGGTTAGGGTTTGTGTTAGGGTTAGGTTTAGACTTAGGCTTAGACTTAGGCTTAGGGTTAGGGTTAGGGTTTGTGTTAGGGTTAGTGTTATGGTTTGGGTTAGGGTTAGGTTTAGGTTTAATGTTTGGGTTAGGGTTAGGGTTAGGGTTAGTGTTAGGGTTTGGGTTAGTGTTAGGTTTAGGTTTAGGCTTAGGGTTAGGGTTAGAGTTACGGTTAGAGTTTGGGTTAGGGTTAGGGTTAGGTTTAGTGTTTGGGTTTGGGTTTGGGTTAGGGTTAGGGTTTTTGTTAGGTTTAGGTTTAGGGTTAGGTTTTGGGCTAGGGTTAGGTTTAGGGTTAGCGTTTGGTTTAGGGTTAGGTTTAGGGTTAATATTTGCGTTAGGGTTAGGGTTAGGGTTTGGGTTAGGTTTAGGGGTAGGGTTAGGGTTTGGGTTAGGGTTAGGTTTAGGGTTATGGTTTGGGTTAGGGTTAGTTTTAGGGTTAATGTTTGGGTTAGGGTAAGGGTTAGGTATAGGGTTAGGGGTTTGTTTAGTATTAGGTTTAGTGTTAGGTTAGGGTACGGGTAGAGAATGGGTTAGGGTTATGGTTAGGGTTACGGTTTGGGTTTGGGTTAGGGTTAGGGTTAGGGTTTGTATTAGAGTTAGGTTTAGGGTTAGGGTTTGAGTTAGGGTTAGGGCTAGGGTTAGGATTTCCGTTTGGTTTAGGGTGAGTGTTAGCTTTAGGGTTAGGGTTAGTGTTAGGATTAGGGTTTGGGTTTGGGTTAGGTTTAGTGTTAGGGTTAGGGTTAGGGTTTAGGTTAGGTTTAGGGTGAGGGTTTGCGATAAAGTTAGTGTTGGGGTAAGGGTTAGTGTTAGGATTAGGGTTAGGGTTAGGGTTAGGGTTAGGTTTTGCGTTTGGGTTAGGGTTAAGTTTAGGCTAAGGTTAGTGTTAGGGCTTGGGTTAGGTTTAGGGTTAGGGTTAGGGTTAGGATTAGGGTTAGGGTGTGCGGTTGGATTAGGGTAAGGTTTAGGGTTAGGGTTAGGTTTAGGGATAGAGTTATGGTTTGGGTTCTGGTTATGGTTAGGGTTTGGGTAAGGGTTAGGTTTAGGGTTAGGGTTTGGGTTTGGGTTATGTTTAGGATTATGGTTAGGGTTTGTGTTTGTGTTTGGGTTAGGGTTAGGGTTAGGGTTAGGGTTTGGGTTTGGGTTAGGGTTAGGGTTAGGGTTTGGGGTATTGTTAAGGTTAGGGTTAGGGTTTGGGTTTGGGTTAGGGTTAGGGTTAGAGTTAGGGTTTGTGTTAGGGTTAGGGTTAGGGTTAGGGTTAGGGTTTGTGTAAGCGTTAAGGTTAGGGTTAGGGTTATGGTTAGGGTTTGGGTTAGGGTTAGGGTTAGGGTTTGCGTTTGGGTTAGGGTTACGTTTAGGTTTAGGTTTAGGGTTATGGTTAGGGTTAGGGTTAGGGTTAGGGTTAGGTTTAGGGTTTGCGTTTGGGTTAGGGTTAGGGTTAGGTTTTGGGTTAGGGTTAGGGTTAGGGTTAGGGTTAGGTTTAGGTTTAGGGTTTGGGTTTGGGTTAGGGTTTGGGTTAGGGGTTAGATTAGGGTTAGAGTTAGGTTTAGGCTTAGGTTTAGTGTTTGGGTTTGGGTTAGTTTTAGGGTTAGATTTAGGGTTTGGGTTAGGTTTAGGGTTAGGTTTAGGGTTTGTGTTAGTGTTAGGGTTAGGGTTAGTGTTAGGGATAGGGTTTGGGTTAGGGTTAGGGTTAGGATTATGTTTATGGTATGGGTGAGGGTTACGGTTATGGTTTGGGTTTGGTTTAGGTTTAGGGTTAGGGTTTGTGTTAGCGTTAGGGTTAGGTTTAGGGTTACGGTTAGGGTTTGGGTTAGGTTTAGCGTTAGGGTTAGTGTTAGGGTTTGCGTTTGGGTTAGGGTTACTTTTAGGTTTAGGGTTAGGTTTAGGGATAGGGTTAGGGTTTGTTTTAGGGTTAGGCTTTGTGTTAAGGTTAGGGTTTGGGTTTGGGTCAGGGTCAGGGTTAGGGTTAGGGTCAGGGTTAGGTTTAGTGTTAGGGTTAGTGTTAGGGTTAAGTTTTGGGTTTGGTTTACGTTTAAGGTTAGGTTTTTGGATAGAGTTATGGTTTGGGTTAGAGTTAGTGTTAGGTTTTCGCTTAGGGTTAGGTTGAGAATTAGGGTTATTGTTTTGGTTTGGTTTAGGATTAGGCTTGGGGTTAGGGTTAGTGTAAGGGTTAGGTTTTGGTTTGGTTAGGGTTAAGGTTTGGGTTAGGGTTAGGTTTTGGATTAGGGTTAGGGTTAGGGTTAGGTTTTGGGTTAGGGTTAGGGTTAGGGTTAGGGTTAGGGTTAGGGATAGGTTTACCGTTAGGGTTTGGGTTTGGGTTAGTGTTAGGGTTAGGGTTAGGGTTTGGATATGGGTTAGCGTGAAGGTTAGGGTTTTGTTGTGTGTTAGGTTTAAGATTAGTGTGAGGATTTGGGTTAGGGTTAGGTTTCGGTTTAGGTTTTGGATTAGGGTTAGGGTTAGGGTTAGGGTTAGATTTAGTGTTTGGTTTTGGGTTTGGGTTAGGGTTAGGGTAAGGATTAGTGTAAGGGTTTGGGTTTGGGTTAGGGTTAAGGTTAGGGTTTGGTTTTGGTTAGGGTTAATGTTAGGGTTAGGGTTAGGTTTAGGGTTTGAGTTAGGGTTTGGTTTGGGTTAGGGTTAGGGTTAGGTTTACGGTTAGGGTTAGTGTTAGGGTTAGGGTTAGGGTTTGAGTTTGGGTTAGGGTTAGGGTTAAGGTTAGGGTTAGGGTTAGGGTTACAGTTTGTGTTAGGGTTAGGTTTAGACTTAGGCTTAGACTTAGGCTTAGGGTTAGGGTTAGGGTTTGTGTTAGGGTTAGTGTTATGGTTTGGGTTAGGGTTAGGTTTAGGTTTAATGTTTGGGTTAGGGTTAGGGTTAGGGTTAGTGTTAGGGTTTGGGTTAGTGTTAGGTTTAGGTTTAGGCTTAGGGTTAGGGTTAGTGTTACGGTTAGGGTTTGGGTTAGGTTTGGGGTTAGGTTTAGGGTTTGGGTTTGGGTTTGGGTTAGGGTTAGGGTTTTTGTTAGGTTTAGGTTTAGGGTTAGGTTTTGGGCTAGGGTTAGGTTTAGGGTTAGCGTTTGGGTTAGGGTTAGGTTTAGGGTTAATATTTGCGTTAGGGTTAGGGTTAGGGTTTGGGTTAGGTTTAGGTGTAGGGTTAGGGTTTGGGTTAGGGTTAGGTTTAGGGTTAGGGTTTGGGTTAGGGTTAGGTTTAGGGTTAATGTTTGGGTTAGGGTAAGGGTTAGGTATAGGGTTAGGGGTTTGTTTAGTATTAGGTTTAGTGTTAGGTTAGGGTACGGGTAGAGAATGGGTTAGGGTTATGGTTAGGGTTACGGTTTGGGTTTGGGTTAGGGTTAGGGTTAGGGTTTGTATTAGAGTTAGGTTTAGGGTTAGGGTTTGAGTTAGGGTTAGGGCTA
>JAJHUQ010000039.1:3562500-3565000 GCA_035773235.1 Eospalax fontanierii | reverse complement strand
TGGGTTCTGGTTATGGTTAGGTTTTGGGTAAGGGTTAGGTTTAGGGTTAGGGTTTGGGTTTGGGTTATGTTTAGGATTATGGTTAGGGTTTGTGTTTGTGTTTGGGTTAGGGTTAGGGTTAGGGTTAGGGTTTGGGTTTGGGTTAGGGTTAGGGTTAGGGTTTGGGGTATTGTTAAGGTTAGGGTTAGGGTTTGGGTTTGGGTTAGGATTAATGTTAGAGTTAGGGTTTGTGTTAGGGTTAGGGTTAGGGTTATGGTTAGGGTTTGTGTAAGCGTTAAGGTTAGGGTTAGGGTTATGGTTAGGGTTTGGGTTAGGGTTAGGGTTAGGGTTAGGGTTTGCGTTTGGGTTAGGGTTACGTTTAGGTTTAGGTTTAGGGTTATGGTTAGGGTTAGGGTTAAGGCTAGGGTTTGGGTTAGGGTTTGAGTTAGGGTTAAGGTTAGGGTTAGGGTTAGGGTTAGTGTTAGGATTAGGGTTAGGGTTAGGTTTAGGTTTAGGGTTTGGGTAAGTGTTAGGGTTTGGGTTAGGGTTAGGATTAGGGTTAGAGTTAGGTTTAGGCTTAGGGTTAGTGTTTGGGTTTGGGTTAGTTTTAGGGTTAGATTTAGGGTTTGGGTTAGGGTTAGGGTTAGGTTTAGGGTTTGTGTTAGTGTTAGGGTTAGGGTTAGGGTTAGGGATAGGGTTTGGGTTAGGGTTAGGGTTAGGATTATGTTTATGGTGTGGGTGAGGGTTACGGTTATGGTTTGGGTTTGGTTTAGGTTTAGGGTTAGGGTTTGTGTTAGCGTTAGGGTTAGGTTTAGGGTTACGGTTAGGGTTTGGGTTAGGTTTAGCGTTAGAGTTAGTGTTAGGGTTTGCGTTTGGGTTAGGGTTACTTTTAGGTTTAGGGTTAGGTTTAGGGATAGGGTTAGGGTTTGTTTTAGGGTTAGGCTTTGTGTTAAGGTTAGGGTTTGGGTTTGGGTCAGGGTCAGGATTAGGGTTAGGGTCAGGGTTAGGTTTAGTGTTAGGGTTAGTGTTAGGGTTAAGTTTTGGGTTTGGTTTACGTTTAAGGTTAGGTTTTTGGATAGAGTTATGGTTTGGGTTAGAGTTAGTGTTAGGTTTTCGCTTAGGGATAGGTTGAGAATTAGGGTTATTGTTTGGGTTTGGTTTAGGATTAGGCTTGGGGTTAGGGTTAGTGGAAGGGTTAGGTTTTGGTTTGGTTAGGGTTAAGGTTTGGGTTAGGGTTAGGGGTTGGATTAGGGTTAGGGTTAGGGTTAGGGTTAGGTTTTGGGTTAGGGTTAGGGTTAGGGTTAGGGATAGGTTTACGGTTAGGGTTTGGGTTTGGGTTAGTGTTAGGGTTAGGGTTAGGGTTTGGATATGGGTTAGCGTGAAGGTTAGGGTTTTGTTGTGTGTTAGGTTTAAGATTAGTGTGAGGATTTGGGTTAGGGTTAGGTTTCGGTTTAGGCTTTGGATTAGGGTTAGGGTTAGGGTTAGGGTTAGGGTTAGTTTTAGTGTTTGGGTTTGGGTTTGGGTTAGGGTTAGGGTAAGGATTAGTGTAAGGGTTTGGGTTTGGGTTAGGGTTAAGGTTAGGGTTTGGTTTCGGTTAGGGTTAATGTTAGGGTTAGGGTTAGGTTTAGGGTTTGAGTTAGGGTTTGGTTTGGGTTAGGGTTAGGGTTAGGTTTACGGTTAGGGTTAGCGTTAGGGTTAGGGTTAGGGTTTGAATTTGGGTTAGGGTTAGGGTTAAGGTTAGGGTTAGGGTTAGGGTTAGGGTTTGTGTTAGGTTTAGGTTTAGACTTAAGCTTGGGGTTAGGGTTAGGGTTAGGGTTAGTGTTAGGGTTTGTGTTAGGGTTAGTGTTAGGGTTTGGGTTAGGGTTAGGTTAAGTTAATGTTTGGGTTAGGGTTAGGGTTAGGGTTAGTGTTAGGGTTTGGGTTAGTGTTAGGTTTAGGTTTAGGCTTAGGGTTAGGGTTAGAGTTAGGGTTAGGGTTAGAGTTACGGTTAGAGTTTGGGTTAGGTTTAGGGTTTGGATTTGGGTTTGGGTTAGGGTTAGGGTTTTTGTTAGGTTTAGGTTTAGGGTTAGGTTTTGGGCTAGGGTTAGGTTTAGGGTTAGCGTTTGGGTTAGGGTTAGGTTTACGGTTAATGTTTGGGTTAGGGTTAGGGTTACCGTTTGGTTTTGGTTTAGGGGTAGGGATTGCGTTTGGGATAGGGTTAGGGTTAGGGTTCTGGTTTGGGTTAGGGTTAGTTTTAGGGTTAATGTTTGGGTTAGGGTATGGGTTAGGTATAGGGTTATGGGTTTGTTTAGTATTAGGTTTAGTGTTAGGTTAGCGTACGGGTAGAGGATGGGTTAGGGTTATGGTTAGGGTTAGGATTTGGGTTTGGGTTAGAGTTAGGGTTAGGGTTTTTATTAGAGTTAGGTTTGGGGTTAGGGTTTGAGTTAGGGTTAGGGTTAGGGTTAGGGTTTCCGTTAGGTTTAGGGTGAGTGTTCGGTTTAGGGTTAGGGTTAGTGTTAGGATTAGGGTTTGGGTTTGGGTT
>JAJHUQ010000039.1:3552500-3555000 GCA_035773235.1 Eospalax fontanierii | reverse complement strand
TTTTTGGATAGAGTTATGGTTTGGGTTAGAGTTAGTGTTAGGTTTTTGCTTAGGGTTAGGTTGAGAATTAGGGTTATTGTTTGGGTTTGGTTTAGGATTAGGCTTGGGGTTAGGGTTAGTGTAAGGGTTAGGTTTTGGTTTGGTTAGGGTTAAGGTTTGGGTTAGGGTTAGGGTTTGGATTAGGGTTAGGGTTAGGGTTAGGGTTTGGGTTAGGTTTAGGGTTAGGGTTAGGGTTAGGGTTAGGGATAGGTTTACGGTTAGGGTTTGGGTTTGGGTTAGTGTTAGGGTTAGGGTTAGGGTTTGCATATGGGTTAGCGTGAAGGTTAGGGTTTTGTTGTGTGTTAGGTTTAAGATTAGTGTGAGGATTTGGGTTAGGGTTAGGTTTCGGTTTAGGCTTTGGATTAGGGTTAGGGTTAGGGTTAGGGTTAGGGTTAAAATTTGGGTTAGGGTTAGTGTTAGGGTTAGGATTAGGGTTTGGGTTAGGGTTAGGGTTAGCTTTAGGGTTTGAGTTTGGGTTAAAGTTAGGGTTACGGTTAGGGTTAGGTTTAGGGTTAGGGTTTGAGTTTGAGTTAGGGTTAGGGTTTGGGTTTGGGTTAGGGTTAGGATTAGGGTTAGGGTTTGGGTTAAGGTTAGGTTAGGTTTAGGGTTTGGGTTAGGGTTAGGTTTATGGTTAGCGTTAGGGTTAGCGTTAGGTTTAGGGTTAATATTTGGGTTTGGGTTAGGGTTAGCTTTAGGGTTTGGGTTAGGGTTAGTGTTAGGGTCAGGGTTTGGGTTAGGTTTAGGTTTTGGTTTGGGTTAGGGTTAGGGTTAGATTTAGGGTGTGAATAAGGGTTAGGGTTAGGGATAGGGTTTGGGTTAGGGTTAGGGTTAGTGTTAGGGTTAGGGTTAGTGTTAGGGTTTCTGTTAGGGTTAGGTTTAGGCTTAGGCTAGGGTTAGGGTTAGGGTTAGGGTTTGTGTTAGGGTTAGTGGTAGGGTTTGGGTTAGGGTTAGGTTTAGGTTTAATGTTTGGGTTAGGGATAGGGTTAGGGTTAGGGTTAGGGTTAGTGTTAGGGTTTGGGTTAGTGTTAGGTTTAGGGTTAGGGTTAGGGTTAGGGTTAGGGTTATGGTTAGAGTTTGGGTTAGGGTTACGGTTAAGTTTAGGGTTTGGGTTTGGTTTTGGGTTAGGGTTAGGGTTTGTTTTAGGGTTAGGTTTAATGTTAGGTTTTGGGCTAGGGTTAGGTTTAGGGTTAGCGTTTGGGTTAGGGTTAGGTTTAGGGTTAATGTTTGGGTTAGGGTTAGGGTTAGGGTTTGGGTTAGGGTTAGGGTTAGGGTTAGGGTTTTTGTTAGGGTTAGGTTTATGGTTAGGGTTTGGGTTAGGGTTAGGGTTAGGTTTAGAGTTTGTGTTAGCGTTAGGTTTAGGGTTAGGGTTACGGTTAGGGTTTGGGTTTGGGTTAGGGTTAGGGTTAGATTTAGGGTTTGGGTTAGGGTTAGGGTTAGGGTTAGGGTTTGTGTTAGCTTTAGGGTTAGGGTTACGGTTACGGTTAGTGTTTGGGTTAGGGTTAGGGTTAGGATTAGGGTTATGGTTTGGGTGAGGCTTACGGTTATGGTTTGGGTTTGTTTTAGGTTTAGGGTTAGGGTTTGTGTTAGCGTTAGGGTTAGGGTTAGGGTTAGGGTTACGGTTAGGGTTTGGGTTTGGGTTAGGGTTAGGATTAGGGTTAGGGTTTGGGTTAAGGTTAGGTTAGGTTTAGGGTTTGGGTTAGGGTTAGGTTTATGGTTAGCGTTAGGGTTACCGTTAGGGTTAGGGTTAATATTTGGGTTTGGGTTAGGGGTAGGTGTAGGGTTTGGGTTAGGGTTAGTGTTAGGGTCAGGGTTTGGGTTAGGTTTAGGTTTTGGTTTGGGTTAGGGTTAGGGTTAGATTTAGGGTTTGGATAAGGGTTAGGGTTAGGGATAGGGTTTGGGTTAGGGTTAGGGTTAGTGTTAGGGTTAGGGTTAGTGTTAGGGTTTCTGTTAGGGTTAGGTTTAGGCTTAGGCTAGGGTTAGGGTTAGGGTTAGGGTTTGTGTTAGGGTTAGTGGTAGGGTTTGGGTTAGGGTTAGGTTTAGGTTTAATGTTTGGGTTAGGGATAGGGTTAGGGTTAGGGTTAGGGTTAGTGTTAGGGTTTGGGTTAGTGTTAGGTTTAGGGTTAGGGTTAGGGTTAGGGTTAGGGTTATGGTTAGAGTTTGGGTTAGGGTTACGGTTAAGTTTAGGGTTTGGGTTTGGTTTTGGGTTAGGGTTAGGGTTTGTTTTAGGGTTAGGTTTAATGTTAGGTTTTGGGCTAGGGTTAGGTTTAGGGTTAGCGTTTGGGTTACGGTTAGGTTCAGGGTTAATGTTTGGGTTAGGGTTAGGGTTAGGGTTTGGGTTAGGGTTAGGGTTAGGGTTAGGGTTTTTGTTAGGGTTAGGTTTATGGTTAGGGTTTGGGTTAGGGTTAGGGTTAGGTTTAGAGTTTGTGTTAGCGTTAGGTTTAGGGTTAGGGTTACGGTTAGG
>JAJHUQ010000039.1:3502500-3505000 GCA_035773235.1 Eospalax fontanierii | reverse complement strand
GGTTTGGTTTTGGGTTAGGGTTAGGGTTTGTGTTAGGGTTAGGTTTAGGGTTAGGTTTTGGGCTAGGGTTAGGTTTAGGGTTAGCGTTTGTGTTAGGGTTAGGTTTAGGGTTAATGTTTGGGTTAGGGTTAGGTTTAGGGTTTGGGTTCGGGTTAGGGTTAGGGTTAGGGTTAGGGTTTGGGTTAGGGTTTGGTTTATGCTTAGGGTTTGGGTTAGGGTTAGTTTTAGGGTTAATGTTTGGGTTAGGGTAAGGGTTAGGTATAGGGTTAGGGGTTTGTTTAGTATTAGGTTTAGTGTTAGGTTCAGGGTACGGGTAGAGGATGGGTTAGGGTTAGGGTTTGGGTTTGGGTTAGGATTAGGGTGAGGGTTTGTATTAGAGTTAGGTTTAGGGTTAGGGTTTGAGTTAGGGTTAGGGTTAGGGTTTCCGTTTGCTTTAGGATGAGTGTTAGGGTCAGGGTTAGGGTTAGTGTTAGGATTAGGGTTTGGGTTTGGATTAGGTTTAGTGTTAGGGTTAGGGTTAGGGTTTAGGTTAGGTTTAGGGTGAGGGTTGCGATAAGGTTAGTGTTTGGATAAGGGTTAGTGTTAGGATTAGGTTAGGGTTAGGGTTAGGGTTAGGTTTCGCGTTTGGGTTAGGGTTAAGTTTAGGCTAAGGTTAGTGTTAGGGCTTGGGTTAGGTTTAGGTTTAGGGTTAGGGTTAGGGTTAGGGTGTGCGTTTGGATTAGGGTAAGGTTTAGGGTTAGGGTTAGGTTTAGGGGTTTGGGTTCTGGTTATGGTTAGGGTTTGGGTAAGGGTTAGGTTTAGGGTTAGGGTTTGTGTTTGGGTTATGTTTAGGGTTAGGGTTAGGGATTGGGTTTGTGTTTGGGTTAGGGTTAGGTTTAGGGTTAGGTTTTGGGCTATGGTTAGGTTTAGGGTTAGCGTTTGGGTTAGGGTTAGGTTTAGGGTTAATGTTTGGGTTAGTTTTAGGGTTAGGGTTTGGGTTAGGGTTAGTGTTAGGGTTAGGGTTAGGTTTAGGGTTTGGGTTTGGGTTTGGGTTAGGGTTGGGTTTGTGTCAGGGTTAGGTTTAGGGTTAGGTTTTGGGCTAGGGTTAGGTTTAGGGTTAGCGTTTGGGTTAGGGTTAGGTTTAGGGTTAATGTTTGGGTTAGGGTTAGGGTTAGGGTTTGGGTTAGGGTTAGGGTTAGGGTTTGGGTTAGGGTTAGGTTTAGGGTTAGGGTTTGGGTTAGGGTTAGTTTTAGGGTTAATGTTTGGGTTAGGGTAAGGGTTAGGTATAGGGTTAGGGGTTTGTTTAGTATTAGGTTTAGTGTTAGGGTTAGGGTACAGGTAGAGGTTGGGTTAGGGTTATGGTTAGGGTTAGGGTTTGGGTTTGGGTTAGGGTTAGGGTTAGGGTTAGGGTTACGGTTTAGGTTAGGATTAGGGTGATGGTGTGCGATAAGGTTAGTGTTTGGGTAAGGGTTAGTGTTAGGATTAGGGTTAGGGTTAGTTTAGGGTTAGGTTTAGCGTTTGGGTTAGGGTTATGTTTAGGCTAAGGTTAGTGCTAGGGCTTGGGTTGGGTTTAGGTTTAGGGTTAGGGTTAGGGTTAGGGTTATGGTATGCGTTTGGATTAGGGTAAGGTTTAGGGTTAGGGTTAGGTTTAGGGATAGAGTTATGGTTTGGGTTCTGGTTATGGTTAGGGTTTGGGTAAGGGTTAGGTTTAGGGTTAGGGTTTGGGTTTGTGTTATGTTTAGAGTTAGGGTTAGGGTTTGTGTTTGTGTTTGGGTTAGGGTTAGGGTTAGGGTTATTGTTTGGGTTTGGTTTAGGATTAGGCTTGGGGTTACGGTTAGTGTAAGGGTTACGTTTTGGTTTGGTTAGGGTTAAGGTTTGGGTTAGGGTTAGGGTTTGGATTAGGGTTAGGTTTAGGATTAGTGTTTCAGTTAGGGTTAGAGTTAGGGTTAGGTTGAGGGTTAGGGTTAGGTTTATGATTAGGGTTTGGGTTTGGGTTAGTGTTAGGGTTAGGGTTAGGGTTTGGATTTGGGTTAGGGTCAAGTTTAGGGTTAGGGTGTGTGTTAGGTTTAGGATTAGTGTGAGGATTTGGGTTAGGGTTAGGTTTCGGTTTAGGCTTTGGGTTAGGGTTAGGGTTAGGGTTAGGGTTAAATTTAGTGTTTGGGTTTGGGTTTGGCTTAGGGTTAGGATGAGGATTAGTGTAAGGGTTTGGGTTTGGGTTAGGGTTAGGGTTAGGTTTAGGGTTTGTGTTAGGGTTAGAGTTAGGGTCAGGGTTTGGGTTAGGTTTAGGTTTTGGTTCGGGTTAGGGTTAGGGTTAGATTTAGGGTTTGGATAAGGGTTAGGGTTAGGGATAGGGTTTGGGTTAGGGTTAGCATTAGGTCCAGGGTTTGAGTTTGGGTTAAGGTTAGGGTTAGGGTTAGGGTTAGGGTTTGTGTTAGGGGTAGATTTAGGTTTAGGTTTAGTGTTAGGGTTTGGGTTAGGGTTAGGTTTAGGTTTAATGTTTGGGTTAGGGTTAGGGTTAGGG
>JAJHUQ010000039.1:3482500-3500000 GCA_035773235.1 Eospalax fontanierii | reverse complement strand
AGGGTTAGCATTAGGTTTAGGGTTTGAGTTTGGGTTAAGGTTAGGGTTAGGGTTAGGGTTAGGGTTAGGGTTTCTGTTAGGGTTAGGTTTAGGCTTAGGCTAGGGTTAGTGTTAGGGATAGGGTTTGTGTTAGGGTTAGTGTTAGGGTTTGGGTTAGTGTTAGGTTTAGGTTTAATGTTTGGGTTAGGGTTAGGATTAGGTTTAGGGTTAGGGTTAGTGTTAGGGTTTGGGTTAGTGTTAGGTTTAGGGTTAGGGTTAGGGTTAGGGTTAGAGTTATGGTTAGAATTTGGGTTAGGGTTACGGTTAAGTTTAGGGTTTGGGTTTGGTTTTGGGTTAGGGTTAGGGTTTGGGTTAGGGTTAGGTTTAGGGTTGGATTTTGGGCTTGGGTTAGGTTTAGGGTTAGCGTTTGGGTTAGGGTTAGGTTTAGGGTTAATGTTTGGGTTAGGGTTAGGGTTAGGGGTTGGGTTAGGTTTAGGGTTACGGTTAGGGTTTGGGTTAGGGTAGGTTTAGAGTTAGGGTTTGGGTTAGGGTTAGTTTTAGGGTTAATGTTTGGGTTACGGTAAGGGTTAGGTATAGGGTTAGGGTTTTGTTTAGTATTAGGTTTAGTGTTAGGGTCAGGGTACGGGTAGAGGATGGGTTAGGGTTGTGGTTAGGGTTAGGGTTTGGGTTTGGGTTAGGGTTAGGTTTAGGTTTTGTATTAGAGTTAGGTTTAGGGTATGCGTTTGAGTTAGGGTTAGGGTTAGGGTTTCCGTTTGGTTTAGGGTGAGTGTTAGGGTTAGGGTTAGGGTTAGTGTTAGGATTAGGGTTTGTGTTTGGATTAGGTTTAGTGTTAGGGTTAGGGTTAGGGTTTAGGTTAGGTTTAGGGTGAGGGTTTGCGATAAGGTTAGTGTTTGGGTAAGGGTTAGTGTTAGGATTAGGTTAGGGTTAGGGTTAGGGTTAGATTTAGGGTTTGGATAAGGGTTAGGGTTAGGGATAGGGTTTGGGTTAGGGTTAGCATTAGGTTTAGGGTTTGAGTTTGGGTTAAGGTTAGGGTTAGGGTTAGGGTTAGGGTTAGGGTTTGAGTTTGAGTTACGGTTAGGGTTTGGGTTTGGTTTAGGGTTAGGATTAGGGTTAGGGTTTGGGTTAAGGTTAGGTTAGGGTTAGGGTTTGGGTTAGGGTTAGGTTTATGGTTAGCGTTAGGGTTAGCGTTAGGTTTAGGGTTAATATTTGGGTTAGGGTTAGGGTTATGTTTAGGGTTTGGGTTAGGGTTAGTGTTAGGGTCAGGGTTTGAGTTAGGTTTAGGTTTTGGTTCGGGTTAGGGTTAGGGTTAGATTTAGGGTTTGGATAAGGGTTAGGGTTAGGGATAGGGTTTGGGTTAGGGTTAGCATTAGGTTTAGGGTTTGAGTTTGGGTTAAGGTTAGGGTTAGGGTTAGGGTTAGGGTTAGGGTTTCTGTTAGGGTTAGGTTTAGGCTTAGGCTAGGGTTAGTGTTAGGGATAGGGTTTGTGTTAGGGTTAGTGTTACGGTTTGGGTTAGTGTTAGGTTTAGGTTTAATGTTTGGGTTAGGGTTAGGATTAGGTTTAGGGTTAGGGTTAGTGTTAGGGTTTGGGTTAGTGTTAGGTTTAGGCTTAGGGTTAGGGTTAGGGTTAGGGTTAGGGTTTCTGTTAGGGTAAGGTTTAGGCTTAGGCTAGGGTTAGGGTTAGGGTTAGGGTTTGTGTTAGGTTTAGTGGTAGGGTTTGGGTTAGGGTTAGGTTTGGTTTAATGTTTGGTTTAGGGTTAGGGTTAGGGTTAGGGTTAGGGTTAGTGTTAGGATTTGGGTTAGTGTTAGGTTTAGGGTTAGGGTTAGGGTTAGGGTTAGAGTTATGGTTAGAGTTTGGGTTAGGGTTACGGTTAAGTTTAGGGTTTGGGTTTGGTTTTGGGTTAGGGTTAGGGTTTGTGTTAGGGTTAGGTTTAGGGTTAGGTTTTGGGCTAGGGTTAGGTTTAGGGTTAGCGTTTGGGTTAGGGTTAGGTTTAGGGTTAATGTTTGGGTTAGGGTTAGGTTTAGGGTTTGGGTTAGGGTTAGGGTTAGGGTTAGGGTTAGGGTTTGGGTTAGGGTTAGGTTTATGGTTAGGGTTTGGGTTAGGGTTAGTTTTAGGGTTAATGTTTGGGTTAGGGTAAGGGTTAGGTATAGGGTTAGGGGTTTGTTTAGTATTAGGTTTAGTGTTAGGTTCAGGGTAAGGGTAGAGGATGGGTTAGGGTTATGGTTAGGGTTGGGGTTTGGGTTTGGGTTAGGGTTAGGGTTAGGGTTTGTATTAGAGTTAGGTTTAGGGTTAGGGTTTGAGTTAGGGTTAGGGTTAGGGTTTCCGTTTGGTTTAGGATGAGTGTTAGGGTTAGGGTTAGGGTTAGTGTTAGGATTAGGGTTTGGGTTTGGATTAGGTTTAGTGTTAGGGTTAGGGTTAGGGTTTAGGTTAGGTTTAGGGTGAGGGTTTGCGATAAGGTTAGTGTTTGGATAAGGGTTAGTGTTAGGATTAGGTTAGGGTTAGGGTTAGGGTTAGGTTTCGCGTTTGGGTTAGGGTTAAGTTTAGGCTAAGGTTAGTGTTAGGGCTTGGGTTAGGTTTAGGTTTAGGGTTAGGGTTAGGGTTAGGTTGTGCGTTTGGATTAGGGTAAGGTTTAGGGTTAGGGTTAGGTTTAGGGATAGAGTTATGGTTTGGGTTCTGGTTATGGTTAGGGTTTGGGTAAGGGTTAGGTTTAGGGTTAGGGTTTGGGTTTGGGTTATGTTTAGGGTTAGGGTTAGGGATTGGGTTTGTGTTTGGTTTAGGGTTAGGTTTAGGGTTAGGTTTTGGGCTATGGTTAGGTTTAGGGTTAGGGTTTGGGTTTGGGTTATGTTTAGGGTTAATGTTTGGGTTAGGGTTAGGGTTAGGGTTTGGGTTAGGGTTAGGGTTAGGGTTTGGGTTAGGGTTAGTGTTAGGGTTAGGGTTAGGTTTAGGGCTTGGGTTTGGGTTTGGGTTAGGGTTGGCTTTGTGTTAGGGTTAGGTTTAGGGTTAGGTTTTGGGCTAGGGTTAGGTTTAGGGTTAGCGTTTGGGTTAGGGGTAGGTTTAGGGTTAATGTTTGGGTTAGGGTTAGGGTTAGGGTTTGGGTTAGGGTTAGGGTTAGGGTTTGGGTTAGGGTTAGGTTTAGGGTTAGGGTTTGGGTTAGGGTTAGTTTTAGGGTTAATGTTTGGGTTAGGGTAAGGGTTAGGTATAGGGTTAGGGGTTTGTTTAGTATTAGGTTTAGTGTTAGGGTTAGGGTACGGGTAGAGGTTGGGTTAGGGTTATGGTTAGGGTTAGGGTTTGGGTTTGGGTTAGGGTTAGGGTTAGGGTTAGGGTTAGGGTTTAGGTTAGGTTTAGGGTGAGGGTGTGCGATAAGGTTCGTGTTTGGGTAAGGGTTAGTGTTAGGATTAGGGTTAGGGTTAGGTTAGGGTTAGGTTTAGCGTTTGGGTTAGGGTTAAGTTTAGGCTAAGGTTAGTGCTAGGGCTTGGGTTAGGTTTAGGTTTAGGGTTAGGGTTAGGGTTAGGGTTAGGGTGTGCGTTTGGATTAGGGTAAGGTTTAGGGTTAGGGTTAGGTTTAGGGATAGAGTTATGGTTTGGGTTCTGGTTATGGTTAGGGTTTGGGTAAGGGTTAGGTTTAGGGTTAGGGTTTGGGTTTGTGTTATGTTTAGAGTTACGGTTAGGGTTTGTGTTTGTGTTTGGGTTAGGGTTAGGGTTAGGGTTATTGTTTGGGTTTGGTTTAGGATTAGGCTTGGGGTTACGGTTAGTGTAAGGGTTACGTTTTGGTTTGGTTAGGGTTAAGGTTTGGGTTAGGGTTAGGGTTTGGATTAGGGTTAGGTTTAGGGTTAGGGTTTGGGTTAGGGTTAGAGTTAGGGTTAGGGTTAGGATTAGGGTTAGGTTTACGATTAGGGTTTGGGTTTGGGTTAGTGTTAGGGTTAGGGTTAGTGTTTGGATTTGGGTTAGGGTTAAGGTTAGGGTTAGGGTGTGTGTTAGGTTTAGGATTAGTGTGAGGATTTGGGTTAGGGTTAGGTTTCGGTTTAGGCTTTGGGTTAGGGTTAGGGTTAGGGTTAGGGTTAAATTTAGTGTTTGGGTTTGGGTTTGGCTTCGGGTTAGGGTGAGGATTAGTGTAAGGGTTTGGGTTTGGGTTAGGGTTAGGGTTAGGTTTAGGGTTTGGGTTAGGGTTAGTGTTAGGGTCAGGGTTTGGGTTAGGTTTAGGTTTTGGTTCGGGTTAGGGTTAGGGTTAGATTTAGGGTTTGGATAAGGGTTAGGTTTAGGGATAGTGTTTGGGTTAGGGTTAGCATTAGGTATAGGGTTTGAGTTTGTGTGAAGGTTAGGGTTAGGGTTAGGGTTAGGGTTTGTGTTAGGGGTAGATTTAGGGTTAGGGTTAGGGTTAGTGTTAGGGTTTGGGTTAGGGTTAGGTTTAGGTTTAATGTTTGGGTTAGGGTTAGGGTTAGGGTTAGGGTTAGGGTTAGGGTTAGGGTTTGTTTTAGGCTTAGGTTTTCTGTTAGGGTTAGGGTTTGGGTTTGGTTTAGGGTTAGGGTTAGGGTTAGGGTTTGCGTTATTGTTAGGGTTAGGGTTAGGGTTTGGGTTTGTGTTAGGGTTAGGGTTAGTGTTAGGGTTTGGGTTAGGGTTAGGGTTAGGGTTAGGGTTAGGGTTAGGGTTAGGGTTAGGGTTAGGGTTTTTGTTAGCGTTAGGGTTAGGGTTAGGGTTACGGTTAGGGTTTGGTTTAGGGTTAGGTTTAGGGTTAGGGTTTGTGTTAGGGTTAGGTTTAGGGTTAGGATTTGTGCTAGGGTTAGGTTTAGGGTTAGCGTTTGGGTTAGGGTTAGGTTTACGGTTAATATTTGGGTTAGGGTTAGCGTTAGGGTTTGGGTTAGGGTTAGGGTTAGGGTTAGGGTTTGGGTTAGGTTTAGGGTTAGGGTTAGAGTTACGGTTAGAGTTTGAGTTAGGGTTAGGTTTAAGTTTAGTGTTTGGGTTTGGGTTTGGGTTCGGGTTTGTGTTAGGGTTAGGTTTAGGTTTAGGTTTTGGGCTAGGGTTAGGTTTAGGGTTAGCCTTTGGTTTAGGGTTAGGTTTACGGTTAATATTTGGGTTAGGGTTAGCGTTAGGGTTTGGGTTAGGGTTAGGGTTAGGGTTAGGGTTAGGGTTAGGGTTAGAGTTACGGTTAGAGTTTGGGTTAGGTTAGGTTTAGGTTTAGTGTTTGGGTTTGGGTTTGGGTTAGGGTTAGGGTTTGTGTTAGGGTTAGGTTTAGGTTTAGGTTTTGGGCTAGGGTTAGGTTTAGGGTTAGCGTTTGGGTTAGGATTAGGTTTAGGGTTATTGTCTGGGCTAGGGTTAGGTTTAGGGTTTGGGTTAGGGTTAGGGTTAGGGTTAGGGTTTGGGTTAGTGTTAGGGTTAGGGTTAGGGTTAGGTTTACGGTTAGGGTTTGGGTTTGGGTTAGTGTTAGGCTTAGGGTTAGCGTTTGGATTTGGGTTAGCGTTAAGGTTAGGGTTAGGTTGTGTGTTAGGTTTAGGATTAGTGTGAGGATTTGGGTTAGGGTTAAGTTTCGGTTTAGGCTTTGGGTTAGGGTTAGGGTTAGGGTTAGATTTAGTGTTTGGGTTTGGGTTTTGGTTAGGGTTAGGTTAAGGATTAGTGTAAGGGTTTGGGTTTGGGTTAGGGTTAAAGTTAGGTTTTGGTTTCTGTTAGGATTAATGTTAGGGTTAAGGTTAGGTTTAGGGTTTGAATTAGGGTTTGGTTTGTGTTAGGGTTAGGGTTAGGTTTACGGTTAGGGTTAGTGTTAGGGTTAGGGTGAGGGTTTGAGTTTGGGTTAGGGTTAGGGTTAAGGTTAGGGTTAGGGTTAGGGTTAGGGTTTGTGTTAGGGTTAGGTTTAGACTTAGGCTTAGGGTTAGGGTTAGGGTTAGGGTTTGTGTTAGGGTTAGTGTTACGGCTTGGGTTAGGGTTAGGTTTAGGTTTAATGTTTGGATTAGGGTTAGGGTTAGGGTTAGGGTTAGGGTTAGTGTTAGGGTTTGGGTTAGCGTTAGGTTTAGGTTAAGGCTTATGGTTAGGGTTAGAGTTACGGTTAGAATTTGGTTTACGGTTAGGGTTAGGTTTAGGGTTTGGGTTTGGGTTTGGGTTAGGGTTAGGGTTTGTGTTAGGTTTAGGTTTAGGGTTAGGTTTTGGGCTAGGGTTAGGTTTAGGGTTAGCGTTTGGGTTAGGGTTAGGTTTAGGTTAAATGTTTGGGTTAGGGTTAGGGTTAGGGTTTGGGTTAGGTTTAGGGTTAGGGTTAGGGTTTGGGTTAGGGTTAGGGTTAGGGTTAGGGTTTGTGTTAGGGTTAGTTTTAGGGTTAATGTTTGGGTTAGGGTAAGGGTTAGGTATAGGTTTAGGGTTTTGTTTAGTATTAGGTTCAGTGTTAGGGTTAGGGTATGGGTAGAGGACGGGTTAGGGTTATGGTTAGGGTTAGGGTTTGGGTTGTGGTTAGGGTTAGGGTTAGGGTTTGTATTAGAGTTAGGTTTAGGGTTAGGGTTTGAGTTAGGGTTAGGGTTAGGGTTAGGGTTTCCGTTTGGTTTAGGGTGAGTGTTAGGTTTAGGGTTAGGGTTAGTGTTAGGATTAGGGTTTGGGTTTGGGTTAGGTTTAGTGTTAGGCTTAGGGTTAGGGTTTAGGTTAGGTTTAGGGTGAGGGTTTGCGATAAGGTTAGTGTTTGGGTTAGGGTTAGTGTTAGGATTAGGGTTAGGGTTAGGGTTAGGTTTAGGTTTAGCGTTTGGGTTAGGGTTAGGTTTTGGGTTTGGGTTAGGTTTAGGGTTAGGGTTAGTGTTAGGGTTTGGGTTAGGGTTAGGTTTAGGTTTAATGTTTGGGTTAGGGTTAGGGTTAGGTTTAGGTTTAGGGTTAGTGTTAGGGTTTGGGTTAGTGTTAGGTTTAGGGTTAGGGTTAGGGTTAGAGTTATGGTTAGAGTTTGGGTTAGGGTTACGGTTAAGTTTAGGGTTTGGGTTAGGGTTAGGGTTAGGGTTAGATTTAGGGTTTGGATAAGGGTTAGGGTTAGGGATAGGGTTTGGGTTAGGGTTAGCATTAGGTTTAGGGTTTGAGTTTGGGTTAAGGTTAGGGTTAGGGTTAGGGTTAGGGTTAGGGTTTCTGTTAGGGTTAGGTTTAGGCTTAGGCTAGGGTTAGGTTTAGGGTTAGCGTTTGGGTTAGGATTAGGTTTAGGGTTAATGTTTGGGTTAGGGTTAGGTTTAGGGTTTGGGTTAGGGTTAGGGTTAGGGTTAGGGTTTGGGTTAGTGTTAGGGTTAGGGTTAGGGTTAGGTTTACGGTTAGGGTTTGGGTTTGGGTTAGTGTTAGGCTTAGGGTTAGCGTTTGGATTTGGGTTAGCGTTAAGGTTAGGGTTAGGTTGTGTGTTAGGTTTAGGATTAGTGTGAGGATTTGGGTTAGGGTTAAGTTTCGGTTTAGGCTTTGGGTTAGGGTTAGGGTTAGGGTTAGATTTAGTGTTTGGGTTTGGGTTTTGGTTAGGGTTAGGTTAAGGATTAGTGTAAGGGTTTGGGTTTGGGTTAGGGTTAAAGTTAGGTTTTGGTTTCTGTTAGGATTAATGTTAGGGTTAAGGCTAGGTTTAGGGTTTGAATTAGGGTTTGGTTTGTGTTAGGGTTAGGGTTAGGTTTACGGTTAGGGTTAGTGTTAGGGTTAGGGTGAGGGTTTGAGTTTGGGTTAGGGTTAGGGTTAAGGTTAGGGTTAGGGTTAGGGTTAGGGTTTGTGTTAGGGTTAGGTTTAGACTTAGGCTTAGGGTTAGGGTTAGGGTTAGGGTTTGTGTTAGGGTTAGTGTTACGGCTTGGGTTAGGGTTAGGTTTAGGTTTAATGTTTGGATTAGGGTTAGGGTTAGGGTTAGGGTTAGGGTTAGTGTTAGGGTTTGGGTTAGCGTTAGGTTTAGGTTAAGGCTTATGGTTAGGGTTAGAGTTACGGTTAGAATTTGGTTTACGGTTAGGGTTAGGTTTAGGGTTTGGGTTTGGGTTTGGGTTAGGGTTAGGGTTTGTGTTAGGTTTAGGTTTAGGGTTAGGTTTTGGGCTAGGGTTAGGTTTAGGGTTAGCGTTTGGGTTAGGGTTAGGTTTAGGTTAAATGTTTGGGTTAGGGTTAGGGTTAGGGTTTGGGTTAGGTTTAGGGTTAGGGTTAGGGTTTGGGTTAGGGTTAGGGTTAGGGTTAGGGTTTGTGTTAGGGTTAGTTTTAGGGTTAATGTTTGGGTTAGGGTAAGGGTTAGGTATAGGTTTAGGGTTTTGTTTAGTATTAGGTTCAGTGTTAGGGTTAGGGTATGGGTAGAGGACGGGTTAGGGTTATGGTTAGGGTTAGGGTTTGGGTTGTGGTTAGGGTTAGGGTTAGGGTTTGTATTAGAGTTAGGTTTAGGGTTAGGGTTTGAGTTAGGGTTAGGGTTAGGGTTAGGGTTTCCGTTTGGTTTAGGGTGAGTGTTAGGTTTAGGGTTAGGGTTAGTGTTAGGATTAGGGTTTGGGTTTGGGTTAGGTTTGGTGTTAGGCTTAGGGTTAGGGTTTAGGTTAGGTTTAGGGTGAGGGTTTGCGATAAGGTTAGTGTTTGGGTTAGGGTTAGTGTTAGGATTAGGGTTAGGGTTAGGGTTAGGTTTAGGTTTAGCGTTTGGGTTAGGGTTAGGTTTTGGGTTTGGGTTAGGTTTAGGGTTAGGGTTAGTGTTAGGGTTTGGGTTAGGGTTAGGTTTAGGTTTAATGTTTGGGTTAGGGTTAGGGTTAGGTTTAGGTTTAGGGTTAGTGTTAGGGTTTGGGTTAGTGTTAGGTTTAGGGTTAGGGTTAGGGTTAGAGTTATGGTTAGAGTTTGGGTTAGGGTTACGGTTAAGTTTAGGGTTTGGGTTAGGGTTAGGGTTAGGGTTAGATTTAGGGTTTGGATAAGGGTTAGGGTTAGGGATAGGGTTTGGGTTAGGGTTAGCATTAGGTTTAGGGTTTGAGTTTGGGTTAAGGTTAGGGTTAGGGTTAGGGTTAGGGTTAGGGTTTCTGTTAGGGTTAGGTTTAGGCTTAGGCTAGGGTTAGTGTTAGGGATAGGGTTTGTGTTAGGGTTAGTGTTAGGGTTTGGGTTAGTGTTAGGTTTAGGTTTAATGTTTGGGTTAGGGTTACGATTAGGTTTAGGGTTAGGGTTAGTGTTAGGGTTTGGGTTAGTGTTAGGTTTAGGGTTAGGGTTAGGGTTAGGGTTAGAGTTATGGTTAGAATTTGGGTTAGGGTTACGGTTAACTTTAGGGTTTGGGTTTGGTTTTGGGTTAGGGTTAGGGTTTGGGTTAGGGTTAGGTTTAGGGTTGGATTTTGGGCTTGGGTTAGGTTTAGGGTTAGCGTTTGGGTTAGGGTTAGGTTTAGGGTTAATGTTTGGGTTAGGGTTAGGGTTAGGGGTTGGGTTAGGTTTAGGGTTACGGTTAGGGTTTGGGTTAGGGTAGGTTTAGAGTTAGGGTTTGGGTTAGGGTTAGTTTTAGGGTTAATGTTTGGGTTACGGTAAGGGTTAGGTATAGGGTTAGGGTTTTGTTTAGTATTAGGTTTAGTGTTAGGGTCAGGGTACGGGTAGAGGATGGGTTAGGGTTGTGGTTAGGGTTAGGGTTTGGATTTGGGTTAGGGTTAGGTTTAGGTTTTGTATTAGAGTTAGGTTTAGGGTATGCGTTTGAGTTAGGGTTAGGGTTAGGGTTTCCGTTTGGTTTAGGGTGAGTGTTAGGGTTAGGGTTAGGGTTAGTGTTAGGATTAGGGTTTGTGTTTGGATTAGGTTTAGTGTTAGGGTTAGGGTTAGGGTTTAGGTTAGGTTTAGGGTGAGGGTTTGCGATAAGGTTAGTGTTTGGGTAAGGGTTAGTGTTAGGATTAGGTTAGGGTTAGGGTTAGGGTTAGATTTAGGGTTTGGATAAGGGTTAGGGTTAGGGATAGGGTTTGGGTTAGGGTTAGCATTAGGTTTAGGGTTTGAGTTTGGGTTAAGGTTAGGGTTAGGGTTAGGGTTAGGGTTAGGGTTTGAGTTTGAGTTACGGTTAGGGTTTGGGTTTGGTTTAGGGTTAGGATTAGGGTTAGGGTTTGGGTTAAGGTTAGGTTAGGGTTAGGGTTTGGGTTAGGGTTAGGTTTATGGTTAGCGTTAGGGTTAGCGTTAGGTTTAGGGTTAATATTTGGGTTAGGGTTAGGGTTATGTTTAGGGTTTGGGTTAGGGTTAGTGTTAGGGTCAGGGTTTGAGTTAGGTTTAGGTTTTGGTTCGGGTTAGGGTTAGGGTTAGATTTAGGGTTTGGATAAGGGTTAGGGTTAGGGATAGGGTTTGGGTTAGGGTTAGCATTAGGTTTAGGGTTTGAGTTTGGGTTAAGGTTAGGGTTAGGGTTAGGGTTAGGGTTAGGGTTTCTGTTAGGGTTAGGTTTAGGCTTAGGCTAGGGTTAGTGTTAGGGATAGGGTTTGTGTTAGGGTTAGTGTTACGGTTTGGGTTAGTGTTAGGTTTAGGTTTAATGTTTGGGTTAGGGTTAGGATTAGGTTTAGGGTTAGGGTTAGTGTTAGGGTTTGGGTTAGTGTTAGGTTTAGGGTTAGGGTTAGGGTTAGGGTTAGGGTTTCTGTTAGGGTAAGGTTTAGGCTTAGGCTAGGGTTAGGGTTAGGGTTAGGGTTTGTGTTAGGTTTAGTGGTAGGGTTTGGGTTAGGGTTAGGTTTGGTTTAATGTTTGGTTTAGGGTTAGGGTTAGGGTTAGGGTTAGGGTTAGTGTTAGGGTTTGGGTTAGTGTTAGGTTTAGGGTTAGGGTTAGGGTTAGGGTTAGAGTTATGGTTAGAGTTTGGGTTAGGGTTACGGTTAAGTTTAGGGTTTGGGTTTGGTTTTGGGTTAGGGTGAGGGTTTGTGTTAGGGTTAGGTTTAGGGTTAGGTTTTGGGCTAGGGTTAGGTTTAGGGTTAGCGTTTGGGTTAGGGTTAGGTTTAGGGTTAATGTTTGGGTTAGGGTTAGGTTTAGGGTTTGGGTTAGGGTTAGGGTTAGGGTTAGGGTTAGGGTTTGGGTTAGGGTTAGGTTTATGGTTAGGGTTTGGGTTAGGGTTAGTTTTAGGGTTACTGTTTGGGTTAGGGTAAGGGTTAGGTATAGGGTTAGGGGTTTGTTTAGTATTAGGTTTAGTGTTAGGTTCAGGGTAAGGGTAGAGGATGGGTTAGGGTTATGGTTAGGGTTAGGGTTTGGGTTTGGGTTAGGGTTAGGGTTAGGGTTTGTATTAGAATTAGGTTTAGGGTTAGGGTTTGAGTTAGGGTTAGGGTTAGGGTTTCCGTTTGGTTTAGGATGAGTGTTAGGGTTAGGGTTAGGGTTAGTGTTAGGATTAGGGTTTGGGTTTGGATTAGGTTTAGTGTTAGGGTTAGGGTTAGGGTTTAGGTTAGGTTTAGGGTGAGGGTTTGCGATAAGGTTAGTGTTTGGATAAGGGTTAGTGTTAGGATTAGGTTAGGGTTAGGGTTAGGGTTAGGTTTCGCGTTTGGGTTAGGGTTAAGTTTAGGCTAAGGTTAGTGTTAGGGCTTGGGATAGGTTTAGGTTTAGGGTTAGGGTTAGGGTTAGGTTGTGCGTTTGGATTAGGGTAAGGTTTAGGGTTAGGGTTAGGTTTAGGGATAGAGTTATGGTTTGGGTTCTGGTTATGGTTAGGGTTTGGGTAAGGGTTAGGTTTAGGGTTAGGGTTTGGGTTTGGGTTATGTTTAGGGTTAGGGTTAGGGATTGGGTTTGTGTTTGGTTTAGGGTTAGGTTTAGGGTTAGGTTTTGGGCTATGGTTAGGTTTAGGGTTAGCGTTTGGGTTAGGGTTAGGTTTAGGGTTAATGTTTGGGTTAGGGTTAGGGTTAGGGTTTGGGTTAGGGTTAGGGTTAGGGTTTGGGTTAGGGTTAGTGTTAGGGTTAGGGTTAGGTTTAGGGCTTGGGTTTGGGTTTGGGTTAGGGTTGGCTTTGTGTTAGGGTTAGGTTTAGGGTTAGGTTTTGGGCTAGGGTTAGGTTTAGGGTTAGCGTTTGGGTTAGGGTTGGGTTTAGGGTTAATGTTTGGGTTAGGGTTAGGGTTAGGGTTTGGGTTAGGGTTAGGGTTAGGGTTTGTGTTAGGGTTAGGTTTAGGGTTAGGGTTTGGGTTAGGGTTAGTTTTAGGGTTAATGTTTGGGTTAGGGTAAGGGTTAGGTATAGGGTTAGGGGTTTGTTTAGTATTAGGTTTAGTGTTAGGGTTAGGGTACGGGTAGAGGTTGGGTTAGGGTTATGGTTAGGGTTAGGGTTTGGGTTTGGGTTAGGGTTAGGGTTAGGGTTAGGGTTAGGGTTTAGGTTAGGTTTAGGGTGAGGGTGTGCGATAAGGTTCGTGTTTGGGTAAGGGTTAGTGTTAGGATTAGGGTTAGGGTTAGGTTAGGGTTAGGTTTAGCGTTTGGGTTAGGGTTAAGTTTAGGCTAAGGTTAGTGCTAGGGCTTGGGTTAGGTTTAGGTTTAGGGTTAGGGTTAGGGTTAGGGTTAGGGTGTGCGTTTGGATTAGGGTAAGGTTTAGGGTTAGGGTTAGGTTTAGGGATAGAGTTATGGTTTGGGTTCTGGTTATGGTTAGGGTTTGGGTAAGGGTTAGGTTTAGGGTTAGGGTTTGGGTTTGTGTTATGTTTAGAGTTACGGTTAGGGTTTGTGTTTGTGTTTGGGTTAGGGTTAGGGTTAGGGTTAGGGTTATTGTTTGGGTTTGGTTTAGGATTAGGCTTGGGGTTACGGTTAGTGTAAGGGTTACGTTTTGGTTTGGTTAGGGTTAAGGTTTGGGTTAGGGTTAGGGTTTGGAATAGGGTTAGGTTTAGGGTTAGGGTTTGGGTTAGGGTTAGAGTTAGGGTTAGGGTTAGGATTAGGGTTAGGTTTACGATTAGGGTTTGGGTTTGGGTTAGTGTTAGGGTTAGGGTTAGGGTTTGGATTTGGGTTAGGGTTAAGGTTAGGGTTAGGGTGTGTGTTAGGTTTAGGATTAGTGTGAGGATTTGGGTTAGGGTTAGGTTTCGGTTTAGGCTTTGGGTTAGGGTTAGGGTTAGGGTTAGGGTTAAATTTAGTGTTTGGGTTTGGGTTTGGCTTCGGGTTAGGGTGAGGATTAGTGTAAGGGTTTGGGTTTGGGTTAGGGTTAGGGTTAGGTTTAGGGTTTGGGTTAGGGTTAGTGTTAGGGTCAGGGTTTGGGTTAGGTTTAGGTTTTGGTTCGGGTTAGGGTTAGGGTTAGATTTAGGGTTTGGATAAGGGTTAGGTTTAGGGATAGTGTTTGGGTTAGGGTTAGCATTAGGTATAGGGTTTGAGTTTGTGTGAAGGTTAGGGTTAGGGTTAGGGTTAGGGTTTGTGTTAGGGGTAGATTTAGGGTTAGGGTTAGGGTTAGTGTTAGGGTTTGGGTTAGGGTTAGGTTTAGGTTTAATGTTTGGGTTAGGGTTAGGGTTAGGGTTAGGGTTAGGGTTAGGGTTAGGGTTTGTTTTAGGCTTAGGTTTTCTGTTAGGGTTAGGGTTTGGGTTTGGTTTAGGGTTAGGGTTAGGGTTAGGGTTTGCGTTATTGTTAGGGTTAGGGTTAGGGTTTGGGTTTGTGTTAGGGTTAGGGTTAGTGTTAGGGTTTGGGTTAGGGTTAGGGTTAGGGTTAGGGTTAGGGTTAGGGTTAGGGTTAGGGTTAGGGTTAGGGTTAGGGTTTTTGTTAGCGTTAGGGTTAGGGTTAGGGTTACGGTTAGGGTTTGGTTTAGGGTTAGGTTTAGGGTTAGGGTTTGTGTTAGGGTTAGGTTTAGGGTTAGGATTTGTGCTAGGGTTAGGTTTAGGGTTAGCGTTTGGGTTAGGGTTAGGTTTACGGTTAATATTTGGGTTAGGGTTAGCGTTAGGGTTTGGGTTAGGGTTAGGGTTAGGGTTAGGGTTTGGGTTAGGTTTAGGGTTAGGGTTAGAGTTACGGTTAGAGTTTGAGTTAGGGTTAGGTTTAAGTTTAGTGTTTGGGTTTGGGTTTGGGTTCGGGTTTGTGTTAGGGTTAGGTTTAGGTTTAGGTTTTGGGCTAGGGTTAGGTTTAGGGTTAGCCTTTGGTTTAGGCTTAGGTTTAGGGTTAATGTTTGGGTTAGGGTTAGGTTTAGGGTTTGGGTTAGGGTTAGGGTTAGGGTTTGGGTTAGGGTTAGGGTTAGGGTTAGGGTTTGTGTTAGGGTTAGTTTTAGGGTTAATGTTTGGGTTAGGGTAAGGGTTAGGTATAGGTTTAGGGTTTTGTTTAGTATTAGGTTCAGTGTTAGGGTTAGGGTATGGGTAGAGGACGGGTTAGGGTTATGGTTAGGGTTAGGGTTTGGGTTGTGGTTAGGGTTAGGGTTAGGGTTTGTATTAGAGTTAGGTTTAGGGTTAGGGTTTGAGTTAGGGTTAGGGTTAGGGTTAGGGTTTCCGTTTGGTTTAGGGTGAGTGTTAGGTTTAGGGTTAGGGTTAGTGTTAGGATTAGGGTTTGGGTTTGGGTTAGGTTTAGTGTTAAGCTTAGGGTTAGGGTTTAGGTTAGGTTTAGGGTGAGGGTTTGCGATAAGGTTAGTGTTTGGGTTAGGGTTAGTGTTAGGATTAGGGTTAGGGTTAGGGTTAGGTTTAGGTTTAGCGTTTGGGTTAGGGTTAGGTTTTGGGTTTGGGTTAGGTTTAGGGTTAGGGTTAGTGTTAGGGTTTGGGTTAGGGTTAGGTTTAGGTTTAATGTTTGGGTTAGGGTTAGGGTTAGGTTTAGGTTTAGGGTTAGTGTTAGGGTTTGGGTTAGTGTTGGGTTTAGGGTTAGGGTTAGGGTTAGAGTTATGGTTAGAGTTTGGGTTAGGGTTACGGTTAAGTTTAGGGTTTGGGTTAGGGTTAGGGTTAGGGTTAGATTTAGGGTTTGGATAAGGGTTAGGGTTAGGGATAGGGTTTGGGTTAGGGTTAGCATTAGGTTTAGGGTTTAAGTTTGGGTTAAGGTTAGGGTTAGGGTTAGGGTTAGGGTTAGGGTTAGGGTTTCTGTTAGGGTTAGGTTTAGGCTTAGGCTAGGGTTAGTGTTAGGGATAGGGTTTGTGTTAGGGTTAGTGTTAGGGTTTGGGTTAGTGTTAGGTTTAGGTTTAATGTTTGGGTTAGGGTTAGGATTAGGTTTAGGGTTAGGGTTAGTGTTAGGGTTTGGGTTAGTGTTAGGTTTAGGGTTAGGGTTAGGGTTAGGGTTAGAGTTATGGTTAGAATTTGGGTTAGGGTTACGGTTAAGTTTAGGGTTTGGGTTTGGTTTTGGGTTAGGGTTAGGGTTTGGGTTAGGGTTAGGTTTAGGGTTGGATTTTGGGCTTGGGTTAGGTTTAGGGTTAGCGTTTGGGTTAGGGTTAGGTTTAGGGTTAATGTTTGGGTTAGGGTTAGGGTTAGGGGTTGGGTTAGGTTTAGGGTTACGGTTAGGGTTTGGGTTAGGGTAGGTTTAGAGTTAGGGTTTGGGTTAGGGTTAGTTTTAGGGTTAATGTTTGGGTTACGGTAAGGGTTAGGTATAGGGTTAGGGGTTTGTTTAGTATTAGGTTTAGTGTTAGGGTCAGGGTACGGGTAGAGGATGGGTTAGGGTTGTGGTTAGGGTTAGGGTTTGGGTTTGGGTTAGGGTTAGGTTTAGGTTTTGTATTAGAGTTAGGTTTAGGGTATGCGTTTGAGTTAGGGTTAGGGTTAGGGTTTCCGTTTGGTTTAGGGTGAGTGTTAGGGTTAGGGTTAGGGTTAGTGTTAGGATTAGGGTTTGTGTTTGGATTAGGTTTAGTGTTAGGGTTAGGGTTAGGGTTTAGGTTAGGTTTAGGGTGAGGGTTTGCGATAAGGTTAGTGTTTGGGTAAGGGTTAGTGTTAGGATTAGGTTAGGGTTAGGGTTAGGGTTAGATTTAGGGTTTGGATAAGGGTTAGGGTTAGGGATAGGGTTTGGGTTAGGGTTAGCATTAGGTTTAGGGTTTGAGTTTGGGTTAAGGTTAGGGTTAGGGTTAGGGTTAGGGTTAGGGTTTGAGTTTGAGTTACGGTTAGGGTTTGGGTTTGGTTTAGGGTTAGGATTAGGGTTAGGGTTTGGGTTAAGGTTAGGTTAGGGTTAGGGTTTGGGTTAGGGTTAGGTTTATGGTTAGCGTTAGGGTTAGCGTTAGGTTTAGGGTTAATATTTGGGTTAGGGTTAGGGTTATGTTTAGGGTTTGGGTTAGGGTTAGTGTTAGGGTCAGGGTTTGAGTTAGGTTTAGGTTTTGGTTCGGGTTAGGGTTAGGGTTAGATTTAGGGTTTGGATAAGGGTTAGGGTTAGGGATAGGGTTTGGGTTAGGGTTAGCATTAGGTTTAGGGTTTGAGTTTGGGTTAAGGTTAGGGTTAGGGTTAGGGTTAGGGTTAGGGTTTCTGTTAGGGTTAGGTTTAGGCTTAGGCTAGGGTTAGTGTTAGGGATAGGGTTTGTGTTAGGGTTAGTGTTACGGTTTGGGTTAGTGTTAGGTTTAGGTTTAATGTTTGGGTTAGGGTTAGGATTAGGTTTAGGGTTAGGGTTAGTGTTAGGGTTTGGGTTAGTGTTAGGTTTAGGGTTAGGGTTAGGGTTAGGGTTAGGGTTTCTGTTAGGGTAAGGTTTAGGCTTAGGCTAGGGTTAGGGTTAGGGTTAGGGTTTGTGTTAGGTTTAGTGGTAGGGTTTGGGTTAGGGTTAGGTTTGGTTTAATGTTTGGTTTAGCGTTAGGGTTGGGGTTAGGGTTGGGGTTAGTGTTAGGGTTTGGGTTAGTGTTAGGTTTAGGGTTAGGGTTAGGGTTAGGGTTAGAGTTATGGTTAGAGTTTGGGTTGGGGTTCCGGTTAAGTTTAGGGTTTGGGTTTGGTTTTGGGTTAGGGTTAGGGTTTGTGTTAGGGTTAGGTTTAGGGTTAGGTTTTGGGCTAGGGTTAGGTTTAGGGTTAGCGTTTGGGTTAGGGTTAGGTTTAGGGTTAATGTTTGGGTTAGGGTTAGGTTTAGGGTTTGGGTTAGGGTTAGGGTTAGGGTTAGGGTTAGGGTTTGGGTTAGGGTTAGGTTTATGGTTAGGGTTTGGGTTAGGGTTAGTTTTAGGGTTAATGTTTGGGTTAGGGTAAGGGTTAGGTATAGGGTTAGGGGTTTGTTTAGTATTAGGTTTAGTGTTAGGTTCAGGGTAAGGGTAGAGGATGGGTTAGGGTTATGGTTAGGGTTAGGGTTTGGGTTTGGGTTAGGGTTAGGGTTAGGGTTTGTATTAGAGTTAGGTTTAGGGTTAGGGTTTGAGTTAGGGTTAGGGTTAGGGTTTCCGTTTGGTTTAGGATGAGTGTTAGGGTTAGGGTTAGGGTTAGTGTTAGGATTAGGGTTTGGGTTTGGATTAGGTTTAGTGTTAGGGTTAGGGTTAGGGTTTAGGTTAGGTTTAGGGTGAGGGTTTGCGATAAGGTTAGTGTTTGGATAAGGGTTAGTGTTAGGATTAGGTTAGGGTTAGGGTTAGGTTTAGGTTTGGGGTATGGGTTAGGGTTAGGTTTAGGCTATGGTTTTTGTTAGGGCTTGGGTTTGATTTAGGCTTTGGTTTTGGAGTAGTGTTAGGGTTAGGTTGTGCGTTTGGATTAGGGTTAGGAGTAGGGTTAGGGTTAGGTTTAGGGATAGAGTTATGGTTTGGGTTCTGGTTATGGTTAGGGTTTGGGTAAGGGTTAGGTTTAGGGTTAGGGTTTGGGTTTGGGTTATGTTTAGGGTTAGG
>JAJHUQ010000039.1:3470000-3477500 GCA_035773235.1 Eospalax fontanierii | reverse complement strand
TTGGGGTATGGTTGGAGCTTGGGTTAGGGTTATGGTTAGGGTTAGGGTTTGGGTTTGGGTTAGGGTTAGGGTTAGGGTTAGGGTTAGGGTTAGGGTTTAGGTTAGGTTTAGGGTGAGGGTTTGCGATAAGGTTAGTGTTTGGGTAAGGGTTAGTGTTAGGATTAGGGTTAGGTTTAGCGTTTGGGTTAGGGTTAAGTTTAGGCTAAGGTTAGTGCTAGGGCTTGGTTTAGGTTGAGGTTTAGGTTTAGGGTTAGGGTTAGGGTTAGGGTGTGCGTTTGGATTAGGGTAAGGTTTAGGGTTAGGGTTAGGTTTAGGGATAGAGTTATGGTTTGGGTTCTGGTTATGGTTAGGGTTTGGGTAAGGGTTAGGTTTAGGGTTAGGGTTTGGGGTTGTGTTATGTTTAGAGTTAGGGTTAGGGTTTGGGTTTGTGTTTGGGTTAGGGTTAGGGTTAGGGTTATTGTTTGGGTTTGGTTTAGGATTAGGCTTGGAGTTAGGGTTAGTGTAAGGGTTACGTTTTGGTTTGGTTAGGGTTAAGGTTTGGGTTAGGGTTAAGGTTTGGATTAGTGTTACGTTTAGGGTTAGGCTTTGGGTTAGGGTTAGGGTTAGGGTTAGATTTAGTGTTTGGGTTTGGGTTTGGGTTAGGGTTAGGGTGAGGATTAGTGTAAGGGTTTGGGTTTTGGTTAGGGTTAGGGTTAGTTTTAGTGTTTGGGTTAGGGTTAGTTTTAGGGTCAGGGTTTGGGTTAGGTTTAGGTTTTGGTTCGGGTTAGGGTTAGGGTTAGATTTAGGGTTTGGATAAGGGTTAGGGTTAGGGATAGGGTTTGGGTTAGGGTTAGCATTAGGTTTAGGGTTTGAGTTTGGGTTAAGGTTAGGGTTAGGGTTAGGGTTAGGGTTAGGGTTTGTGTTAGGGGTAGATTTAGGCTTAGGCTTAGGGTTAGGGTTAGGGTTAGGGTTTGTGTTAGGGTTAGTATTAGGGTTTGGGTTAGGGTTAGGTTTAGGTTTAATGTTTGGGTTAGGGTTAGGGTTAGGGTTAGGGTTAGGGTTTGTTTTAGGCTTAGGTTTTGTGTTAGGGTTAGGGTTTGGGTTTGGTTTAGGGTTAAGGTTAGGGTTAGGGTTTGCGTTATTGTTAGGGTTAGGGTTAGGGTTTGGGTTTGTGTTAGGGTTAGGGTTAGTGTTAGGGTTTGGGTTAGGGTTAGGGTTAAAGTTAGGGTTAGGGTTAGGGTTAGGGTTTTTGTTAGCGTTAGGGTTAGGGTTACGGTTACGGTTAGGGTTTGGGTTAGGGTTAGGTTTAGAGTTAGGGTTTGTGTTAGGGTTAGGTTTAGGGTTAGGTTTGTGCTAGGGTTAGGTTTAGGGTTAGCGTTGGGTTAGGGTTAGGTTTAGGGTTAATATTTGGGTTAGGGTTAGGGTTTGGATTACGGTTAGGGTTAGGGTTAGGGTTTGGGTTAGGGTTATGGTTAGGGTTAGGGTTAGGGTTAGAGTTACGGTTAGAGTTTGGGTTAGGGTTAGGTTTAGGTTTAGGGTTTGGGTTTGGGTTTGGGTTAGGGTTAGGGTTTGTGTTAGGGTTAGGTTTAGGTTTAGGTTTTGGGCTAGGGTTAGGTTTAGGATTAGCGTTTGGGTTAGGGTTAGGTTTAGGGTTAATGTTTGGGTTAGGGTTAGGGTTAGGGTTTGGGTTAGGGATAGGGTTATGGTTAGGGTTTGGGTTAGGGTTAGGGTTAGTGTTAGGGTTAGGGTTAGAGTTACGGTTAGAGTTTGGGTTAGGGTTAGGTTTAGGTTTGGGTTTAGGTTTTGGTTTGGGTTAGGGTTAGGGTTTGTGTTAGGGTTAGGTTTAAGGTTAGGTTTTGGGCTAGGGTTAGGTTTAGGGTTAGCGTTTGGGTTAGGGTTAGGATTAGGTTTAATGTTTGGGTTAGGGTTAGGGTTTGGGTTAGGGTTAGGGTTAGGGTTAGGGTTTGGGTTAGGGTTAGGTTTAGGGTTAGGGTTTGGGTTAGGGTTAGTTTTAGGGTTAATGTTTGGGTTAGGGTGAGGTTTAGGTATAGGGTTAGGGGTTTGTTTAATATTAGGTTTAGTGTTAGGGTTAGGGTACGGGTAGAGGATGGGTTAGGGTTTTGGTTATGGTTAGGGTTTGGGTTTCGGTTAGGGTTAGGGTTAGGGTTAGGGTTAGGGTTTCCTTTTGGTTTAGGCTGAGTGTTAGGGTTAGGGTTAGGGTTAGTGTTACGATTAGGGTTTGGGTTTGGGTTAGGTTTAGTGTTAGGATTAGGGTTAGGTTTAGGGTTTGGGTTTGTGTTTGGGTTAGGGTTGGGTTTGTGTTAGGGTTAGGTTTAGGGTTAGGTTTTGGGCTAGGGTTAGGTTTAGGGTTAGCGTTTGGGTTAGGGTTAGGTTTAGGGTTAATGTTTGGGTTAGGGTTAGGTTTAGGGTTTGGGTTAGGGTTAGGGTTAGGGTTAGGGTTAGGGTTTGGGTTAGGGTTAGGTTTATGGTTAGGGTTTGGGTTAGGGTTAGTTTTAGGGTTAATGTTTGGGTTAGGGTAAGGGTTAGGTATAGGGTTAGGGGTTTGTTTAGTATTAGGTTTAGTGTTAGGGTTAGGGTACGGGTAGAGGATGGGTTAGGGTTATGGTTAGGGTTAGGGTTTGGGTTTGGTTTAGGGTTAGGGTTAGGGTTAGGGTTAGGGTTTAGGTTAGGTTTAGGGTGAGGGTTTGCGATAAGGTTAGTGTTTGGGTAAGGGTTAGTGTTAGGATTAGGGTTAGGTTTAGCGTTTGGGTTAGGGTTAAGTTTAGGCTAAGGTTAGTGCTAGGGCTTGGGTTAGGTTGAGGTTTAGGTTTAGGGTTAGGGTTTGGGTTAGGGTGTACGTTTGGATTAGGGTAAGGTTTAGGGTTAGGGTTAGGTTTAGGGATAGAGTTATGGTTTGGGTTCTGGTTATGGTTAGGTTTTGGGTAAGGGTTAGGTTTAGGGTTAGGGTTTGGGTTTGTGTTATGTTTAGAGTTAGGGTTAGGGTTTGGGTTTGTGTTTGGGTTAGGGTTAGGGTTAGGGTTATTGTTTGGGCTTGGTTTAGGATTAGGCTTGGAGTTAGGGTTAGTGTAAGGGTTACGTTTTGGTTTGGTTAGGGTTAAGGTTTGGGTTAGGGTTAAGGTTTGGATTAGTGTTACGTTTAGGGTTAGGCTTTGGGTTAGGGTTAGGGTTAGGGTTAGATTTAGTGTTTGGGTTTGGGTTTGGGTTAGGGTTAGGGTGAGGATTAGTGTAAGGGTTTGGGTTTTGGTTAGGGTTAGGGTTAGTTTTAGTGTTTGGGTTAGGGTTAGTTTTAGGGTCAGGGTTTGGGTTAGGTTTAGGTTTTGGTTCGGGTTAGGGTTAGGGTTAGATTTAGGGTTTGGATAAGGGTTAGGGTTAGGGATAGGGTTTGGGTTAGGGTTAGCATTAGGTTTAGGGTTTGAGTTTGGGTTAAGGTTAGGGTTAGGGTTAGGGTTAGGGTTAGGGTTTGTGTTAGGGGTAGATTTAGGCTTAGGCTTAGGGTTAGGGTTAGGGTTAGGGTTTGTGTTAGGGTTAGTATTAGGGTTTGGGTTAGGGTTAGGTTTAGGTTTAATGTTTGGGTTAGGGTTAGGGTTAGGGTTAGGGTTAGGGTTTGTTTTAGGCTTAGGTTTTGTGTTAGGGTTAGGGGTTGGGGTTGGTATAGGGGTAGGGTTAGGGTTTGCGTTATTGTTAGGGTTAGGGTTAGGGTTTGGGTTTGTGTTAGGGTTAGGGTTAGTGTTAGGGTTTGGGTTAGGGTTAGGGTTAAGGTTAGGGTTAGGGTTAGGGTTAGGGTTTTTGTTAGCGTTAGGGTTAGGGTTACGGTTACGGTTAGGGTTTGGGTTAGGGTTAGGTTTAGAGTTAGGGTTTGTGTTAGGGTTAGGTTTAGGGTTAGGTTTGGGCTAGGGTTAGGTTTAGGGTTAGCGTTGGGTTAGGGTTAGGTTTAGGGTTAATATTTGGGTTAGGGTTAGGGTTTGGATTACGGTTAGGGTTAGGGTTAGGGTTTGGGTTAGGGTTATGGTTAGGGTTAGGGTTAGGGTTAGAGTTACGGTTAGAGTTTGGGTTAGGGTTAGGTTTAGGTTTAGGGTTTGGGTTTGGGTTTGGGTTAGGGTTAGGGTTTGTGTTAGGGTTAGGTTTAGGTTTAGGTTTTGGGCTAGGGTTAGGTTTAGGATTAGCGTTTGGGTTAGGGTTAGGTTTAGGTTTAATGTTTGGGTTAGGGTAAGGGTTAGGGTTTGGGTTAGGGATAGGGTTATGGTTAGGGTTTGGGTTAGGGTTAGGGTTAGTGTTAGGGTTAGGGTTAGAGTTACGGTTAGAGTTTGGGTTAGGGTTAGGTTTAGGTTTAGGGTTTAGGTTTGGGTTTGGGTTAGGGTTAGGGTTTGTGTTAGGGTTAGGTTTAAGGTTAGGTTTTGGGCTAGGGTTAGGTTTAGGGTTAGCGTTTGGGTTAGGGTTAGGATTAGGTTTAATGTTTGGGTTAGGGTTAGGGTTTGGGTTAGGGTTAGGGTTAGGGTTAGGGTTAGGGTTTGGGTTAGGGTTAGTTTTAGGGTTAGGGTTTGGGTTAGGGTTAGTTTTAGGGTTAATGTTTGGGTTAGGGTGAGGTTTAGGTATAGGGTTAGGGGTTTGTTTAATATTAGGTTTAGTGTTAGGGTTAGGGTACGGGTAGAGGATGGGTTAGGGTTTTGGTTATGGTTAGGGTTTGGGTTTCGGTTAGGGTTAGGGTTAGGGTTAGGGTTAGGGTTTCCTTTTGGTTTAGGCTGAGTGTTAGGGTTAGGGTTAGGGTTAGTGTTACGATTAGGGTTTGGGTTTGGGTTAGGTTTAGTGTTAGGATTAGGGTTAGGTTTAGGGTTTAGGTTAGGTTTAGGGTGAGGGTTTGCGATAAGGTTAGTGTTTGGGTAAGGGTTAGTGTTAGGATTAGGGTTAGGGTTTTGGGTTAGGGTTAGGTTTAGCGTTTGGGTTAGGGTTAGGGTTAAGTTTAGGCTAAGGTTAGTGTTAGGGCTTGGGTTAGGTTTAGGTTTAATGTTACGTTTAGTGTTAGGGTTAGGGTGTGCGTTTGGATTAGGGTAAGGTTTAGGGTTAGGGTTAGGTTTAGGGATAGAGCTATGGTTTGGGTTCTGCTTATGGTTAGGGTTTGGGTAAGGGTTAGGTTTAGGGTTAGGGTAAGGTTTAGGGTTTGTGTTAGCGTTAAGGTTAGGGTTAGGGTTACAGTTAGGGTTAGGGTTAGGGTTAGGGTTAGCGTTTGCGTTTGGGTTAGGGTTACGTTTAGGTTTAGGTTTAGGGTTAGGGTTAGGGTTAGGGTTAGGGTTAGGGTTTGGGTTTGGGTTAGGGTTAGGGTTAAGGTTTGGGTTAGGGTGGGGGTTAGGGTTAGGGTCAGGGTTAGGTGTAGGGTGTGGGTTTGGGTTAGGGTTAGGGTTAGGGTTTGGGTTAGGGTTAGGGTTAGGGTTAGGGTTTGGGTTTGGGTTAGCGTTAGGGTTAGAGTTAGGGTTTGGGTTAGGGTTAGGGTTAGGATTAGGGTTAGGTTTACGGTTAGGGTTTGGTTTTGGGTTAGTGTTAGGGTTAGCGATAGGGTTTGGATTTGGGTTAGGATTAAGGTTTTGGTTAGGGTGTGTGTTAGGTTTAGGATTAGTGTGAGGATTTGGGTTAGGGTTAGGTTTCGGTTTAGGCTTTGGGTTAGGGTTAGGGTTAGGGTTAGGGTTAGATTTAGTGTTTGGATTTGGGTTTGGGTTAGGGTTAGGGTGAGGATTAGTGTAAGGGTTTGCTTTTGGGTTAGGGGTAAGGTTAGGGTTTGGTTTCGGTTAGGGGTAATGTTAGCGTTAGGGTTAGGTTTAGGGTTTGAGTTAGGCTTTGGTTTTGGTTAGGGTTAGGGTTAGGTTGAGGGTTAGGGTTAGTGTTAGGGTTAGGGTTAGGGTTTGAGTAAGGGTTAGGGTTAGGGTTTGGGTTTGGGTTAGGGTTAGCATTAGGGTTAGGGTTTGGGTTAAGGTTAGGTTAGGGTTAGGGTTTGGGTTAGGGTTAGGTTTATGGTTAGCGTTAGGGTTAGCGTTAGGTTTAGGGTTAATATTTGGGTTAGGGTTAGGGTTAGGTTTAGGGTTTGGGTTAGGGTTAGTGTTAGGGTCAGGGTTTGGGTTAGGTTTAGGTTTTGGTTCGGGTTAGGGTTAGGGTTAGATTTAGGGTTTGGATAAGGGTTAGTGTTAGGGATACGGTTTGGGTTAGGGTTAGCATTAGGTTTAGGGTTTGAGTTTGGGTTAAGGTTAGGGTTAGGGTTAGGGTTAGGGTTAGTGTTAGGTTTAGGGTTAGGGTTTGAGTTTGAGTTAGGGTGAGGGTTTGTGTTAGGGTTAGGTTTAGGGTTAGGTTTTGTGCTACGGTTAGGTTTAGGGTTAGCGTTTGGGTTAGGGTTAGGTTTAGGGTTAATGTTTGGGTTAGGGTTAGGGTTAGGGTTTGGGTTAGGGTTAGGGTTAGGGTTAGGGTTTGGGTTAGGGTTAGGTGTAGGGTTAGGGTTTGGGTTTGGGTTAGTTTTAGGGTTAATGTTTGGGTTAGGGTAAGGGTTAGGTATAGGGTTAGGGGTTTGTTTAGTATTAGGTTTAGTGTTAGGGTTAGGGTACGGGTAGAGGATGGGTTAGGGTTTTGGTTAGGGTTAGGTTTTGGGTTTGGGTTAGGGTTAGGGTTAGGGTTAGTGTTTCCTTTTGGTTTAGGGTGAGTGTTAGGGTTAGGGTTAGGGTTAGTGTCAGGATTAGGGTTTGGGTTTGGGTTAGGTTTAGTGTTAGGATTAGGGTTAGGGTTAGGGTTTAGGTTAGGTTTAGGGTGAGGGTTTTCGATAAGGTTAGTGTTTGGGTAAGGGTTAGTGTTAGGATTAGGGTTAGGGTTAGGGTTAGGGTTAGGTTTAGAGTTTGTTTTAGGGTTAAGTTTAGGCTAAATTTAGTGTTAGTGCTTGGGTTAGGTTAAGGTTTAGGGTTAGGTTTAGTGTTAGGGTTAGGGTGTGCGTTTGGATTAGGGTAAGGTTTAGGGTTAGGGTTAGGTTTAGGGATAGAGCTATGGTTTGTGTTCTGTTTATGGTTAGGGTTTGGGTAAGGGTTAGGTTTAGGGTTAGGGTTAGGGTTAGGGTTAGGGTTTGTGTTAGCGTTAAGGTTAGGGTTAGGGTTACGGTTAGGGTTAGGGTTAGGGTTAGCGTTTGCATTTGCGTTTGGGTTAGGGTTACGTTTAGGTTTAGGTTTAGGGTTAGGGTTAGGGTTTGGGTTAGTGTTAGGGTTAGCGTTAGGGTTTGGATTTGGGTTAGGATTAAGGTTAGGGTTAGGGTGTGTGTTAGGTTTAGGATTAGTGTGAGGATTTGGGTTAGGGTTAGGTTTCGGTTTAGGCTTTGGGTTAGGGTTAGGGTTAAGGTTAGGGTTAGATTTAGTGTTTGGATTTGGGTTTGGGTTAGGGTTAGGGTGAGGATTAGTGTAAGGGTTTGCTTTTGGGTTAGGGTTAAGGTTAGGGTTTGGTTTCGGTAAGGGTTAATGTTAGGGTTAGGGTTAGGTTTAGGGT
>JAJHUQ010000039.1:3422500-3425000 GCA_035773235.1 Eospalax fontanierii | reverse complement strand
GTTAGGCTTAGGCTAGGGTTAGTGTTAGGGAAAGGGTTTGTGTTAGGGTTAGTGTTAGGGTTTGGGTTAGTGTTAGGTTTAGGTTTAATGTTTGGGTTAGGTTTAGGATTAGGTTTAGGGTTAGGGTTAGTGTTAGGGTTTGGATTAGTGTTAGGTTTAGGGTTAGGGTTCGGGTTAGGGTTAGAGTTATGGTTATTATTTGGGTTAGGGTTACGGTTAAGTTTAGGGTTTGGGTTTGGTTTTGGGTTAGGGTTAGCGTTTGGGTTAGGGTTAGGTTTAGGGTTGGGTTTTGGGCTTGGATTAGGTTTAGGGTTAGCGTTTGGGTTAGGGTTAGGTTTAGGGTTAATGTTTGGGTTAGGGTTAGGGTTAGGGGTTGTGTTAGGTTTAGGGTTAGGGTTAGGGTTTGGGTTAGGGTAGGTTTAGGGTTAGGGTTTGGGTTAGGGTTAGTTTTAGGGTTAATGTTTGGGTTAGGGTAAGGGTTAGGTATAGGGTTAGGGGTTTGTTTAGTATTAGGTTTAGTGTTAGGGTCAGGGTACGGGTAGAGGATGGGTTAGGGTTGTGGTTAGGGTTAGGGTTTGGGTTTGGGTTAGGGTTAGGTTTAGGGTTTGTATTAGAGTTAGGTTTAGGGTTAGCGTTTGAGTTAGGGTTAGGGTTAGGGTTTCCGTTTGGTTTAGGGTGAGTGTTAGGGTTAGGGTTAGGGTTAGTGTTAGGATTAGGGTTTGTGTTTGGATTAGGTTTAGTGTTAGGGTTAGGGTTAGGGTTTAGGTTAGGTTTAGGGTGAGGGTTTGCGATAAGGTTAGTGTTTGGGTAAGGGTTAGTGTTAGGATTAGGTTAGGGTTAGGGTTAGGGTTAGATTTAGGGTTTGGATAAGGGTTAGGGTTAGGGATAGGGTTTGGGTTAGGGTTAGCATTAGGTTTAGGGTTTGAGTTTGGGTTAAGGTTAGGGTTAGGGTTAGGGTTAGGGTTAGGGTTAGGGTTTGAGTTTGAGTTACGGTTAGGGTTTGGGTTTGGTTTAGGGTTAGGATTAGGGTTAGGGTTTGGGTTAAGGTTAGGTTAGGGTTAGGGTTTGGGTTAGGGTTAGGTTTATGGTTAGCGTTAGGGTTAGCGTTAGGTTTAGGGTTAATATTTGGGTTAGGGTTAGGGTTATGTTTAGGGTTTGGGTTAGGGTTAGTGTTAGGGTCAGTGTTTGAGTTAGGTTTAGGTTTTGGTTCGGGTTAGGGTTAGGGTTAGATTTAGGGTTTGGATAAGGGTTAGGGTTAGGGATAGGGTTTGGGTTAGGGTTAGCATTAGGTTTAGGGTTTGAGTTTGGGTTAGGGTTAGGGTTAGGGTTAGGGTTAGGGTTAGGGTTTTTGTTAAGGTAAGGTTTAGGCTTAGGCTAGGGTTAGGGTTTGGGTTAGGGTTTGTGTTAGGTTTAGTGGTAGGGTTTGGGTTAGGCTTAGGTTTAGGTTTAATGTTTGGTTTAGGGTTAGGGTTAGGGTTAGGGTTAGGGTTAGTGTTAGGGTTTGGGTTAGTGTTAGGTTTAGGGTTAGGGTTAGGGTTAGGGTTAGAGTTATGGTTAGAGTTTGGGTTAGGGTTACGGTTAAGTTTAGGGTTTGGGTTTGGTTTTGGGTTAGGGTTAGGGTTTGTGTTAGGGTTAGGTTTAGGGTTAGGTTTTGGGCTAGGGTTAGGTTTAGGGTTAGCGTTTGTGTTAGGGTTAGGTTTAGGGTTAATGTTTGGGTTAGGGTTAGGTTTAGGGTTTGGGTTCGGGTTAGGGTTAGGGTTAGGGTTAGGGTTTGGGTTAGGGTTAGGTTTATGGTTAGGGTTTGGGTTAGGGTTAGTTTTAGGGTTAATGTTTGGGTTAGGGTAAGGGTTAGGTATAGGGTTAGGGGTTTGTTTAGTATTAGGTTTAGTGTTAGGTTCAGGGTACGGGTAGAGGATGGGTTAGGGTTAGGGTTTGGGTTTGGGTTAGGATTAGGGTTAGGGTTTGTATTAGAGTTAGGTTTAGGGTTAGGGTTTGAGTTAGGGTTAGGGTTAGGGTTTCCGTTTGCTTTAGGATGAGTGTTAGGGTCAGGGTTAGGGTTAGTGTTAGGATTAGGGTTTGGGTTTGGATTAGGTTTAGTGTTAGGGTTAGGGTTAGGGTTTAGGTTAGGTTTAGGGTGAGGGTTGCGATAAGGTTAGTGTTTGGATAAGGGTTAGTGTTAGGATTAGGTTAGGGTTAGGGTTAGGGTTAGGTTTCGCGTTTGGGTTAGGGTTAAGTTTAGGCTAAGGTTAGTGTTAGGGCTTGGGTTAGGTTTAGGTTTAGGGTTAGGGTTAGGGTTAGGGTGTGCGTTTGGATTAGGGTAAGGTTTAGGGTTAGGGTTAGGTTTAGGGGTTTGGGTTCTGGTTATGGTTAGGGTTTGGGTAAGGGTTAGGTTTAGGGTTAGGGTTTGTGTTTGGGTTATGTTTAGGGTTAGGGTTAGGGATTGGGTTTGTGTTTGGGTTAGGGTTAGGTTTAGGGTTAGGTTTTGGGCTATGGTTAGGTT
>JAJHUQ010000039.1:3402500-3415000 GCA_035773235.1 Eospalax fontanierii | reverse complement strand
GGGTTTGGGTAAGGGTTAGGTTTAGGGTTAGGGTTTGGGTTTGTGTTATGTTTAGAGTTAGGGTTACGGTTTGTGTTTGTGTTTGGGTTAGGGTTAGGGTTAGGGTTATTGTTTGGGTTTGGTTTAGGATTAGGCTTGGGGTTACGGTTAGTGTAAGGGTTACGTTTTGGTTTGGTTAGGGTTAAGGTTTGGGTTAGGGTTAGGGTTTGGATTAGGGTTAGGTTTAGGGTTAGGGTTTGGGTTAGGGTTAGAGTTAGGGTTAGGGTTAGGATTAGGGTTAGGTTTACGATTAGGGTTTGGGTTTGGGTTAGTGTTAGGGTTAGGGTTAGTGTTTGGATTTGGGTTAGGGTTAAGGTTAGGGTTAGGGTGTGTGTTAGGTTTAGGATTAGTGTGAGGATTTGGGTTAGGGTTAGGTTTCGGTTTAGGCTTTGGGTTAGGGTTAGGGTTAGGGTTAGGGTTAAATTTAGTGTTTGGGTTTGGGTTTGGCTTCGGGTTAGGGTGAGGATTAGTGTAAGGGTTTGGGTTTGGGTTAGGGTTAGGGTTAGGTTTAGGGTTTGGGTTAGGGTTAGTGTTAGGGTCAGGGTTTGGGTTAGGTTTAGGTTTTGGTTCGGGTTAGGGTTAGGGTTAGATTTAGGGTTTGGATAAGGGTTAGGTTTAGGGATAGTGTTTGGGTTAGGGTTAGCATTAGGTATAGGGTTTGAGTTTGTGTGAAGGTTAGGGTTAGGGTTAGGGTTAGGGTTTGTGTTAGGGGTAGATTTAGGGTTAGGGTTAGGGTTAGTGTTAGGGTTTGGGTTAGGGTTAGGTTTAGGTTTAATGTTTGGGTTAGGGTTAGGGTTAGGGTTAGGGTTAGGGTTAGGGTTAGGGTTTGTTTTAGGCTTAGGTTTTCTGTTAGGGTTAGGGTTTGGGTTTGGTTTAGGGTTAGGGTTAGGGTTAGGGTTTGCGTTATTGTTAGGGTTAGGGTTAGGGTTTGGGTTTGTGTTAGGGTTAGGGTTAGTGTTAGGGTTTGGGTTAGGGTTAGGGTTAGGGTTAGGGTTAGGGTTAGGGTTAGGGTTAGGGTTAGGGTTAGGGTTTTTGTTAGCGTTAGGGTTAGGGTTAGGGTTACGGTTAGGGTTTGGTTTAGGGTTAGGTTTAGGGTTAGGGTTTGTGTTAGGGTTAGGTTTAGGGTTAGGATTTGTGCTAGGGTTAGGTTTAGGGTTAGCGTTTGGGTTAGGGTTAGGTTTACGGTTAATATTTGGGTTAGGGTTAGCGTTAGGGTTTGGGTTAGGGTTAGGGTTAGGGTTAGGGTTTGGGTTAGGTTTAGGGTTAGGGTTAGAGTTACGGTTAGAGTTTGAGTTAGGGTTAGGTTTAAGTTTAGTGTTTGGGTTTGGGTTTGGGTTCGGGTTTGTGTTAGGGTTAGGTTTAGGTTTAGGTTTTGGGCTAGGGTTAGGTTTAGGGTTAGCCTTTGGTTTAGGGTTAGGTTTACGGTTAATATTTGGGTTAGGGTTAGCGTTAGGGTTTGGGTTAGGGTTAGGGTTAGGGTTAGGGTTAGGGTTAGGGTTAGAGTTACGGTTAGAGTTTGGGTTAGGTTAGGTTTAGGTTTAGTGTTTGGGTTTGGGTTTGGGTTAGGGTTAGGGTTTGTGTTAGGGTTAGGTTTAGGTTTAGGTTTTGGGCTAGGGTTAGGTTTAGGGTTAGCGTTTGGGTTAGGATTAGGTTTAGGGTTAATGTTTGGGTTAGGGTTAGGTTTAGGGTTTGGGTTAGGGTTAGGGTTAGGGTTAGGGTTTGGGTTAGTGTTAGGGTTAGGGTTAGGGTTAGGTTTACGGTTAGGGTTTGGGTTTGGGTTAGTGTTAGGCTTAGGGTTAGCGTTTGGATTTGGGTTAGCGTTAAGGTTAGGGTTAGGTTGTGTGTTAGGTTTAGGATTAGTGTGAGGATTTGGGTTAGGGTTAAGTTTCGGTTTAGGCTTTGGGTTAGGGTTAGGGTTAGGGTTGGATTTAGTGTTTGGGTTTGGGTTTTGGTTAGGGTTAGGTTAAGGATTAGTGTAAGGGTTTGGGTTTGGGTTAGGGTTAAAGTTAGGTTTTGGTTTCTGTTAGGATTAATGTTAGGGTTAAGGTTAGGTTTAGGGTTTGAATTAGGGTTTGGTTTGTGTTAGGGTTAGGGTTAGGTTTACGGTTAGGGTTAGTGTTAGGGTTAGGGTGAGGGTTTGAGTTTGGGTTAGGGTTAGGGTTAAGGTTAGGGTTAGGGTTAGGGTTAGGGTTTGTGTTAGGGTTAGGTTTAGACTTAGGCTTAGGGTTAGGGTTAGGGTTAGGGTTTGTGTTAGGGTTAGTGTTACGGCTTGGGTTAGGGTTAGGTTTAGGTTTAATGTTTGGATTAGGGTTAGGGTTAGGGTTAGGGTTAGGGTTAGTGTTAGGGTTTGGGTTAGCGTTAGGTTTAGGTTAAGGCTTATGGTTAGGGTTAGAGTTACGGTTAGAATTTGGTTTACGGTTAGGGTTAGGTTTAGGGTTTGGGTTTGGGTTTGGGTTAGGGTTAGGGTTTGTGTTAGGTTTAGGTTTAGGGTTAGGTTTTGGGCTAGGGTTAGGTTTAGGGTTAGCGTTTGGGTTAGGGTTAGGTTTAGGTTAAATGTTTGGGTTAGGGTTAGGGTTAGGGTTTGGGTTAGGTTTAGGGTTAGGGTTAGGGTTTGGGTTAGGGTTAGGGTTAGGGTTAGTGTTTGTGTTAGGGTTAGTTTTAGGGTTAATGTTTGGGTTAGGGTAAGGGTTAGGTATAGGTTTAGGGTTTTGTTTAGTATTAGGTTCAGTGTTAGGGTTAGGGTATGGGTAGAGGACGGGTTAGGGTTATGGTTAGGGTTAGGGTTTGGGTTGTGGTTAGGGTTAGGGTTAGGGTTTGTATTAGAGTTAGGTTTAGGGTTAGGGTTTGAGTTAGGGTTAGGGTTAGGGTTAGGGTTTCCGTTTGGTTTAGGGTGAGTGTTAGGTTTAGGGTTAGGGTTAGTGTTAGGATTAGGGTTTGGGTTTGGGTTAGGTTTAGTGTTAGGCTTAGGGTTAGGGTTTAGGTTAGGTTTAGGGTGAGGGTTTGCGATAAGGTTAGTGTTTGGGTTAGGGTTAGTGTTAGGATTAGGGTTAGGGTTAGGGTTAGGTTTAGGTTTAGCGTTTGGGTTAGGGTTAGGTTTTGGGTTTGGGTTAGGTTTAGGGTTAGGGTTAGTGTTAGGGTTTGGGTTAGGGTTAGGTTTAGGTTTAATGTTTGGGTTAGGGTTAGGGTTAGGTTTAGGTTTAGGGTTAGTGTTAGGGTTTGGGTTAGTGTTAGGTTTAGGGTTAGGGTTAGGGTTAGAGTTATGGTTAGAGTTTGGGTTAGGGTTACGGTTAAGTTTAGGGTTTGGGTTAGGGTTAGGGTTAGGGTTAGATTTAGGGTTTGGATAAGGGTTAGGGTTAGGGATAGGGTTTGGGTTAGGGTTAGCATTAGGTTTAGGGTTTGAGTTTGGGTTAAGGTTAGGGTTAGGGTTAGGGTTAGGGTTAGGGTTTCTGTTAGGGTTAGGTTTAGGCTTAGGCTAGGGTTAGTGTTAGGGATAGGGTTTGTGTTAGGGTTAGTGTTAGGGTTTGGGTTAGTGTTAGGTTTAGGTTTAATGTTTGGGTTAGGGTTACGATTAGGTTTAGGGTTAGGGTTAGTGTTAGGGTTTGGGTTAGTGTTAGGTTTAGGGTTAGGGTTAGGGTTAGGGTTAGAGTTATGGTTAGAATTTGGGTTAGGGTTACGGTTAAGTTTAGGGTTTGGGTTTGGTTTTGGGTTAGGGTTAGGGTTTGGGTTAGGGTTAGGTTTAGGGTTGGATTTTGGGCTTGGGTTAGGTTTAGGGTTAGCGTTTGGGTTAGGGTTAGGTTTAGGGTTAATGTTTGGGTTAGGGTTAGGGTTAGGGGTTGGGTTAGGTTTAGGGTTACGGTTAGGGTTTGGGTTAGGGTAGGTTTAGAGTTAGGGTTTGGGTTAGGGTTAGTTTTAGGGTTAATGTTTGGGTTACGGTAAGGGTTAGGTATAGGGTTAGGGTTTTGTTTAGTATTAGGTTTAGTGTTAGGGTCAGGGTACGGGTAGAGGATGGGTTAGGGTTGTGGTTAGGGTTAGGGTTTGGGTTTGGGTTAGGGTTAGGTTTAGGTTTTGTATTAGAGTTAGGTTTAGGGTATGCGTTTGAGTTAGGGTTAGGGTTAGGGTTTCCGTTTGGTTTAGGGTGAGTGTTAGGGTTAGGGTTAGGGTTAGTGTTAGGATTAGGGTTTGTGTTTGGATTAGGTTTAGTGTTAGGGTTAGGGTTAGGGTTTAGGTTAGGTTTAGGGTGAGGGTTTGCGATAAGGTTAGTGTTTGGGTAAGGGTTAGTGTTAGGATTAGGTTAGGGTTAGGGTTATGGTTAGATTTAGGGTTTGGATAAGGGTTAGGGTTAGGGATAGGGTTTGGGTTAGGGTTAGCATTAGGTTTAGGGTTTGAGTTTGGGTTAAGGTTAGGGTTAGGGTTAGGGTTAGGGTTAGGGTTTGAGTTTGAGTTACGGTTAGGGTTTGGGTTTGGTTTAGGGTTAGGATTAGGGTTAGGGTTTGGGTTAAGGTTAGGTTAGGGTTAGGGTTTGGGTTAGGGTTAGGTTTATGGTTAGCGTTAGGGTTAGCGTTAGGTTTAGGGTTAATATTTGGGTTAGGGTTAGGGTTATGTTTAGGGTTTGGGTTAGGGTTAGTGTTAGGGTCAGGGTTTGAGTTAGGTTTAGGTTTTGGTTCGGGTTAGGGTTAGGGTTAGATTTAGGGTTTGGATAAGGGTTAGGGTTAGGGATAGGGTTTGGGTTAGGGTTAGCATTAGGTTTAGGGTTTGAGTTTGGGTTAAGGTTAGGGTTAGGGTTAGGGTTAGGGTTAGGGTTTCTGTTAGGGTTAGGTTTAGGCTTAGGCTAGGGTTAGTGTTAGGGATAGGGTTTGTGTTAGGGTTAGTGTTACGGTTTGGGTTAGTGTTAGGTTTAGGTTTAATGTTTGGGTTAGGGTTAGGATTAGGTTTAGGGTTAGGGTTAGTGTTAGGGTTTGGGTTAGTGTTAGGTTTAGGGTTAGGGTTAGGGTTAGGGTTAGGGTTTCTGTTAGGGTAAGGTTTAGGCTTAGGCTAGGGTTAGGGTTAGGGTTAGGGTTTGTGTTAGGTTTAGTGGTAGGGTTTGGGTTAGGGTTAGGTTTGCTTTAATGTTTGGTTTAGGGTTAGGGTTAGGGTTAGGGTTAGGGTTAGTGTTAGGGTTTGGGTTAGTGTTAGGTTTAGGGTTAGGGTTAGGGTTAGGGTTAGAGTTATGGTTAGAGTTTGGGTTAGGGTTACGGTTAAGTTTAGGGTTTGGGTTTGGTTTTGGGTTAGGGTTAGGGTTTGTGTTAGGGTTAGGTTTAGGGTTAGGTTTTGGGCTAGGGTTAGGTTTAGGGTTAGCGTTTGGGTTAGGGTTAGGTTTAGGGTTAATGTTTGGGTTAGGGTTAGGTTTAGGGTTTGGGTTAGGGTTAGGGTTAGGGTTAGGGTTAGGGTTTGGGTTAGGGTTAGGTTTATGGTTAGGGTTTGGGTTAGGGTTAGTTTTAGGGTTAATGTTTGGGTTAGGGTAAGGGTTAGGTATAGGGTTAGGGGTTTGTTTAGTATTAGGTTTAGTGTTAGGTTCAGGGTAAGGGTAGAGGATGGGTTAGGGTTATGGTTAGGGTTAGGGTTTGGGTTTGGGTTAGGGTTAGGGTTAGGGTTTGTATTAGAGTTAGGTTTAGGGTTAGGGTTTGAGTTAGGGTTAGGGTTAGGGTTTCCGTTTGGTTTAGGATGAGTGTTAGGGTTAGGGTTAGGGTTAGTGTTAGGATTAGGGTTTGGGTTTGGATTAGGTTTAGTGTTAGGGTTAGTGTTAGGGTTTAGGTTAGGTTTAGGGTGAGGGTTTGCGATAAGGTTAGTGTTTGGATAAGGGTTAGTGTTAGGATTAGGTTAGGGTTAGGGTTAGGGTTAGGTTTCGCGTTTGGGTTAGGGTTAAGTTTAGGCTAAGGTTAGTGTTAGGGCTTGGGTTAGGTTTAGGTTTAGGGTTAGGGTTAGGGTTAGGTTGTGCGTTTGGATTAGGGTAAGGTTTAGGGTTAGGGTTAGGTTTAGGGATAGAGTTATGGTTTGGGTTCTGGTTATGGTTAGGGTTTGGGTAAGGGTTAGGTTTAGGGTTAGGGTTTGGGTTTGGGTTATGTTTAGGGTTAGGGTTAGGGATTGGGTTTGTGTTTGGTTTAGGGTTAGGTTTAGGGTTAGGTTTTGGGCTATGGTTAGGTTTAGGGTTAGCGTTTGGGTTAGGGTTAGGTTTAGGGTTAATGTTTGGGTTAGGGTTAGGGTTAGGGTTTGGGTTAGGGTTAGGGTTAGGGTTTGGGTTAGGGTTAGTGTTAGGGTTAGGGTTAGGTTTAGGGCTTGGGTTTGGGTTTGGGTTAGGGTTGGCTTTGTGTTAGGGTTAGGTTTAGGGTTAGGTTTTGGGCTAGGGTTAGGTTTAGGGTTAGCGTTTGGGTTAGGGTTAGGTTTAGGGTTAATGTTTGGGTTAGGGTTAGGGTTAGGGTTTGGGTTAGGGTTAGGGTTAGGGTTTGTGTTAGGGTTAGGTTTAGGGTTAGGGTTTGGGTTAGGGTTAGTTTTAGGGTTAATGTTTGGGTTAGGGTAAGGGTTAGGTATAGGGTTAGGGGTTTGTTTAGTATTAGGTTTAGTGTTAGGGTTAGGGTACGGGTAGAGGTTGGGTTAGGGTTATGGTTAGGGTTAGGGTTTGGGTTTGGGTTAGGGTTAGGGTTAGGGTTAGGGTTAGGGTTAGGGTTTAGGTTAGGTTTAGGGTGAGGGTGTGCGATAAGGTTCGTGTTTGGGTAAGGGTTAGTGTTAGGATTAGGGTTAGGGTTAGGTTAGGGTTAGGTTTAGCGTTTGGGTTAGGGTTAAGTTTAGGCTAAGGTTAGTGCTAGGGCTTGGGTTAGGTTTAGGTTTAGGGTTAGGGTTAGGGTTAGGGTTAGGGTGTGCGTTTGGATTAGGGTAAGGTTTAGGGTTAGGGTTAGGTTTAGGGATAGAGTTATGGTTTGGGTTCTGGTTATGGTTAGGGTTTGGGTAAGGGTTAGGTTTAGGGTTTGGGTTTGTGTTATGTTTAGAGTTACGGTTAGGGTTTGTGTTTGTGTTTGGGTTAGGGTTAGGGTTAGGGTTATTGTTTGGGTTTGGTTTAGGATTAGGCTTGGGGTTACGGTTAGTGTAAGGGTTACGTTTTGGTTTGGTTAGGGTTAAGGTTTGGGTTAGGGTTAGGGTTTGGATTAGGGTTAGGTTTAGGGTTAGGGTTTGGGTTAGGGTTAGAGTTAGGGTTAGGGTTAGGATTAGGGTTAGGTTTACGATTAGGGTTTGGGTTTGGGTTAGTGTTAGGGTTAGGGTTAGGGTTTGGATTTGGGTTAGGGTTAAGGTTAGGGTTAGGGTGTGTGTTAGGTTTAGGATTAGTGTGAGGATTTGGGTTAGGGTTAGGTTTCGGTTTAGGCTTTGGGTTAGGGTTAGGGTTAGGGTTAGGGTTAAATTTAGTGTTTGGGTTTGGGTTTGGCTTCGGGTTAGGGTGAGGATTAGTGTAAGGGTTTGGGTTTGGGTTAGGGTTAGGGTTAGGTTTAGGGTTTGGGTTAGGGTTAGTGTTAGGGTCAGGGTTTGGGTTAGGTTTAGGTTTTGGTTCGGGTTAGGGTTAGGGTTAGATTTAGGGTTTGGATAAGGGTTAGGTTTAGGGATAGTGTTTGGGTTAGGGTTAGCATTAGGTATAGGGTTTGAGTTTGTGTGAAGGTTAGGGTTAGGGTTAGGGTTAGGGTTTGTGTTAGGGGTAGATTTAGGGTTAGGGTTAGGGTTAGTGTTAGGGTTTGGGTTAGGGTTAGGTTTAGGTTTAATGTTTGGGTTAGGGTTAGGGTTAGGGTTAGGGTTAGGGTTAGGGTTAGGGTTAGGGTTTGTTTTAGGCTTAGGTTTTCTGTTAGGGTTAGGGTTTGGGTTTGGTTTAGGGTTAGGGTTAGGGTTAGGGTTTGCGTTATTGTTAGGGTTAGGGTTAGGGTTTGGGTTTGTGTTAGGGTTAGGGTTAGTGTTAGGGTTTGGGTTAGGGTTAGGGTTAGGGTTAGGGTTAGGGTTAGGGTTAGGGTTAGGGTTAGGGTTAGGGTTTTTGTTAGCGTTAGGGTTAGGGTTAGGGTTACGGTTAGGGTTTGGTTTAGGGTTAGGTTTAGGGTTAGGGTTTGTGTTAGGGTTAGGTTTAGGGTTAGGATTTGTGCTAGGGTTAGGTTTAGGGTTAGCGTTTGGGTTAGGGTTAGGTTTACGGTTAATATTTGGGTTAGGGTTAGCGTTAGGGTTTGGGTTAGGGTTAGGGTTAGGGTTAGGGTTTGGGTTAGGTTTAGGGTTAGGGTTAGAGTTACGGTTAGAGTTTGAGTTAGGGTTAGGTTTAAGTTTAGTGTTTGGGTTTGGGTTTGGGTTCGGGTTTGTGTTAGGGTTAGGTTTAGGTTTAGGTTTTGGGCTAGGGTTAGGTTTAGGGTTAGCCTTTGGTTTAGGCTTAGGTTTAGGGTTAATGTTTGGGTTAGGGTTAGGTTTAGGGTTTGGGTTAGGGTTAGGGTTAGGGTTTGGGTTAGGGTTAGGGTTAGGGTTAGGGTTTGTGTTAGGGTTAGTTTTAGGGTTAATGTTTGTGTTAGGGTAAGGGTTAGGTATAGGTTTAGGGTTTTGTTTAGTATTAGGTTCAGTGTTAGGGTTAGGGTATGGGTAGAGCACGGGTTAGGGTTATGGTTAGGGTTAGCGTTTGGGTTGAGGTTAGGGTTAGGGTTAGGGTTTGTATTAGAGTTAGGTTTACGGTTAGGGTTTGAGTTAGGGTTAGGGTTAGCGTTACGGTTTCCGTTTGGGTTAGGGTGAGTGTTAGGTTTAGGGTTAGGGTTAGTGTTAGGATTAGGGTTTGGGTTTGGGTTAGGTTTAGTGTTAGGCTTAGGGTTAGGGTTTAGGTTAGGTTTAGGGTGAGGGTTTGCGATAAGGTTAGTGTTTGGGTTAGGGTTAGTGTTAGGATTAGGGTTAGGGTTAGGGTTAGGTTTAGGTTTAGCGTTTGGGTTAGGGTTAGGTTTTGGGTTTGGGTTAGGTTTAGGGTTAGGGTTAGTGTTAGGGTTTGGGTTAGGGTTAGGTTTAGGTTTAATGTTTGGGTTAGGGTTAGGGTTAGGTTTAGGTTTAGGGTTAGTGTTAGGGTTTGGGTTAGTGTTAGGTTTAGGGTTAGGGTTAGGGTTAGAGTTATGGTTAGAGTTTGGGTTAGGGTTACGGTTAAGTTTAGGGTTTGGGTTAGGGTTAGGGTTAGGGTTAGATTTAGGGTTTGGATAAGGGTTAGGGTTAGGGATAGGGTTTGGGTTAGGGTTAGCATTAGGTTTAGGGTTTGAGTTTGGGTTAAGGTTAGGGTTAGGGTTAGGGTTAGGGTTAGGGTTTCTGTTAGGGTTAGGTTTAGGCTTAGGCTAGGGTTAGTGTTAGGGATAGGGTTTGTGTTAGGGTTAGTGTTAGGGTTTGGGTTAGTGTTAGGTTTAGGTTTAATGTTTGGGTTAGGGTTAGGATTAGGTTTAGGGTTAGGGTTAGTGTTAGGGTTTGGGTTAGTGTTAGGTTTAGGGTTAGGGTTAGGGTTAGGGTTAGAGTTATGGTTAGAATTTGGGTTAGGGTTACGGTTAAGTTTAGGGTTTGGGTTTGGTTTTGGGTTAGGGTTAGGGTTTGGGTTAGGGTTAGGTTTAGGGTTGGATTTTGGGCTTGGGTTAGGTTTAGGGTTAGCGTTTGGGTTAGGGTTAGGTTTAGGGTTAATGTTTGGGTTAGGGTTAGGGTTAGGGGTTGGGTTAGGTTTAGGGTTACGGTTAGGGTTTGGGTTAGGGTAGGTTTAGATTTAGGGTTTGGGTTAGGGTTAGTTTTAGGGTTAATGTTTGGGTTACGGTAAGGGTTAGGTATAGGGTTAGGGGTTTGTTTAGTATTAGGTTTAGTGTTAGGGTCAGGGTACGGGTAGAGGATGGGTTAGGGTTGTGGTTAGGGTTAGGGTTTGGGTTTGGGTTAGGGTTAGGTTTAGGTTTTGTATTAGAGTTAGGTTTAGGGTATGCGTTTGAGTTAGGGTTAGGGTTAGGGTTTCCGTTTGGTTTAGGGTGAGTGTTAGGGTTAGGGTTAGGGTTAGTGTTAGGATTAGGGTTTGTGTTTGGATTAGGTTTAGTGTTAGGGTTAGGGTTAGGGTTTAGGTTAGGTTTAGGGTGAGGGTTTGCGATAAGGTTAGTGTTTGGGTAAGGGTTAGTGTTAGGATTAGGTTAGGGTTAGGGTTAGGGTTAGATTTAGGGTTTGGATAAGGGTTAGGGTTAGGGATAGGGTTTGGGTTAGGGTTAGCATTAGGTTTAGGGTTTGAGTTTGGGTTAAGGTTAGGGTTAGGGTTAGGGTTAGGGTTAGGGTTTGAGTTTGAGTTACGGTTAGGGTTTGGGTTTGGTTTAGGGTTAGGATTAGGGTTAGGGTTTGGGTTAAGGTTAGGTTAGGGTTAGGGTTTGGGTTAGGGTTAGGTTTATGGTTAGCGTTAGGGTTAGCGTTAGGTTTAGGGTTAATATTTGGGTTAGGGTTAGGGTTATGTTTAGGGTTTGGGTTAGGGTTAGTGTTAGGGTCAGGGTTTGAGTTAGGTTTAGGTTTTGGTTCGGGTTAGGGTTAGGGTTAGATTTAGGGTTTGGATAAGGGTTAGGGTTAGGGATAGGGTTTGGGTTAGGGTTAGCATTAGGTTTAGGGTTTGAGTTTGGGTTAAGGTTAGGGTTAGGGTTAGGGTTAGGGTTAGGGTTTCTGTTAGGGTTAGGTTTAGGCTTAGGCTAGGGTTAGTGTTAGGGATAGGGTTTGTGTTAGGGTTAGTGTTACGGTTTGGGTTAGTGTTAGGTTTAGGTTTAATGTTTGGGTTAGGGTTAGGATTAGGTTTAGGGTTAGGGTTAGTGTTAGGGTTTGGGTTAGTGTTAGGTTTAGGGTTAGGGTTAGGGTTAGGGTTAGGGTTTCTGTTAGGGTAAGGTTTAGGCTTAGGCTAGGGTTAGGGTTAGGGTTAGGGTTTGTGTTAGGTTTAGTGGTAGGGTTTGGGTTAGGGTTAGGTTTGGTTTAATGTTTGGTTTAGGGTTAGGGTTAGGGTTAGGGTTAGGGTTAGTGTTAGGGTTTGGGTTAGTGTTAGGTTTAGGGTTAGGGTTAGGGTTAGGGTTAGAGTTATGGTTAGAGTTTGGGTTAGGGTTACGGTTAAGTTTAGGGTTTGGGTTTGGTTTTGGGTTAGGGTTAGGGTTTGTGTTAGGGTTAGGTTTAGGGTTAGGTTTTGGGCTAGGGTTAGGTTTAGGGTTAGCGTTTGGGTTAGGGTTAGGTTTAGGGTTAATGTTTGGGTTAGGGTTAGGTTTAGGGTTTGGGTTAGGGTTAGGGTTAGGGTTAGGGTTAGGGTTTGGGTTAGGGTTAGGTTTATGGTTAGGGTTTGGGTTAGGGTTAGTTTTAGGGTTAATGTTTGGGTTAGGGTAAGGGTTAGGTATAGGGTTAGGGGTTTGTTTAGTATTAGGTTTAGTGTTAGGTTCAGGGTAAGGGTAGAGGATGGGTTAGGGTTATGGTTAGGGTTAGGGTTTGGGTTTGGGTTAGGGTTAGGGTTAGGGTTTGTATTAGAGTTAGGTTTAGGGTTAGGGTTTGAGTTAGGGTTAGGGTTAGGGTTTCCGTTTGGTTTAGGATGAGTGTTAGGGTTAGGGTTAGGGTTAGTGTTAGGATTAGGGTTTGGGTTTGGATTAGGTTTAGTGTTAGGGTTAGGGTTAGGGTTTAGGTTAGGTTTAGGGTGAGGGTTTGCGATAAGGTTAGTGTTTGGATAAGGGTTAGTGTTAGGATTAGGTTAGGGTTAGGGTTAGGGTTAGGTTTCGCGTTTGGGTTAGGGTTAAGTTTAGGCTAACGTTAGTGTTAGGGCTTGGGTTAGGTTTAGGTTTAGGGTTAGGGTTAGGGTTAGGTTGTGCGTTTGGATTAGGGTAAGGTTTAGGGTTAGGGTTAGGTTTAGGGATAGAGTTATGGTTTGGGTTCTGGTTATGGTTAGGGTTTGGGTAAGGGTTAGGTTTAGGGTTAGGGTTTGGGTTTGGGTTATGTTTAGGGTTAGGGTTAGGGATTGGGTTTGTGTTTGGTTTAGGGTTAGGTTTAGGGTTAGGTTTTGGGCTATGGTTAGGTTTAGGGTTAGCGTTTGGTTTAGGGTTAGGTTTAGGGTTAATGTTTGGGTTAGGGTTAGGGTTAGGGTTTGGGTTAGGGTTAGGGTTAGGGTTTGGGTTAGGGTTAGTGTTAGGGTTAGGGTTAGGTTTAGGCCTTGGGTTTGGGTTTGGGTTAGGGTTGGCTTTGTGTTAGGGTTAGGTTTAGGGTTAGGTTTTGGGCTAGGGTTAGGTTTAGGGTTAGCGTTTGGGTTAGGGTTAGGTTTAGGGTTAATGTTTGGGTTAGGGTTAGGGTTAGGGTTTGGGTTAGGGTTAGGGTTAGGGTTTGGGTTAGGGTTAGGTTTAGGGTTAGGGTTTGGGTTAGGGTTAGTTTTAGGGTTAATGTTTGGGTTAGGGTAAGGGTTAGGTATAGGGTTAGGGGTTTGTTTA
>JAJHUQ010000039.1:3392500-3395000 GCA_035773235.1 Eospalax fontanierii | reverse complement strand
CGCTTAGGGTTAGGGTTAGAGTTAAGGTTAGAGTTTGGGTTAGGGTTAGGTTTAGGTTTAGGGTTTGGGTTTGGGTTTGGGTTAGGGTTAGGGTTTGTGTTAGGGTTAGGTTTAGGTTTAGGTTTTGGGCTAGGGTTAGGTTTAGGATTAGCGTTTGGGTTAGGGTTAGGTTTAGGGTTAATGTTTGGGTTAGGGTTAGGGTTAGGGTTTGGGTTAGGGATAGGGTTATGGTTAGGGTTTGGGTTAGGGTTAGGGTTAGTGTTAGGGTTAGGGTTAGAGTTACGGTTAGAGTTTGGGTTAGGGTTAGGTTTAGGTTTAGGGTTTAGGTTTGGGTTTGGGTTAGGGTTAGGGTTTGTGTTAGGGTTAGGTTTAAGGTTAGGTTTTGGGCTAGGGTTAGGTTTAGGGTTAGCGTTTGGGTTAGGGTTAGGATTAGGTTTAATGTTTGGGTTAGGGTTAGGGTTTGGGTTAGGGTTAGGGTTAGGGTTAGGGTTTGGGTTAGGGTTAGGTTTAGGGTTAGGGTTTGGGTTAGGGTTAGTTTTAGGGTTAATGTTTGGGTTAGGGTGAGGTTTAGGTATAGGGTTAGGGGTTTGTTTAATATTAGGTTTAGTGTTAGGGTTAGGGTACGGGTAGAGGATGGGTTAGGGTTTTGGTTATGGTTAGGGTTTGGGTTTCGGTTAGGGTTAGGGTTAGGGTTAGGGTTAGGGTTTCCTTTTGGTTTAGGCTGAGTGTTAGGGTTAGGGTTAGGGTTAGTGTTACGATTAGGGTTTGGGTTTGGGTTAGGTTTAGTGTTAGGATGAGGGTTAGGTTTAGGGTTTGGGTTTGTGTTTGGGTTAGGGTTGGGTTTGTGTTAGGGTTAGGTTTAGGGTTAGGTTTTGGGCTAGGGTTAGGTTTAGGGTTAGCGTTTGGGTTAGGGTTAGGTTTAGGGTTAATGTTTGGGTTAGGGTTAGGGTTAGGGTTTGGGTTAGGGTTAGGGTTAGGGTTAGGGTTAGGGTTTGGGTTAGGGTTAGGTTTAGGGTTAGGGTTTGGGTTAGGGTTAGTTTTAGGGTTAATGTTTGGGTTAGGGTAAGGGTTAGGTATAGGGTTAGGGGTTTGTTTAGTATTAGGTTTAGTGTTAGGGTTAGGGTACGGGTAGAGGATGGGTTAGGGTTATGGTTAGGGTTAGGGTTTGGGTTTGGTTTAGGGTTAGGGTTAGGGTTAGGGTTAGGGTTAGGGTTTAGGTTAGGTTTAGGGTGAGGGTTTGCGATAAGGTTAGTGTTTGGGTAAGGGTTAGTGTTAGGATTAGGGTTAGGTTTAGCGTGTGGGTTAGGGTTAAGTTTAGGCTAAGGTTAGTGCTAGGGCTTGGGTTAGGTTGAGGTTTAGGTTTAGGGTTAGGGTTAGGGTTAGGGTGTGCGTTTGGATTAGGGTAAGGTTTAGGGTTAGGGTTAGGTTTAGGGATAGAGTTATGGTTTGGGTTCTGGTTATGGTTAGGTTTTGGGTAAGGGTTAGGTTTAGGGTTAGGGTTTGGGTTTGTGTTATGTTTAGAGTTAGGGTTAGGGTTTGGGTTTGTGTTTGGGTTAGGGTTAGGGTTAGGGTTATTGTTTGGGCTTGGTTTAGGATTAGGCTTGGAGTTAGGGTTAGTGTAAGGGTTACGTTTTGGTTTGGTTAGGGTTAAGGTTTGGGTTAGGGTTAAGGTTTGGATTAGTGTTACGTTTAGGGTTAGGCTTTGGGTTAGGGTTAGGGTTAGGGTTAGATTTAGTGTTTGGGTTTGGGTTTGGGTTAGGGTTAGGGTGAGGATTAGTGTAAGGGTTTGGGTTTTGGTTAGGGTTAGGGTTAGTTTTAGTGTTTGGGTTAGGGTTAGTTTTAGGGTCAGGGTTTGGGTTAGGTTTAGGTTTTGGTTCGGGTTAGGGTTAGGGTTAGATTTAGGGTTTGGATAAGGGTTAGGGTTAGGGATAGGGTTTGGGTTAGGGTTAGCATTAGGTTTAGGGTTTGAGTTTGGGTTAAGGTTAGGGTTAGGGTTAGGGTTAGGGGTAGGGTTTGGGGTAGGGGTAGGGTTAGGCTTAGGCTTAGGGTTAGGGTTAGGGTTAGGGTTTGTGTTAGGGTTAGTATTAGGGTTTGGGTTAGGGTTAGGTTTAGGTTTAATGTTTGGGTTAGGGTTAGGGTTAGGGTTAGGGTTAGGGTTTGTTTTAGGCTTAGGTTTTGTGTTAGGGTTAGGGTTTGGGTTTGGTTTAGGGTTAGGGTTAGGGTTTGCGTTATTGTTAGGGTTAGGGTTAGGGTTTGGGTTTGTGTTAGGGTTAGGGTTAGTGTTAGGGTTTGGGTTAGGGTTAGGGTTAAGGTTAAGGTTAGGGTTAGGGTTAGGGTTTTTGTTAGCGTTAGGGTTAGGGTTACGGTTACGGTTAGGGTTTGGGTTAGGGTTAGGTTTAGAGTTAGGGTTTGTGTTAGGGTTAGGTTTAGGGTTAGGTTTGGGCTAGGGTTAGGTTTAGGGTTAGCGTTGGGTTAGGGTTAGGTTTAGGGTTAATATTTG
>JAJHUQ010000039.1:3345000-3352500 GCA_035773235.1 Eospalax fontanierii | reverse complement strand
GGATAGGTTTTGGGTTCAGTTAATGTTAGGGTTAGGGTTAAGGTTATCTTTAGGGTTAGGGTTAGGGTTAGGGTTAGGATTAGGTTTACGTTTAGGTTTTTTGTTAGGTTTAGTGTTAGGGTTAGGTTTTGGGTTCGGGTTAGAGTTATGGTTATGGTTAGGGTATGAGTTGGGGTTATGTTAGGTTTAGGGTTAGGGTTTGGGTTAGGGTTAGGGTTAGGTTTAGGGTTTGAGTTTGAGTTAGGTTTAGGGTTAGCATTAGGGTTAAGGTTAGGGTTAGGGTTATGGTTTGGGTTAGGTTTTGGATTAGGTTAGGGTTAGGGTTTGGGTTAGGGTTAGGGTTAGGTTTAGGTTTTGATTTGGGTTAGTGATAGGGTTAAGGTTAGTGTTAAGTTTAGGGTTTGGGTTAGGGTTAGGGTTAGGGTTAGCGTTATGGTTAGGGTTAGTGTTAGGGATTGGATTAGGGTTAGGGTTTGGGTTCGGGTTAGAGTTATGGTTATGGTAATGGTTTGAGTTAGGGTTATCTTAGGTTTAGAGTTAGGGTTTGGGTTAGGGTGTGGGTTAGGGTTAGGGTTTGAGTTTGAGTTAGGTTTAGGGTTAGCATAAGGGTTAAGGCTAGGGTTAGGGTTAGGGTTTGGGTTAAGGTTAGGGTTTGGCTTAGGTTTAGGGTTAGTTTTTGGGTTAGGGTTAGGGTTAGGATTAGGGTTAGGGTTAGGGTTAGGGTTTGAGTTAGGGTTAGGGTTAGGGTTAGGTTGTGGGTTAGGGTTAGGGTTAGGTTTAAGGTTATGGTTAGGGTTAGTGTTAGGGATTGGATTAGGGTTAGGGTTAGAGTTTGGGTTCGGGTTACAGTTATGGTTATGGTTAGGGTTTGAGTTAGGGTTATGTTGGGTTTATGGTTAGGGTTTGGGTTAGGGTTAGGGTTAGGGTTTGAGTTTGAGTTAGGTTTAGGGTTAGCATTAGGGTTAAGGTTAGGGTTATGGTTATGGTTTGGGTTAGGGTTAGGGTTAGGGTTAGGGTTAGGTTTTGGGTTAGGGTTAGGGTTATGTTTAGGTTTTGATTTGGTTTAGTGTTAGGGTTAGGGTTAGTGTTAAGTTTAGGTTTTGCGTTAGGGTTAGGGTTAGGGATAGGGTTACGAATAGGGTTAAGTTTAGGGTTTGGGTTTGGGTTAGGTTTAGGATTAGGGTTAGGGTTAGGGTTAGTGTTAAGTTTAGGCTTTGCGTTAGGCTTAGGGTAAGGGATAGGGTTACGAATAGGGCTAAGTTTAGGGTTTGGGCTTGGGCTAGTGTTAGGATTAGGGTTAGGGTTAGGGTTAGGGTTAGGTTAGGGTTTGGGTGAGGGTTTGGGTTAAGGTTAGGTTTAGGGTTAGAGTTAGAAATAGGGTTAGGGTGAGGGTTATGGTTAGGGTTAGCGTTAGGGTTTGGGTTTGGGATAGGGATAGGGTTAGGGTTTGGTTTTTGCGTTAGGGTTAGGGTTAGGGTTTGGGTTAGGGTTACGGTTATGGTGTGGGTTTGGGTAAGGGATAGGGTTAGTGTTTGGGTTTGGGTTAGGGTTAGGTTTAGGTTTTGGGTTTGGGTTAGGGTTAGGGTTACGGTTAAGGTTAGTCGTTGGGTTTGGTTTAGGCTTAGGGTTAGGGTTAGGATTACGGTTAGTGTTAGGGTTAGGATTAGGGTTAGGTTTAGTGTTTGGGTTATTGTTAGGGTTAGTTTTAGGGTTAGGGTTAGGATTGGGGTTAGAGTTAGGGTTAGGATAAGAATTAGGATTAGAGTTTTCGTTTGGGTTAGGGTTAGGGTTAGGTTTTGGGATAGTGTTAGGGTTAGGGATAGTGTTAGGGTTAGGTTTAGTGTTAGGATTAGGGTTTGGTTTAGGGTTAGGATTAGGGTTATGTTTAGGTTTTGGGTTAGGTTTAGGGTTAGGGTTAGGGTTTGGGTTCGGGTTAGAGTTATGGTTATGGTTAGGGTTTGAGTTAGGGTTATGTTAGGTTTAGGGTTAGGGTTTGGGTTAGCGTTAGGGTTAGGGTTTGAGTTTGAGTTAGGTTTAGGGTGAGCATTAGGGTTAAGATTAGGGTTAGGGTTATGGTTTGGGTTAGGGTTATGGTTAGGGTTAGGGTTAGTATTAAGTTTAGGGTTTGCGTTAGGGTTAGGGTTAGGGTTAGGGTTAGGATTACGAATAGGGTTAAGTTTAAGGTGTGGGTTTGGGTTAGGTTTAGGGTTCCGGTTAGGGTTAGTGTTAGGGTTAGGTTTTGGGTTAGGGTTAGGGTTTGGGTTTTGGTTAATGTTTGTGGGTAGGGCTTAGGGGTTAGGGTTAGTGTTAGGAATAGGTTTAGGGTTAGGGTTATGGTTAGGGTTAGCGTTAGGGTTAGGGTTTCGGATACGGATAGGGTTAGGGTTCAGTTTTTGGGTTAGGGTTAGGGTTAGGGTTTGGGTTAATGTTTGTGGTTAGGGCTAAGGGGTAAAGTTTTGGGTTAGGGTTAGTTTTAGGGTTTTACTTAGGGTTAGAGTTACGGGGTGGGTTTGGGTTAGGGATAGGGTTAGTGTTTGGGTTTGGGTTAGGGTTAGGTTTAGGTTTAGGTTTAGGGTTAGGGTTTGGGTTTGGGTTAGGTTTAGGGTTAGGGTTAGGGTTAAGGTTTGGGATAGGGTTAGGGTTATTTATAGGGTTAAGGTTATTGTTAGGGTTTGGTTTAGGGTTTGGGTTAGGGTTCGGTTTAGGTTTTGGGTTAGGGTTAGAGTTAGGGTTAGGGTTTGTGTTAGGGTTAGGGTTAGGATTAGAGTTAGGGTTTAGGGTTAGTGTTAGGTTTAAGGTTTGGGTTAGGGTTAGGATTAGGATTAGGTTTAGGGTTAGGAATATGGTTAGGGTTAGGGTTATGGTTAGGGTTTGGTTTCCGGTTTGGGTTAGGGTTAGGTTTAGGTTTTGTTTTAGGGTTATTGTTAGGGTTAGGGTTTGGGTTAGGGTTAGGTTTAGGGTTAAGGTTATGGTTTGGGTTAGGCTTAGGGTTAGTTTTTGGGTTAGGATTAGGGTTAGGATTAGGGTTAGGGTTAGGTTTAGGGCTCGGGTTTGGGGTAGGGTTAGGGCAAGGATTAGGGCTTGAGTTAGGGTTAGGGTTAGGTTTAGGGTTTAGGTTAGGGTTAGGGTTAGGTTTAGGGTTAGGGTTAGGTCTAGGGATTGGATTAGGGTTAGGGTTAGGGTTTGGGTTAGGGTTAGGGTTAGGGTTAGGGTTAGGGTTAGGGTTAGGGTTAGGTTTACTATTTGGTTTAGGGTTAGGTTTAGGTTTTCTTTTGGGTTAGTGTTAGGGTTAGGGTTAGTGTTAAGGTTAGGGTTACTGTTAGGTTTAGGATTAGTGTTAGGGTTAGTGTTAGGGTTAGGGTTTGGGTTAAGGTTAGGATTTGGGTTAGGGTTCGCGTTAGATTTAGGATTAGGATTTTGGTTAGGTTTAGGGTTCGGGTTAGGTTTAGGGTTAGGGTTAGGGTTAGGTTTAGGGTTAGGGTTAGGTTTAGGATTAGAGTTAGGTTTAGGGTTTTGGTTTGGGTTAGGGTTAGGCTTAAGGTTTGGTTTCGTGTTAGGGTTAGGATTAGGGTTAGGGTTAGGGTTTGGGTTAGGGTTAGGATTAGTATTAGGGTTACGTTTAGGGTTAAGTTTAGGGTTTGGATTTCTGTTAGGTTTAGGTTTAGTGTTAGGGTTAGGTTTAGGTTTAGGGTTAGGGTTAGGGTTAGGATTAGAGTTAGGTTTAGGGTTTTGGTTTGGGTTAGAGTTAGGTTTAAGGTTTGGTTTAGCGTTAGGTTTAGGGTTACTGATAGCTTTATGGTTTGGGTTAGGGTTAGAATTAATACTAGGGTTAGTTTAATGTTAAGTTTAGAGTTTGGATTTCTGATAGGTTCAGAGTTAGGGTTAGGGTTAGGTTGGGGGTTAGGGTTTGGGTTAGGGTTAGGGTTTCGTTTAAGGTTAGGGTTAGGTTAGTGTTAGGAATAGGGTTAGGGTTAGGGTTAGGGTTTGGGTTAGGGTTAGTGTTAGGCTTAGGGTTTGGGTTAGAGTTAGGGTTAGGGTTAGGGTTTGCGTTTGGGTTATGGTTATGGTTAGGGTTTGGGTTAGGGTTAGGTTTAGTGTTTGGGTTAGGGTTAGGGTTAGTGTTAGGGTTAGGGTTAGGGTTAGGATTAGGGTTAGGGTTAGGGTTAGGTTTAGGATTAGAGTTAGGATTAGAGTTTTGGTTTGGGTTAGGTTTAGGGTGAGGGTTAGGGTTAGTCCTTGGGTTTGGTTTAGGGTTAGTGTTAGGGTTAGGATTAGGGTTAGGTTTAGGGTTAGGATTAGGGTTAGGTTAGGGTTAGGGTTAGGGTTAGGGTTAGGGTTAGGGTTAGGGTTAGGGTTGGCGTTTGGGTTAGGGTTAGGGTTATGGTGTGGGTTTGGGTAAGGGATAGGGTTAGTGTTTGGGTTTGGGTTAGGGTTAGGTTTAGGTTTAGGTTTAGGGTTTGGGTTTGGGTTATGTTTAGGGTTAGGGATAGGGTTAGTGTTTGGGTTAGGTTTAGGGTTAGTTATAGGGTTAAGGTTATTGTTAGGGTTTGGGTTAGGTTTTGGGTTAGGGTTCGGTTTAGGTTTTGCGTTAGGTTAGGGTTAGTGTTAGGGTTTGGGTTTAGGGTTAGGGTTAGGGTTATTGTTTGTTTTAAGTTTAGGGTTAGGGTTGGGTTAAGATTAGGGATAGGATTAGGGTTAGGGTTAGGGTTTCATTGAGGGTTAGGGTTAGGGTTAGGTTTAGGTTTTGGTTTAGGTTTAGTGTTAGGGTTAGGATTTGGGTTAGGGTTAGATTTAGTGTTAGGGTTGGGGTTAGCGTTAGGGTTAGGGTTAGGGTTAGCGTTAAGGTTAGGGTTTGGGATAGGGATAGGTTTAAGGTTAGGGTTTTGTTTTGGGATAGGGTTAAGGTTAGGGTTTGGGTTAGGGTTAGGCTTAGGGTTAGGGTTAGGGTTAGGGTTTGGGTTTGGGTAAGAGTTAGGGTTAGGTTTTGGTTTAGGGTATGAGTTTGTGTTAGGGTTAGGGATAGGTTTTGGGTTCAGTTAATGTTAGGGTTAGGGTTAGGGTTATCTTTAGGGTTAGGGTTAGGGTTAGGGTTAGGATTAGGTTTACGTTTAGGTTTTTTGTTAGGTTTAGTGTTAGCATTAGGTTTTGGGTTCGGGTTAGAGTTATGGTTATGGTTAGGGTATGAGTTGGGGTTATGTTAGGTTAAGGGTTAGGGTTTGGGTTAGGGTTAGGGTTAGGTTTAGGGTTTGAGTTTGAGTTAGGTTTAGGGTTAGCATTAGGGTTAAGGTTAGGGTTAGGGTTATGGCTTGGGTTAGGTTTTGGATTAGGTTAGGGTTAGGGTTTGGGTTAGGGTTAGGGTTAGGTTTAGGTTTTGATTTGGGTTAGTGATAGGGTTAAGGTTAGTGTTAAGTTTAGGGTTTGGGTTAGGGTTAGGGTTAGGGTTAGGGTTAGGGTTATGGTTAGGGTTAGTGTTAGGGATTGGATTAGGGTTAGGGTAAGGGTTTGAGTTGGGTAAGGGCTAGGGTTAGGGTTAGGGTTACGGTTTTGGGTTAGGGTTAGTGTTAGGTTTAGGTTTTGATTTGGTTTAGTGTTAGGGTTGGGGTTAGTGTTAAGTTTAGGTTTTGCGTTAGGGTTAGGGTTAGGGATAGGGTTACGAATAGGGTTAAGTTTAGGGTTTGGGTTTGGGTTAGGTTTAGGGTTAGGTTTAGGGCTAGGGTTAGGTTTAGGTTAGGGTTAGGGTTAGGGTTTGGGTTAAGGTTAGGTTTAGGGTTAGGGTTAGGAATAGGTTTATGGTTTGGTTAGGATTATGGTTAGGGTTAGCGTTAGGGTTAGGGTTGGGGATAGGGATAGGGTTAGGGTTTGGTTTTTGCGTTAGGGTTAGGGTTAGGTTTTGTGTTACGATTAGGGTTATGGTGTGGGTTTGGGTAAGGGATAGGGTTAGTGTTTGGGTTTGGGTTAGGGTTAGGTTTACGTTTAGGTTTAGGGTTTGGGTTTGGGTTTGGGTTAGGTTTAGGGTTAGGGATAGGGTTAGGGTTTGGGTTAGGGTTAGGGTTAGTTATAGGGTTAAGGTTATTGTTATGGTTTGGGTTAGGGTTTGGGTAAGGGTTTGGTTTAGGTTTTGCGTTAGGGTTAGGGTTAGGGTTAGGGTTAGGGTTTAGGGTTAGGGTTAGGGTTATTGTTTGTTTTAAGTTTAGGGTTAGGGTTCGGGTTGGGTTAGGATTAGGGATAGGATTAGAGTTAGGGTGAGGGTTTCGTTTAGGATTAGGGTTAGGTTTAGGTTTAGGTTTTGGTTTAGGTTTAGTGTTAGCGTTAGGGTTTGGGTTAGGGTTAGGTTTAGTGTTAGGGTTTGGGATAGGGTTAGGGTTAGGGTTAGCGTTTGGGTTAGGGTTAGGGTTATGGTGTGGGTTTGGGTAAGGGATAGGGTTAGTGTTTGGGTTTGGGTTAGGGTTAGGTTTAGGCTTAGGTTTAGGGTTTGGGTTTGGGTTATGTTTAGGGTTAGGGATAGGGTTAGTGTTTGGGTTAGGGTTAGGGTTGGTTATAGGGTTAAGGTTATTGTTAGGGTTTGGGTTAGCTTTTGGGTTAGGGTTCGGTTTAGGTTTTGCGTTAGGGTTAGGGTTAGGGTTAGGGTTTGTGTTTAGGGTTAGGGTTAGGGTTATTGTTTGTTTTAAGTTTAGGGTTAGGGTTGGGTTAAGATTAGGGATAGGATTAGGGTTAGGGTTAGGGTTTCGTTGAGGGTTAGGGTTAGGTTTAGGTTTAGGTTTTGGTTTAGGTTTAGTGTTAGAGTTAGGGTTTGGGTTAGGGTTAGGTTTAGTGTTAGGGTTTGGGATAGGTTTAGGGTTAGGGTTAGCGTTAGGGTTAGGGTTGGGGTTAGTGTTAGGGTTAGGGTTTGGTTTAGGGTTAGGGTTAGGGTTAGGATTAGGGTTAGGGTTAGGGTTAGGTTTAGGATTAGAGTTAGGATTAGAGTTTTGGTTAGGGTAGGGTATAGGGTGAGGGTGAGGGTAAGTCCTTGGGTGTGGTTTAGGGTTAGTGTTAAGGTTAGGATTAGGGTTAGGTTTAGGGTTAGGATTAGGGTTAGGTTTAGTGTTTGGGTTAGGGTTAGGGATAGGGTTAGGGTTAGGATTAGGGTTAGGGTTAGGGTTAGGATTAGAGTTTTGCTTTGGGTTAGGGTTAGGTTTAGGTTTAGGGTTAGGGTTAGGGTTTGGGTTAGGGTTAGGGTTAGGGTTAGTGTTTGAGTTTGAGTTAGGTTTAGGGTTAGCATTAGGGTTAAGGTTAGGGTTAGGGTTATGGTTTGGGTTAGGTTTAGGGTTAGGGTTAGGGTTAGGTTTTGGGTTAGGGTTAGTGTTAGGTTTAGGTTTTGATTTGGTTTAGTGTTAGGGTTAGGGTTAGTGTTAAGTTTAGGTTTTGCGTTAGGGTTAGGGTTAGGGATAGGGTTACGAATAGGGTTAAGTTTAGGGTTTGGGTTTGGGATAGGTTTAGGGTTAGGGTTAGGGTTAGGGTTAG
>JAJHUQ010000039.1:3295000-3335000 GCA_035773235.1 Eospalax fontanierii | reverse complement strand
ACGATTAGGGTTTGGGTTTGGGGTAGGTTTAGTGTTAGGGTTAGGGTTAGGGTTAGGGTTTAGGTTAGGTTTAGGGTGAGGGTTTGCGATAAGGTTAGTGTTTGGGTTAGGTTTAGGGTTACGGTTAGGGTTAGGTTTAGCCTTTGGGTTAGGGTTAAGTTTAGGCTAAGGTTAGTGTTAGGGCTTGGGTTAGGTTTAGGTTTAGGGTTAGGGTTAGTGTTAGGGTTAGGGTGTGCGTTTGGATTAGGGTAAGGTTTAGGGTTAGGGTTATGTTTAGGGATAGAGCTACGGTTTGGGTTCTGGATATGGTTAGGGTTTGGGTAAGGGTTAGGTTTAGGTTTTGCGTTAGGGTTAGGGTTAGGGTTAGGGTTAGGGTTAGGGTTTAGGGTTAGGGTTAGGGTTATTGTTTGTTTTAAGTTTAGGGTTAGGGTTCGGGTTGTGTTAGGATTAGGGATAGGATTAGAGTTAGGGTGAGGGTTTCATTTAGGATTAGGGTTAGGTTTAGGTTTAGGTTTTGGTTTAGGTTTAGTGTTAGCGTTAGGGTTTGGGTTAGGGTTAGGTTTAGTGTTAGGGTTTGGGATAGGGTTAATGTTAGTGTTAGCGTTAGGGTTAGGGTTGGGGTTAGTGTTAGGGTTAGGGTTTGGGTTAGGGTTAGGGTTATGGTGTGGGTTTGGGTAAGGGATATGGTTAGTGTTTGGGTTTGGGTTAGGGTTAGGTTTAGGTTTAGGTTTAGGGTTTGGGTTTGGGTTATGTTTAGGGTTAGGGATAGGGTTAGTGTTTGGGTTAGGGTTAGGGTTAGTTATAGGGTTAAGGTTATTGTTAGGGTTTGGGTTAGGTTTTGGGTTAGGGTTCGGTTTAGGTTTTGCGTTAGGTTAGGGTTAGTGTTAGGGTTTGGGTTTAGGGTTAGGGTTAGGGTTATTGTTTGTTTTAAGTTTAGGGTTAGGGTTGGGTTAAGATTAGGGATAGGATTAGGGTTAGGGTTAGGGTTTCATTGAGGGTTAGGGTTAGGGTTAGGTTTAGGTTTAGGTTTTGGTTTAGGTTTAGTGTTAGGGTTAGGATTTGGGTTAGGGTTAGGTTTAGTGTTAGGGTTGGGGTTAGCGTTAGGGTTAGGGTTAGGGTTAGCGTTAGGGTTAGGGTTTGGGATAGGGATAGGTTTAAGGTTAGGGTTTTGTTTTGGGATAGGGTTAAGGTTAGGGTTTGGGTTAGGGTTAGGCTTAGGGTTAGGGTTAGGGTTAGGGTTTGGGTTTGGGTAAGAGTTAGGGTTAGGTTTTGGTTTAGGGTATGAGTTTGTGTTAGGGTTAGGGATAGGTTTTGGGTTCAGTTAATGTTAGGGTTAGGGTTAGGGTTATCTTTAGGGTTAGGGTTAGGGTTAGGGTTAGGATTAGGTTTACGTTTAGGTTTTTTGTTAGGTTTAGTGTTAGCATTAGGTTTTGGGTTCGGGTTAGAGTTATGGTTATGGTTAGGGTATGAGTTGGGGTTATGTTAGGTTAAGGGTTAGGGTTTGGGTTAGGGTTAGGGTTAGGTTTAGGGTTTGAGTTTGAGTTAGGTTTAGGGTTAGCATTAGGGTTAAGGTTAGGGTTAGGGTTATGGCTTGGGTTAGGTTTTGGATTAGGTTAGGGTTAGGGTTTGGGTTAGGGTTAGGGTTAGGTTTAGGTTTTGATTTGGGTTAGTGATAGGGTTAAGGTTAGTGTTAAGTTTAGGGTTTGGGTTAGGGTTAGGGTTAGGGTTAGGGTTAGGGTTATGGTTAGGGTTAGTGTTAGGGATTGGATTAGGGTTAGGGTTTGGGTTCGGGTTAGAGTTATGGTTATGGTTAGGGTTTGAGTTAGGGTTATGTTAGGTTTAGAGTTAGGGTTTGGGTTAGGGTTAGGGTTAGGGTTAGGGTTTGAGTTTGAGTTAGGTTTAGGGTTAGCATTAGGGTTAAGGTTAGGGTTAGGGTTATGGTTTAGGTTAGGGTTAGGGTTAGGGTTAGGTTTTGGGTTAGGGTTAGTGTTAGGTTTAGGTTTTGATTTGGTTTAGTGTTAGGGTTAGGGTTAGTGTTAAGTTTAGATTTTGCGTTAGGGTTAGGGTTAGGGATAGGGTTACGAATAGGGTTAAGTTTAGGGTTTGGGTTTGGGATAGGTTTAGGGTTAGGGTTAGGGTTAGGGTTAGGTTTAGGTTAGGGTTAGGGTTAGGGTTTGGGTTAAGTTTAGGTTTAGGGTTAGGGTTAGGGTTTGGGTAAGGGTTAGTGTTAGGTTTTGGTTTAGGGTATGAGTTTGTGTAAGGGTTAGGGATAGGTTTTGGGTTCAGTTAATGTTAGGGTTAGGGTTAGTGTTAGCTTTAGGGTTAGGGTTAGGATTAGGGTTAGGTTTAATGTTTGGGTTAGGGTTAGGGTAAGAGTTAGGATTAGTGTTACGGTTAGGGTTAGGATTAGAGTTAGGATTAGAGTTTTGGTTTGGGTTAGGGTCAGGGTTAGGCTTAGGTTTAGTCATTGGGTTTGGTTAGGGGTAGTGTTAGGATTATAGTTAGAGTTAGGGTTTTGGTTTGGGTTAGGGTTAGGATTAGGGTTTGGGTTAGTGTTAGGGTTAGGGTTTGGGTTAGGGTTAGGTTTAGGGTTAAGGTTATGGTTTGGGTTAGGCTTAGGGTTAGTTTTTGGGTTAGGATTAGGGTTAGGATTAGGGTTAGGGTTAGGTTTAGGGTTAGGGTTTGGGGTAGGGTTAGGGTTAGGATTAGGGTTTGAGTTAGGGTTAGGGTTAGGTTTAGGGTTTAGGTTAGGGTTAGGTTTAGGGTTAGGGTTAGGTTTAGGGATTGGATTAGGGTTAGGGTTAAGGTTTGGGTTAGGGTTAGGGTTAGGGTTAGGGTTAGGGTTAGGGTTAGGTTTAGTATTTGGTTTAGGGTTAGGTTTAGGTTTTCTTTTGGGTTAGTGTTAGGGTTAGGGTTAGTGTTAAGGTTAGGGTTACTGTTAGGTTTAGGATTAGTGTTAGGGTTAGTGTTAGGGTTAGGGTTTGATTAAGGTTAGGATTTGGGTTAGGGTTCGCGTTAGGTTTAGGATTAGGATTATGGTTAGGTTTAGGGTTCGGGTTAGGTTTAGGGTTAGGGTTAGGGTTAGGTTTAGGGTTAGGGTTAGGATTAGGATTAGAGTTAGGGTTAGGGTTTTGTTTGCGTTAGGGTTAGGCTTAAGGTTTGGTTTAGTGTTAGGGTTAGGATTAGGGTTAGGGTAAGGGTTTGGGTTAGGGTTAGGATGAGTATTGGGGTAACGTATAGGGTAAAGTTAAGGGTTTGGATTTCTGTTAGGTTTAGGTTTAGGGTTAGGGTTAGGTTTAGGTTAAGGGTTAGGGTAAGGGTTAGGATTAGAGTTAGGGTTAGGGTTTTGGTTTGGGTTAGGGTTAGGTTTAAGGATTGGTTTAGCGTTAGGGTTAGGGTTACTGATAGCTTTAGGGTTTGGGTTAGGGTTAGAATTAATACTAGGGTTACGTTTAATGTTAAGTTTAGAGTTTGGATTTCGGATAGGTTCAGGGTTAGGGTTAGGGTTAGGTTTAGGGTTAGGGTTTGGGTTAGGGTTAGGGTTTGGTTTAAGGTTAGGGTTAGGTTAGTGTTAGGAATAGGGTTAGGGTTAGGGTTAGGGTTAGGGTTAGGGTTAGGGTTAGTGTTAGGCTTAGGGTTTGGGTTAGAGTTAGGGGTAGGGTTAGGGTTTGCGTTTGGGTTAGGGTTATGGTTAGTGTTTGGGTTAGGGTTAGGTTTAGTGTTTGGGTTAGGGTTAGGGATGGGTTAGGGTTAGGGTTAGGGTTAGGGTTAGGAGTAGGGTTAGGGTTAGGGTTAGGTTTAGGATTAGAGTTAGGATTAGAGTTTTGGTTTGGGTTAGGTTTAGGGTGAGGGTTAGGGTTAGTCCTTGGGTTTGGTTTAGGGTTAGTGTTAGGGTTAGGATTAGGGTTAGATTTAGGGTTAGGATTAGGGTTAGGTTTAGTGTTTGGGTTAGGGTTAGGGATAGGGTTAGGGTTAGGATTAGGGTTAGGGTTAGGGTTAGGATTAGAGTTTTGCTTTGGGTTAGGGTTAGGTTTAGGTTTAGGGTTAGGGTTAGGGTTTGGGTGACGGTTAGGGTTAGGGTTAGGGTTTGAGGTTGAGGTAGGTTTAGGGTTAGCAGTATGGTGAAGGTTAGGGTTAGGGTTATGGTTTGGGTTAGGTTTAGGGTTAGGGTTAGGGTTAGGTTTTGGGTTAGGGTTAGTGTTAGGTTTAGGTTTTGATTTGGTTTAGTGTTAGGGTTAGGGTTAGTGTTAAGTTTACGTTTTGCGTTAGGGTGAGGGTTAGGGATAGGGTTACGGAGAGTGTTAAGTTTAGGTTTGGGGGTGGGTTAGGTTTAGGGTTAGGGTTAGGGTTAGGGTTAGGTTTAGGTTAGGGTTAGGGTTAGGGTTTGTGTTAAGGTTAGGTTTAGGGTTAGGGTTAGGAATAGGTTTATGGTTTGGTTAGGGTTAGGGTTAGGGTTAGCGTTAGGGTTAGGGTTTGGGAAAGGGATAGGGTTAGGGTTTGGTTTTTGCGTTAGGGTTAGGGTGAGGTTTTGTGTTAGGATTAGGGTTATGGTGTGGGTTTGGGTAAGGGATAGGGTTAGTGTTTGGGTTTGGGTTAGGGTTAGGTTTAGGTTTAGGTTTAGGGTTTGGGTTTGTGTTAGGTTTAGGGTTAGGGATAGGGTTAGGGTTTGGGTTAGGGTTAGGGTTAGTTATAGGGTTAAGGTTATTGTTAGGGTTTGGGTTAGGGTTTGGGTAAGGGTTTGGTTTAGGTTTTGCGTTAGGGTTAGGGTTAGGGTTAGGGTTAGGGTTTAGGGTTAGGGTTAGGGTTATTGTTTGTTTTAAGTTTAGGGTTAGGGTTCGGGTTGGGTTAGGATTAGGGATAGGATTAGAGTTAGGGTGAGGGTTTCGTTTAGGATTAGGGTTAGGTTTAGGTTTAGGTTTTGGTTTAGGTTTAGTCTTAGCGTTAGGGTTTGGGTTAGGGTTAGGTTTAGTGTTAGGGTTTGGAATAGGGTTAGGGTTAGGGTTAGCGTTAGGGTTAGGGTTGGGGTTAGTGTTAGGGTTTGGGTTAGGGTTAGGGTTATGGTGTGGGTTTGGGTAAGGGATAGGGTTAGTGTTTGGGTTTGGGTTAGGGTTAGGTTTAGGTTTAGGTTTAGGGTTTGGGTTTGGGTTATGTTTAGGGTTAGGGATAGGGTTAGTGTTTGGGTTAGGGTTAGGGTTAGTTATAGGGTTAAGGTTATTGTTAGGGTTTGGTTAGGTTTTGGGTTAGGGTTCGGTTTAGGTTTTGCGTTAGGGTTAGGGTTAGGGTTAGGGTTAGGGTTAGGGTTTGGGTTTGGGTAAGAGTTAGGGTTAGGTTTTGGTTTAGGGTATGAGTTTGTGTTAGGGTTAGGGTTAGGGTTAGGGTTAGGATTAGGTTTACGTTTAGGTTTTTTGTTAGGTTTAGTGTTACGGTTAGGTTTTGGGTTCGGGTTAGAGTTATGGTTATGGTTAGGGTATGAGTTGGGGTTATGTTAGGTTTAGGGTTAGGATTTGGGTTAGGGTTAGGGTTAGGTTTAGGGTTTGAGTTTGAGTTAGGTTTAGGGTTAGCATTAGGGTTAAGGTTAGGGTTAGGGTTATGGTTTGGGTTAGGTTTTGGATTAGATTAGGGTTAGGGTTTGGGTTAGGGTTAGGGTTAGGTTTAGGTTTTGATTTGGGTTAGTGATAGGGTTAAGCTTAGTGTTAAGTTTAGGGTTTGGGTTAGGGTTAGGGTTAGGGTTAGGGTTAGGGTTAGTGTTAGGGATTGGATTAGGGTTAGGGTTTGGGTTCGGGTTAGAGTTATGGTTAGGGTTAGGGTTTGAGTTTGAGTTAGGTTATGTTAGGTTTAGAGTTAGGGTTTGGGTTAGGGTTAGGGTTAGGGTTAGGGTTTGAGTTTGAGTTAGGTTTAGGGTTAGCATTAGGGTTAAGGTTAGGGTTAGGGTTATGGTTTGGGTTAGGGTTAGGGTTAGGGTTAGGGTTAGGTTTTGGGTTAGGGTTAGTGTTAGGTTTAGGTTTTGATTTGGTTTAGTGTTAGTGTTAGGGTTAGTGTTAAGTTTAGGTTTTGCGTTAGGGTTAGGGTTAGGGATAGGGTTACGAATAGGGTTAAGTTTAGGGTTTGGGTTTGGGATAGGTTTAGGGTTAGGGTTAGGGTTAGGGTTAGGTTTAGGTTAGGGTTAGGGTTAGGGTTTGGGTTAAGTGTAGGTTTAGGGTTAGGGTTAGGGTTTGGGTAAGGGTTAGTGTTAGGTTTTGGTTTAGGGTATGAGTTTGTGTTAGGGTTAGGGATAGGTTTTGGGTTCAGTTAATGTTAGGGTTAGGGTTAGTGTTAGCTTTAGGGTTAGGGTTACGATAATGGTTAGGTTTAGTGTTTGGGTTAGGGTTAGGGTAAGAGTTAGGATTAGTGTTACGGTTAGGGTTAGGATTAGAGTTAGGATTAGAGTTTTGGTTTGGGTTAGGGTTAGGATTAGGGTTTGGGTTAGTGTTAGGTTTAGGGTTTGGGTTAGGGTTAGGTTTAGGGTTAAGGTTATGGTTTGGGTTAGGCTTAGGGTTAGTTTTTGGGTTAGGATTAGGGTTAGGATTAGGGTTAGGGTTAGGTTTAGGGTTAGGGTTTGGGGTAGGGTTAGGGTTAGGATTAGGGTTTGAGTTAGGGTTAGGGTTAGGTTTAGGGTTAGGTATAGGGATTGGATTAGGGTTAGGGTTAGGGTTTGGGTTAGGGTTAGGGTTAGGGTTAGGGTTAGGGTTAGGGTTTGGTTTTGGTTAGGGTTAGGGTTGGGGTTTGGGTTAAGTTTAGGTTTAGGGTTAGGGTTAGGGTTTGGGTAAGGGTTAGTGTTAGGTTTTGGTTTAGGGTATGAGTTTGTGTTAGGGTTAGGGATAGGTTTTGGGTTCAGTTAATGTTAGGGTTAGGGTTAGTGTTAGCTTTAGGGTTAGGGTTAGGATTAGGGTTAGGTTTAGTGTTTGGGTTAGGGTTAGGGTAAGAGTTAGGATTAGTGTTACGGTTAGGGTTAGGATTAGAGTTAGGATTAGAGTTTTGGTTTGGGTTAGGGTCAGGGTTAGGCTTAGGGTTAGTCATTGGGTTTGGTTAGGGGTAGTGTTAGGATTATAGTTAGAGTTAGGGTTTTGGTTTGGGTTAGGGTTAGGATTAGGGTTTGGGTTAGTGTTAGTGTTAGGGTTAGGGTTTGGGTTAGGGTTAGGTTTAGGGTTAAGGTTATGGTTTGGGTTAGGCTTAGGGTTAGTTTTTGGGTTAGGATTAGGGTTAGGATTAGGGTTAGGGTTAGGTTTAGGGTTAGGGTTTGGGGTAGGGTTAGGGTTAGGATTAGGGTTTGAGTTAGGGTTAGGGTTAGGTTTAGGGTTTAGGTTAGGGTTAGGTTTAGGGTTAGGGTTAGGTTTAGGGATTGGATTAGGGTTAGGGTTAAGGTTTGGGTTAGGGTTAGGGTTAGGGTTATGGTTAGGGTTAGGGTTAGGTTTAGTATTTGGTTTAGGGTTAGGTTTAGGTTTTCTTTTGGGTTAGTGTTAGGGTTAGGTTTAGTGTTAAGGTTAGGGTTACTGTTAGGTTTAGGATTAGTGTTAGGGTTAGTGTTAGGTTTAGGGTTTGGGTTAAGGTTAGGATTTGGGGTAGGGTTCGCGTTAGGTTTAGGATTAGGATTATGGTTAGGTTTAGGGTTCGGGTTAGGTTTAGGGTTAGGGTTAGGGTTAGGTTTAGGGTTAGGGTTAGGATTAGGATTAGAGTTAGGGTTAGGGTTTTGGTTTGGGTTAGGGTTAGGCTTAAGGTTTGGTTTAGTGTTAGGGTTAGGATTAGGGTTAGGGTTAGGGTTTGGGTTAGGGTTAGGATGAGTATTAGGGTTACGTTTAGGGTTAAGTTTAGGGTTTGGATTTCTGTTAGGTTTAGGTTTAGGGTTAGGGTTAGGTTTAGGTTTAGGGTTAGGGTTAGGGTTAGGATTAGAGTTAGGGTTAGGGTTTTGGTTTGGGTTAGGGTTAGGTTTAAGGTTTGGTTTAGCGTTAGGGTTAGGGTTACTGATAGCTTTAGGGTTTGGGTTAGGGTTAGAATTAATACTAGGGTTACGTTTAATGTTAAGTTTAGAGTTTGGATTTCGGATAGGTTCAGGGTTAGGGTTAGGGTTAGGTTTAGGGTTAGGGTTTGGGTTAGGGTTAGGGTTTGGTTTCAGGTTAGGGTTAGGTTAGTGTTAGGAATAGGATTAGGGTTAGTGTTAGGGTTTGGGTTAGGGTTAGTGTTAGGCTTAGGGTTTGGGTTAGAGTTAGGGTTAGGGTTAGGGTTTGCGTTTGGGTTAGGGTTATGGTTAGGGTTTGGGTTAGGGTTAGATTTAGTGTTTGGGTTAGGTTTAGGGTTAGGGTTAGGGTTAATGTTAGGGTTAGGATTAGGGTTAGGGTTAGGGTTAGGTTTAGGATTAGAGTTAGGATTAGAGTTTTGGTTTGGGTTAGGTTTAGGTTGAGGGTTAGGGTTAGTCCTTGGGTTTGGTTTCGGATTAGTGTTAGGGTTGGATTAGGGTTAGGTTTAGGGTTAGGATTAGGGTTAGGTTTAGTGTTTGGGTTAGGGTTAGGGATAGGGTTAGGGTTAGGATTAGGGTTAGGGTTAGGGTTAGGATTAGAGTTTTGCTTTGGGTTAGGGTTAGGGTTAGGGTTTGGGTTAGGGTTAGGATTTGGGTTAGGCTTAGCGTTAGGGTTAGAATTAGGATTATGGTTATGGTTCAGGTTAGGTTTAGGGTTAGGGTTAGGGTTAGGTTTAGGTTTAGGGTTAGGGTTAGGGTTAGGATTAGAGTTAGGGTTAGGGTTTTGGTTTGGGTTAGGGTTAGGGTTAGGGTTAGGGTTAGGGTTAGGGTTAGGATTAGAGTTAGGATTAGAGTTTTGGTTTGGGTTAGGTTTAGGGTGAGGGTTAGGGTTAGTCCTTGTGTTTGGTTTAGGGTTAGGGTTAGGGTTAGAATTAGGGTTAGGTTTAGGGTTAGGATTAGGGTTGGGTTTAATGTTTGTGTTAGGGTTAGGGATAGGGTTAGGGTTAGGATTAGGGTTAGGGTTAGGGTTAGGATTAGAGTTTTGCTTTGGGTTAGGGTTAGGGTTAGGGTTTGGGTTAATGTTAGGGTTAGGGTCAGTGTTAGGGTTTGGGTTAGGGTTAGGGTTAGTATTAGGGTTACGATTAGGGTTAAGTTTAGGGTTTGTGTTTTGTATAGGTTTAGGGTTAGGGTTAGCATTAGGGTTAGGGTTTAGGGTTAGTGTTAGATTTAGGGTTTGGGTTAGGGTTAGGGTTAGGGTTAGGGTTAGGGTTTGAGTTAGGGTTAGGTTTAGGGTTAGGGTTTGATGTAGGTTTAGGATTAGGGTTAGGGTTAGGATTAGGGTTAGGTTTAGGGATAGGATTAGAGTTAGGATTGGGATTTTGGTTTGGGTTAGGTTTAGGGTTAGGGTTTGAGTTAGTGTTAGGGTTAGGGTTAGTGTTAGGCTTAGGGTTTGGTTTAGGGTTAGGATTAGGGTTACGTTTAGGTTTTGGGTTAGGTTTAGGGTTAGGGTTAGTGTTTGGGTTCGGGTTAGAATTATGGTTATTGTTAGGATTTGAGTTAGGGTTATGTTAGATTTAGGGTTAAGGTTTGGGTTAGGGTTAGGGTTATGGTTGGAGTTTGAGTTAGGTTTAGGGTTAGCATTAGGGTTAAGGTTAGGGTTAGGGTTATGATTTGGGTTAGGGTTATGGTTAGGGTTAGGGTTAGGGTTTGGGTTAGGGTTAGGGTTATGTTTAGGTTTTGATTTGGTTTAGTGTTAAGGTTAGGGTTAGTATTAAGTTTAGGGTTTGCGTTAGGGTTAAGGTTAGGAATACGGTTACGAATAGGGTTAAGTTTAGGGTTTGGGTTTGGGTTAGGTTTAGGGTTAGGGTTAGGGTTAGGTTTAGGTTAGGGGTAGGGTTAGGGTTTGGGTTTGGGTTAATGTTTGTTGTTAGGGATTAGGGGTTAGGATTAGGATTAGGAATAGGGTTACGGTTAGGGTTAGGGTTAGGGTTAGCGTTAGGTTTAGAGTTTGGGATAGGGATAGGGTTAGGGATTGGTTTTTGGGTTAGGGTTAGGGTTAGGGTTTGGGTTAATGTTTGTGGTTAGGGCTTAGGGGTAAGGTTTAGGGTTAGGGTTAGGGTTAGGGTTAGGGTTTGGGTTCGGGTTAGGGTTAGGGGTAGGTTTTGATTTGGTTTAGTGTTAGGGTTAGGGTTACTATTAAGTTTAGGGTTCGCGTTAGGGTTAGGATTAGGGATAGGATTACGAATAGGGTTAAGTTTACGGTTTGGGTTTGGGTTAGGTTTAGGGTTAGGGTTAGGGTTAGGTTTAGGTTAGGGTTAGGGTTAGGGTTTGGGTTTGGGTTAGGGATAGGGTTACTGTTTGGGTTTGGGTTAGGGTTTGTGGTTAGGGCTTAGGGGTAAAGTTTAGGGTTATGGTTAGGGTTAGGGTTTGGCTTAGGGTTAGGGTTACGGGGTGGGTTTGGGTTAGGGATAGGGTTAATGTTTGGGTTTGGGTTAGGGTTAGGTTTAGGTTTAGGGCTAGGGTTTGGGTTTGGGTTAGGTTTAGGGTTAGGGATAGGTTTAGTATTTGGGTTAGGGTTAGGGTTAGTTATAGGCTTAAGGTTATTGTTAGGGTTTGGGTTAGGGTTTGGGTTAGGGTTAGGTTTAGGTTTTGGGTTAGGGTTAGAGTTAGGGTTAGGGTTTGTTTTAGGGTTAGGGTTAGGGTTAGGGTTAGAGTTAGGTTTTAGGGTTAGTGTTAGGTTTAAGGTTTGGGTTAGGGTTAGGATTAGGATTAGGGTTATTGTTAGGTTTAGGGTTAGGGTTTGTGTTAGGGTTAGGGTTAGGGTTAGGGTTTTAGTTAGGGTTAGGGTTTGGGTTCGGGTTAGGGTTAGGGTTAGGGACAGGGTTTAGGGTTAGGGTTAGGGTTATTGTTTGTGTTGACTTTAGGGTTAGGGTTAGGGTTGGGTTAGGATTAGGGATAGGGTCAGGTATAGGGTTAGTGTTTGGTTTAGGGTTAGGGTTAGGTTTAGGTTTAAGTTTTGGTTTAGGTTTAGTGTTAGGGTTAGGGTTTGGGTTCGGGTTCGGGTTAGGGTTAGGGTTAGGGTTATTATTTGGGTTAAGTTTAGGGTTAGGGTTAGGAATATGGTTAGGGTTAGGGTTATGGTTAGGGTTTGGTTTAGGATTTGTGTTAGGGTTTTGTTTAGGTTTTGGGTTAGGGTTAGGGTAAGGGTTTGTGTTAGGGTTAGGGTTAGGGTTAAGTTTAGGGTTTGGGTTAGGCTTAGGGTGAGTTTTTGGGTTAGGGTTAGATTTAGGATTAGGGTTAGGGTTAGGTTTAGGGTTAGGGTTTGGGTTTAGTGTTAGGGTTAGGGTTAGGGTTTGAGTTAGGGTTAGGGTTAGGTTTAGGGATTGGGTAAGGGTTAGGGTTAGGGTTATATTAGGGTTAGTGTTAGGGATTGGATTAGGGTTAGGGTTAGGGTTTGGGTTCGGGTTAGAATTATGGTTATGGTTAGGTTTTGAGTTAGGGTTATGTTAAGTTTAGGGTTAGGGTTTGGGTTAGGGTTAGGGTTAGGTTTAGGGTTTGAGTTTGAGTTAGGTTTAGGGTTAGCATTAGGGTTAAGTTTAGGGTTACGGTTATGGTTTGGGTTAGGGTTAGGGTTAGGGTTAGGGTTAGGGTGGGTTAAGGTTAGGGTTAGGTTTAGGTTTTTATTTGGTTTAGTGGTAGGGTTGGGGTTATTTTTAAGTTTAGGGTTAGGGTTTGAGTTAGGGTTAGGGTTAGGGTTAGAGTTAGGGTTTAGGGTTAGTGTTAGGTTTGGGGTTTGGGTTAGGGTTAGGATTAGGATTAGGGTTAGGGTTAGGTTTAGGGTTAGGGTTTGTGTTAGGGTTAGGGTTAGGGTTAGGGTTTAGGGTTAGGGTTAGGGTTAGGGTTAGGGTTATTGTTTGTGTTAAGGTTAGGCTTAGGTTTACGGTTAGGAATATGGTTATGGTTAGGGTTATGGATAGGGTTTGGTTTACGATTTGGGTTAGGGTTAGGTTTACATTTTGGGTTAGGGTTATTGTTAGGGTTAAGGTTTGGGTTAGGGTTAGGGTTAGGGTTAAGGTTAGGGTTTGGGTTAGGCTTAGGGTTAGTTTTTGGGTTAGGATTAGGGTTAGGGTTAGGGTTAGGGTTAGGGTTTGGTTTAGGGTTAGGGTTAGGTTTAGGTTTTCATTTGGGTTAGTGTTAGGGTTAGGGTTAGTGTTAAGGTTAGGGTTACTGTTAGGTTTAGGATTAGTGTTAGGGTTTGCGTTAGGGTTAGGGTTTGGGTTAGGGTTAGGATTTGGGTAGGCTTAGCGTTAGGGTTAGGATTAGGATAATGGTTAGGGTTCGGGTTAGGTTTAGGGTTAGGGTTAGTGTTAGGATTAGAGTTAGGGTTAGGGTTTTTGTTTGGGTTAGGGTTAGGTTTAAGGTTTGGTTTAGTGTTAGGGTTAGGGTTACTGATAGCTTTAGGTTTAGGGTTAGGGTTAGGGTTAGGGTTTGGGTTAAGGTTAGGGTTAGGTTAGTGTTAGGAATAGGGTTAGGGTTAGGGTTAGGGTTTGGGTTAGGGTTAGCGTTAGGTTTAGGGTTTGGGTTAGAGTTAGGGTTAGGGATAGGTTTTGCGTTTGGGTTAGGGTTAGGGTTAGGGTTTGGGTTAGGTTTAGGTTTAGTGTTTCGGTTAGGGTTAGGGTTAGGGTTAGGGTTAGGATTAGGATTAGGGTTAGGGTTAGGATTAGTGTTAGGATTAGAGTTTTGGTTTGGGTTAGGTTTAGGGTGAGCGTTAGGGTTAGTCATTGGGTTTGGTTTAGGGTTAGGTTTAGGGTCAGGGTTAGGATTAGGGTTAGGGTTAGAGTTAGGATTAGGGTTAGGTTTAGTGTTTGGGTTAGGGTTAGGGATAGAGTTAGGGGTAGTGTTAGGATTAGGGTTAGGGTTAGGGTTAGGATTAGAGTTAGGATTAGAGTTTTGCTTTGCGTAGGGGTTAGGGTTAGGGTTTGGGTTAGTGGTAGGGTTAGGGTTAGTGTTAGGGTTTGGGTTAGGGTTAGGGTTAGTATTAGGGTAACGATTAGGGTAAAGTTTAGGGTTTGTGTTTGGTGTAGGTTTAAGGTTAGGGTTAGCGTTAGGGTTAGGTTTTAGGGTTAGTGTTAGGCTTATGGTTTGGTTTAGGATTAGGGTTAGGGTTAGGGTTTGAGTTAGGGTTTGAAGTAGGTTTAGGATTAGGGTTAGGGTTAGGATTAGGGTTAGATTTAGGGATAGGATTAGAGTTAGGATCAGGGTTTTGGTTTGGGTTAGGTTTAGGTTTAGGGTTTGGGTTAGTGTTAGGGTTAGGGTTAGTGTTACGCTTAGGGTTTGGTTTAGGGTTAGGATAAGGGTTACGTTTAGGTTTTGGGTTAGGTTTAGGGTTAGGGTTAGGCTTTGGGTTCGGGTTAGAGTTATGGTTATGGTTAATGTTTGAGTTAGGTTTATGTTAGATTTAGGGTTAGGGTTTGGGTTTGGGTTAGGGTTAGGGTTTGAGTTTGAGTTAGGTTTAGGTTTAGCATTAGGGTTAAGGTTAGGGTTAGGGTTATGGTTTGGGTTAGGGTTATGGTTAGGATTAGGGTTAGGTTTTGGTTTAGGGTTAGGGTTAGGTTTAGGTTTTGATTTGGTTTAGTGTTAGGGTTAGGGTTAGTATTAAGTTTAGGGTTTGCGTTAGGGTTAGGGTTAGGGATAGGGTTACGAATAGGGTTAAATTTAGGGTTTGGGTTTGGGTTACGTTTAGGGTTAGCGTTAGGGTTAGGTTTAGGTTAGGGTTAGGGTTAGGGTTTCTGTTTGGGTTTGGGTTAATGTTTGTGGTTAGGGCTTAGGGGTTAGGATTAGGGTTAGGAATAGGGTTAGGGTTAGGCTTAGGGTTAGGGTTAGCGTTAGGGTTAGGGTTTGGGATAGGGATACGGTTAGGGTTTGGTTTTTGGCTTAGCGTTAGGGTTAGGGTTTGGGTTACTGTTTGTGGTTAGGGCTTAGGGGTAAGGCTTAGGGTTAGGGTTAGGGTTAGGGTTTGGCTTAGGGTTAGGGTTACGGGGTGGGTTTGTGTTAGGGATAGGGTTAGTGTTTGGGTTTGGGTTAGGGTTACGTTTAGGTTTAGGGTTAGGGTTTTTGTTTGGGATAGGTTTAGGGTTAGGGATAGGGTTAGGGTTTGCGTTAGGGTTAGGGTTAGTTATCGGCTTAAGGTTATTGTTAGGGTTTGGGTTAGGGTTTGGGTTAGGGTTCGGTTTAGGTTTTGGGTTAGGGTTAGAGTTAGGGTTAGGGTTTGTGTTAGGGTTAGGGTTAGGGTTAGAGTTAGTGTTTAGGGTTAGTGTTAAGTTTAAGGTTTGGGTTAGGGTTAGGATTAGGATTAGGGTTAGGGTTAGGTTTAGGGTTAGGGTTTGTGTTAGGGTTAGGGTTAGGGTTAGGGTTTGAGTTAGGGTTAGGGTTTGGGTTCGGGTTAGGGTTAGGGTTAGGGATAGGGTTTAGGGTTAGGGTTAGGGTTATTGTTTGTGTTAAGTTTAGGGTTAGGGTTAGGGTTGGGTTAGGATTACGGATAGGGTTAGGGTTAGGGTTAGGGTTTGGTTTAGGGTTAGGGTTAGGTTTAGGTTTAGGTTTTGGTTTAGGTTTAGTGTTAGGGTTAGGGTTTGGGTTCGGGTTCGGGTTAGGGTTAGGGTTAGGGTTATTGTTTGGGTTAAGGTTAGGGTTAGGGTTAGGGTTTGGAATATGGTTAGGGTTAGGGTTAGGGTTAGCATTAGGGTTAGGGTTTGGGATGGGGATAGGGTGAGGGTGTGGGTTTGGGATAGGGTAAGGGTTAGGGTTTAGGTAAGGGTTAAGATTAGTGTTTCGTTTAGGGTTAGGGTTAGGGTTAGGGTTAGGGTTAGGGTTTGAGTTTGAGTTAGGTTTAGAGTTACCATTAGGGTTAAGGTTAGGGTTAGGGTTATGGTTTGGGTTAGGGTTAGGGTTAGGGTTAGGGTTAGGGTTAGGGTTAGTGTTTGGGTTAGGGTTAGGTTTAGGTTTTGCTTTGGTTTAGTGTTAGGGTTAGGGTTAGTGCTAAGCTTAGGGTTAGGGCTAGGCTTAGGAATAGGGTTAGGGTTAGGGTTAGGGTTAGCGTTAGGGTTAGGGTTTGGGATAGGGATAGGGTTAGGGTTTGCGTTTGGGTTAGGGTTAGGGTTAGGGTTTGGGTTAGGGTTAAGTTTAGTGTTTCGTTTAGGGTTAGGGTTAGGGTTAGGGTTAGGATTAGGGTTAGGTTTAGGGTGAGGATTAGAGTTAGGATTAGAGTTTTGGTTTGTGTTAGGTTTAGGGTGAGGGTTAGGGTTAGTCGTTGGGTTAGGGTTAGGGTTAGGGTTTGAGTTTGAGTTAGGTTTAGGATTAGCATTAGGGTTAAGGTTAGGGTTACGGTTATGGTTTGGGTTAGGGTTATGGTTAGAGTTAGGGTTAGGGTTTGGGTTAGGATTAGGGTTAAGTTTAGGTTTTGATTTGGTTTAGTGTTAGGGTTAGGGTTAGTATTAAGTTTAGGGTTTGCATTAGGGTTAGGGTTAGGGATAGGGTTACGAATAGGGTTAAGTTTAGGGTTTGGGTTTGGGTTAGGTTTAGGGTTAGGGTTAGGGTTAGGGTTAGGGTTTTTGTTATTTTTAGGGTTAGGTTAGGGTTAGGAATAGGGTTAGAGTTAAGGTCAGGGTTAGGGTTAGGGTTATGGTTACGGTTATTGTTTGTGTTACGTTTAGGGTTAGGGTTAGGGTTGGGTTAGGATTAGGGATAGGGTTAGGGTTAGGGTTAGGGTTTGGTTTAGGGTTAGGGTTAGGTTTAGGTTTAGGTTTTCATTTGGGTTAGTGTTAGGGTTAGGGTTAGTGTTAAGGTTAGGGTTACTGTTAGGTTTAGGATTAGTGTTAGGGTTAGCTTTAGGGTTAGGGTTTGGTTTAGGGTTAGGATTTGGGTTAGGCTTAGCGTTAGGGTTAGAATTAGGATTATGGTTATGGTTCAGGTTAGGTTTAGGGTTAGGGTTTGGGTTAGGTTTAGGGTGAGGGTTAGGGTTAGTCGTTGGGTTTGGTTTAGGGTTAGGGTTAGGGTTAGCATTAGGGTTAGGGTTAGGAATAGGATTAGGGTTAGGTTTAGTGTTTGGGTTAGGGTTAGGGTTAGGGTTAGGGTTAGGATTAGGGTTAGGGTTAGGGTTAGGATTAGAGTTAGGATTAGAGTTTTGCTTTGGGTTAGGGTTAGGGTTAGGGTTTGGGTTAGTGGTAGAATTAGGGTTAGTGTTAGGGTTTGAGTCAGCTTTAGGGTTAGTATTAAGGTTACGATTCGGGTTAAGTTTAGGGTTTGTGTTTGGTGTAGGTTTAGGGTTAGGGTTAGCATTAGGGTTAGGGTTTAGGGTTAGTGTTAGGTTTAGGGTTTGGGTTCGGGTTAGGGTTAGGGTTAGGGTTTGAGTTAGGGTTAGGTTTAGGGTTAGGGTTTGATGTAGGTTTAGGATTAGGGTTAGGGTTAGGTTTACGTTTAGGGTTTGGGTTATTGTTACGGTTAGGGTTAGTGTTACGCTTAGGGTTTGGTTTAGGGTTAGGATTAGGGTTACGTTTAGGTTTCGGGTTAGGTTTAGGGTTAGGGTTAGGGTTTGAGTTCGGGTTAGAGTTATGGTTATGGTTAGGGTTTGTGTTAGGGTTATGTTAGATTTAGGGTTAGGGTTTGGGTTAGGGTTACGGTTATGGTTTGAGTTTGAGTTAGGTTTAGGGTTAGCATTAGGGTTAAGGTTAGGGTTAGGGTTAAGGTTTGGTTTAGGGTTATGGTTAGAGTTAGGGTTAGGGTTTGGGTTAGGGTTAGGGTTAGTTTTAGGTTTTGATTTGGTTTAGTGTTAGGGTTAGGCTTAGTATTAAGTTTAGGGTTTGCGTTAGGGTTAGGGTTAGGGATAGGGTTACGAATAGGGTTAAGTTTAGGGTTTGGGTTTGGGTTAGGTTTAGGGTTAGGGTTAGGGTTAGGGTTAGGGTTAGGGTTTTTGTTATGTTTAGGGTTAGGTTAGGGTTAGGAATAGGGTTAGGGTTAGGGTCAGGGTTAGGGTTAGGGTTATGGTTAGGGTTATTGTTTGTGTTACGTTTAGGGTTAGGGTTAGATGTTGGTTAGGATTAGGGATAGGGTTAGGGTTAGGGTTAGTTTTTGGTTTAGGGTTAGGGTTAGGTTTAGGTTTTCATTTGGGTTAGTGTTAGGGTTAGGGTTAGTGTTAAGGTTAGGGTTACTGTTAGGTTTAGGATTTGTGTTAGGGTTAGGGTTAGGGTTTGGGTTAGGGTTAGGATTTGGGTTAGGCTAAGTGTTAGGGTTAGGATTAGGATTATGGTTAGGGTTCGGGTTAGGTTGAGGGTTAGGGTTAGTGTTTGGATTAGAGTTAGGGTTAGGGTTTTTGTTTGGGTTAGGGTTAGGTTTAAGGTTTGGTTTAGTGTTAGGGTTAGGGTTACTGATAGCTTTAGGGTTTGGGTTAGGGTTAGGATTATTATTAGGGTTACATTTAATGTTAAGTTTAGGGTTTGGATTTCGGTTAGGTTTAGGGTTAGGGTTACGGTTAGGTTTAGGGTTAGGGTTAGAGTTAGGGTTAGGGTTTGGGTTAAGATTATGGTTAGGTTAGTGTTAGGAATAGGGTTAGGGTTAGGGTTAAGGTTTGGGTTAGGGTTAACGTTAGGTTTAGGGTTTGGGTTAGAGTTAGGGTTAGGGTTAGGGTTTGCGTTTGGGTTAGGGTTAGGGTTTGGGTTAGGGTTAGGTTTAGTGTTTCGGTTAGGGTTAGGTTTAGGGTTAGGGTTAGGTTTAGTGTTAAGATTAGGGTTAGGGTTAGGGTTAGGATTAGAGTTAGGATTTGAGTTTTGGTTTGGATTAGGTTTAGGGTGAGGGTAAGGGTTAATCGTTGGGTTTGTTTTAGGGTTAGGTTTAGGGTTAGGGTTAGGATTAGGGTTAGGGTTAGGGTTAGGATTAGGGTTAGGTTTAGTGTTTGGGTTAGTTTTACGGATAGGGTTAGGGTTAGGGTTAAGATTAGGATTAGGGTTAGGGTTAGGATTAGAGTTAGGATTAGAGTTTTGCTTTGGGGTATGGTTAGGGTTAGGGTTTGGGTTCGTGGTAGGGTTAGGGTTAGTGTTAGGGTTTGGGTTAGGGTTAGGGTTAGTATTAGGGTTACGATTAGGGTTAAGTTTAGGGTTTGTGTTTGGTGTAGGTGTAGGGTTAGGGTTAGCGTTAAGATTAGGGTTTAGGGTTAGTGTTAGGTTTAGGGTTTGGGTTCGGGTTAGGGTTAGGGTTAGGGTTTGAGTTAGGGTTAGGTTTAGGGTTAGGGTTTGATGTAGGTTTAGGATTAGGGTTAGGGTTAGGATTAGGGTTAGGTTTAGGGATAGGATTAGAGTTAGGATTAGGGTTTTGGTTTGGGTTAGGTTTAGGTTAGGTTTAGGGTTAGGTTAGGGTTAGGATTACGCTTAGGGTTTGGTTTAGGGTTAGGATTAGGGTTACGTTTAGGTTTGGGTTATGTTTAGGGTTAGGGTTAGGCTTTGGGTTAGGGGTAGAGTTATGGTTATGGTTAGGATTTGAGTTAGGGTTATGTTAGATTTAGGGTTAGGGTTTGGGTTAGGGTTACGGTTAGGGTTTGAGTTTGAGTTAGGTTTTGGCTTAGCATTAGGGTTAAGGTTAGGGTTAGGGTTATGGTTTGGGTTAGGGTTATGGTTAGAGTTAGGGTTAGGGTTCGGGTTAGGGTTAGGGTTAGGTTTAGGTTTTGATTTGGTTTAGTGTTAGGGTTAGGGTTAGTATTAAGTTTAGGGTTTGCGTTAGGGTTAGGGTTAAGGATAGGGTTACGAATAGGGTTAAGTTTAGGGTTTGGGTTTGGGTTAGGTTTAGGGTTAGGGTTAGGGTTAGGGTTTTTGTTATGTTTAGGGTTAGGTTAGGGTTAGGAATAGGGTTAGGGTTAGGGTCAGGGTTAGGGTTAGGGTTATGGTTAAGGTTATTGTTTGTGTTACGTTTAGGGTTAGGGTTAGGGGTGGGTTAGGATTAGGGATAGGGTTAGGGTTAGGGTTAGGGTTTGGTTTAGGTTTAGGGTTAGGGTTATTGTTTGTGTTAAGTTTAGGGTTAGGGTTAGGGTTGGGTTAGGATTAGGGATAGGGTTAGGGTTAGGGTTAGGGTTTGGTTTAGGGTTAGGGTTAGGGTTAGGTTTAGGTTTTGGTTTAGGTTTAGTGTTAGGGTTAGGGTTTGGTTTCGGGTTCGGGTTAGGGTTAGGGTTAGGGTTATTGTTTGGGTTAAGGTTAGGGTTAGGGTTAGGGTTTGGAATATGGTTAGGGTTAGGGTTATGGTTAGGGTTTGGTTTAGGATTTGGGTTAGGGTTAGGTTTAGGATTTGGATTAGGGTTAGGGTTAGGGTTTGGGTTAGGGTTAGGATTAGGGTTAAGGTCAGGGTTTGGGTTAGGCTTAGGGTTAGTTTTTGGGTTAGGGTTAGGTTTAGGAATACGGTTAGGTTTAGGTTTAGGGTTAGGGTTTGGGTTTAGTGATAGGGTTAGGGTTAGGGTTTGAGTTAGGGTTAGGGTTAGGTTTAGGGTTTGGGTTAGGGTTAGGGTTAGGGTTAGTGTTAGGGATTGGATTAGGGTTAGGGTTAGTGTTTGGGTTCGCGTTAGAATTATGGTTATGGTTACCGTTTGAGTTAGGGTTATGTTAAGTTAAGGGTTAGGGTTTGGGTTAGAGATTGAGTTAGGGTTAGTGTTTGAGTTTGAGTTACGTTTAGGGTTACCATTAGGGTTAAGGTTAGGGTTAGGGTTATGGTTTGGGTTAGGGTTAGGGTTAGGGTTAGGGTTAGGGTTAGGGTTTGGGTTAGGGTTAGGTTTAGGTTTTGCTTTGGTTTAGTGTTAGGGTTAGGGTTAGTTTTAAGTTTAGGGTTAGGGTTAGGGTTAGGAATAGGGTTAGGGTTAGGGTTAGGGTTAGGGTTAGCGTTAGGGTTAGGGTTTGGGATAGGGATAGGGTTAGGGTTTGCGTTTGGGTTAGGGTTAGGGTTAGGGTTTGGGTTAGGGTTAAGTTTAGTGTTTCGTTTAGGGTTAGGGTTAGGGTTAGGGTTAGGATTAGGGTTAGGCTTAGGGTTAGGATTAGAGGTAGGATTAGAGTTTTGGTTTGTGTTAGGTTTAGGGTGAGGGTTAGGGTTAGTCGTTGGGTTAGGGTTAGGGTTAGGGTTTGAGTTTGAGTTAGGTTTAGGGTTAGCATTAGGGTTAAGGTTAGGGTTAGGGTTATGGTTTGGGTTAGGGTTATTGTTAGAGTTAGGGTTAGGGTTTGGGTTAGGTTTAGGGTTAAGTTTAGGTTTTGATTTGGTTTAGTGTTAGGGTTAGGGTTAGTATTAAGTTTAGGGTTTGCATTAGGGTTAGGGTTAGGGATAGGGTTAGGAATAGGGTTAAGTTTAGGGTTTGGGTTTGGGTTAGGTTTAGGGTTAGGGTTAGGGTTAGGGTTAGGGTTTTTGTTATTTTTAGGGTTAGGTTAGGGTTAGGAATAGGGTTAGAGTTAAGGTCAGGGTTAGGGTTAGGTTGATGGTTACGGTTATTGTTTGTGTTACGTTTAGGGTTAGGGTTAGGGTTGGGTTAGGATTAGGGATAGGGTTAGGGTTAGGGTTAGGGTTTGGTTTAGGGTTAGGTGTAGGTTTAGGTTTAGGTTTTCATTTGGGTTAGTGTTAGGGTTAGGGTTAGTGTTAAGGTTAGGGTTACTGTTAGGTTTAGGATTAGTGTTAGGGTTAGCTTTAGGGTTAGGGTTTGGTTTAGGGTTAGGATTTGGGTTAGGCTTAGCGTTACGGTTAGAATTAGGATTATGGTTATGGTTCAGATTAGGTTTAGGGTTAGGGTTTGTGTTAGGTTTAGGGTGAGGGTTAGGGTTAGTCGTTGGGTTTGGTTTAGGGTTAGGGTTAGGGTTAGAATTAGGGTTAGGGTTAGGAATAGGATTAGGGTTAGGTTTAGTGTTTGGGTTAGGGTTAGGGATAGGGTTAGGGTTAGGGTTAGGATTAGGGTTAGGGTTAGGGTTAGGATTAGAGTTAGGATTAGAGTTTTGCTTTGGGTTAGGTTTAGGGTTAGGGTTTGATGTAGGTTTAGGATTAGGGTTAGGGTTAGGTTTAGGTTTAGGGTTTGGGTTATTGTTAGGGTTAGGGTTAGTGTTACGCTTAGGGTTTGGGTTAGGGTTAGGATTAGGGTTACGTTTAGGTTTTGGGTTAGGTTTAGGGTTAGGGTTAGGGTTTGGGTTCGGGTTAGAGTTATGGTTATGGTTAGGGTTTGTGTTAGGGTTATGTTAGATTTAGGGTTAGGGTTTGGGTTAGGGTTACGGTTATGGTTTGAGTTTGAGTTAGGTTTAGGGTTAGCATTAGGTTTAAGGTTAGGGTTAGGGTTAAGGTTTGGGTTAGGGTTATGGTTAGAGTTAGGGTTAGGGTTTGGGTTAGGGTTAGGGTTAGGTTTAGGTTTTGATTTGGTTTAGTGTTAGGGTTAGGCTTAGTATTAAGTTTAGGGTTTGCGTTAGGGTTAGGGTTAGGGATAGGGTTACGAATAGGGTTAAGTTTAGGGTTTGGGTTTGGGTTAGGTTTAGGGTTAGGGTTAGGGTTAGGGTTAGGGTTTTTGTTATGTTTAGGGTTAGGTTAGGGTTAGGAATAGGGTTAGGGTTAGGGTCAGGGTTAGGGTTAGGGTTATGGTTAGGGTTATTGTTTGTTTTACGTATAGGGAAAGGGCTAGATGTGGGTTAGGATTAGGGATAGGGTTAGGGTTAGGGTTAGGTTTTGGTTTAGGGTTAGGGTTAGGTTTAGGTTTTCATTTGGGTTAGTGTTAGGGTTAGGGTTAGTGTTAAGGTTAGGGTTACTGTTAGGTTTAGGATTTGTGTTAGGGTTAGCGTTAGGGTTAGGGTTTGGGTTAGGGTTAGGATTTGGGTTAGGCTAAGAGTTAGGGTTAGGATTAGGATTATGGTTAGGGTTCGGGTTAGGTTTAGGGTTAGGGTTAGTGTTAGGATTAGAGTTAGGGTTAGGGTTTTTGTTTGGGTTAGGGTTAGGTTTAAGGTTTGGTTTAGTGTTAGGGTTAGGGTTACTGATAGCTTTATTGTTTGGGTTAGGGTTAGGATTATTATTAGGGTTACATTTAATGTTAAGTTTAGGGTTTGGATTTCGGTTAGGTTTAGGGTTAGGGTTACGGTTAGGTTTAAGGTTAGGGTTAGAGTTAGGGTTAGGGTTTGGGTTAAGATTAGGGTTAGGTTAGTGTTAGGAATAGGGTTAGGGTTAGGGTTAAGGTTTGGTTTAGGGTTAACGTTAGGTTTAGGGTTTGGGTTAGAGTTAGGGTTAGGGTTAGGGTTTGCGTTTGGGTTAGGGTTAGGGTTAGGGTTTGGGTTAGGGTTAGGTTTAGTGTTTCGGTTAGGGTTAGGTTTAGGGTTATGGTTAGGTTTAGTGTTAAGATTAGGGTTAGGGTTAGGGTTAGGATTAGAGTTAGGATTTGAGTTTTGGTTTGGGTTAGGTTTAGGGTGAGGGTTAGGGTTAAACGTTGGGTTTGGTTTAGGTTTAGTTTTAGGGTTAGGGTTAGGATTAGGGTTAGGGTTACGGTTAGGATTAGGGTTAGGTTTAGTGTTTGGGTTAGTTTTAGGGATAGGGTTAGGGTTAGGGTTAGGATTAGGATTAGGGTTAGGGTTAGGGTTAGGATTAGAGTTAGGATTAGAGTTTTGCTTTGGGGTAGGGTTAGGGTTAGGGTTTGGGTTCGTGGTAGGGTTAGGGTTAGTGTTAGGGTTTGGGTTAGGGTTAGGGTTAGTATTAGGGTTACGATTAGGGTTAAGTTTAGGGTTTGTGTTTGGTGTAGGTGGAGGGTTAGGGTTAGCGTTAGGGGTAGGGTTTAGGGTTAGTGGTAGGTTTAGGGTTTGAGTTCGGGTTAGGGTTAGGGTTAGGGTTTGAGTTAGGGTTAGGTTTAGGGTTAGGGTTTGATGTAGGTTTAGGATTAGGGTTAGGGTTAGGATTAGGGTTAGGTTTAGGGATAGGATTAGAGTTAGGATTAGGGTTTTGGTTTGGGTTAGGTTTAGGTTAGGGTTAGGGTTAGGGTTAGGGTTAGGATTACGCTTAGGGTTTGGTTTAGGGTTAGAATTAGGGTTACGTTTAAGTTTGGGTTATGTTTAGGGTTAGGGTTAGGCTTTGGGTTAGGGGTAGAGTTATGGTTATGGTTAGGATTTGAGTTAGGGTTATGTTAGATTTAGGGTTAGGGTTTGGGTTAGGGTTACGGTTAGGGTTTGAGTTTGAGTTAGGTTTAGGCTTAGCATTAGGGTTAAGGTTAGGGTTAGGGTTATGGTTTGGGTTAGGGTTATGGTTAGAGTTAGGGTTAGGGTTTGGGTTAGGGTTAGGGTTAGGTTTAGGTTTTGATTTGGTTTAGTGTTAGGGTTAGGGTTAGTATTAAGTTTAGGGTTTGCGTTAGGGTTAGGGTTAAGGATAGGGTTACGAATAGGGTTAAGTTTAGGGTTTGGGTTTGGGTTAGGTTTAGGGTTAGGGTTAGGGTTAGGGTTTTTGTTATGTTTAGGGTTAGGTTAGGGTTAGGAATAGTGTTAGGGTTAGGGTCAGGGTTAGGGTTAGGGTTATGGTTAGGGTTATTGTTTGTGTTACGTTTAGGGTTAGGGTTAGGGGTGGGTTAGGATTAGGGATAGGGTTAGGGTTAGGGTTAGGGTTTGGTTTAGGGTTAGGGTTAGGGTTATTGTTTGTGTTAAGTTTAGGGTTAGGGTTAGGGTTGGGTTAGGATTAGGGATAGGGTTAGGGTTAGGGTTAGGGTTTGGTTTAGGGTTAGGGTTAGGGTTAGGTTTAGGTTTTGGTTTAGGTTTAGTGTTAGGGTTAGGGTTTGGGTTCGGGTTCGGGTTAGGGTTAGGGTTACGGTTATTGTTTGGGTTAAGGTTAGGGTTAGGGTTAGGGTTTGGAATATGTTTAGGGTTAGGGTTATGGTTAGGGTTTGGTTTAGGATTTGGGTTAGGGTTAGGTTTAGGATTTGGATTAGGGTTAGGGTTAGGGTTTGGGTTAGGGTTAGGATTAGGGTTAAGGTCAGTGTTTGGGTTAGGCTTAGGGTTAGTTTTTGGGTTAGGGTTAGGTTTAGGATTAGGGTTAGGTTTAGGTTTAGGGTTAGGGTTTGGGTTTAGTGATAGGGTTAGGGTTAGGGTTTGAGTTAGGGTTAGGGTTAGGTTTAGGGTTTGGGTTAGGGTTAGGGGTAGGGTTAGTGTTAGGGATTCGATTAGGGTTAGGGTTAGTGTTTGGGTTCGCGTTAGAATTATGGTTATGGTTAGGGTTTGAGTTAGGGTTATGTTAAGTTTAGGGTTAGGGTTTGGGTTAGGGTTAGGGTTAGGGTTAGGGTTTGAGTTTGAGTTAGGTTTAAGGTTACCATTAGGGTTAAGGTTAGGGTTAGGGTTATGGTTTGGGTTAGGGTTAGGTTTAGGGTTAGGGTTAGGGTTAGGGTTAGGGTTTGGGTTAGGGTTAGGTTTAGGTTTTGCTTTGGTTTAGTGTTAGGGTTAGGGTTAGTGTTAAGTTTAGGGTTAGCGTTAGGGTTAGGAATAGGGTTAGGGTTAGGGTTAGGGTTAGGGTTAGGGTTAGCGTTAGGGTTAGGGTTTGGGATAGGGATAGGGTTAGGGTTTGCGTTTGGGTTAGGGTTAGGGTTAGGGTTTGGGTTAGGGTTAAGTTTAGTGTTTCGTTTAGGGTTAGGGTTAGGGTTAGGGTTAGGATTAGGGTTAGGTTTAGGGTTAGGATTAGAGTTAGGATTAGAGTTTTGGTTTGTGTTAGGTTTAGGGTGAGGGTTAGGGTTAGTCGTTGGGTTAGGGTTAGGGTTAGGGTTTGAGTTTGAGTTAGGTTTAGGGTTAGCATTAGGGTTAAGTTTAGGGTTAGGGTTATGGTTTGGGTTAGGGTTATGGTTAGAGTTAGGGTTAGGGTTTGGGTTAGGTTTAGGGTTAAGTTTAGGTTTTGATTTGGTTTAGTGTTAGGGTTAGGGTTAGTATTAAGTTTAGGGTTTGCATTAGGGTTAGGGTTAGGGATAGGGTTAGGAATAGGGTTAAGTTTAGGGTTTGGGTTTGGGTTAGGTTTAGGGTTAGGGTTAGGGTTAGGGTTAGGGTTTTTGTTATTTTTAGGGTTAGGTTAGGGATAGGATAGGGTTAGAGTTAAGGTCAGGGTTAGGGTTAGGTTTATGGTTATGGTTATTGTTTGTGTTACGATTAGGGTTAGGGTTAGGGTTGGGTTAGGATTAGGGATAGGGTTAGGGTTAGGGTTAGGGTTTGGTTTAGGGTTAGGGTTAGGTTTAGGTTTAGGTTTTCATTTGGGTTAGTGTTAGGGTTAGGGTTAGTGTTAAGGTTAGGGTTACTGTTAGGTTTAGGATTAGTGTTAGGGTTAGCTTTAGGGTTAGGGTTAGGGTTTTTGTTTGGGTTAGGGTTAGGTTTAAGGTTTGGTTTAGTGTTAGGGTTAGGGTTACTGATAGCTTTAGGGTTTGGGTTAGGGTTAGGATTATTATTAGGGTTACATTTAATGTTAAGTTTAGGGTTTGGATTTCGGTTAGGTTTAGGGTTAGGGTTAAGGTTTGGTTTAGGGTTAGGGTTAGAGTTAGGGTTAGGGTTTGGGTTAAGATTAGGGTTAGGTTAGTGTTAGGAATAGGGTTAGGGTTAGGGTTAAGGTTTGGGTTAGGGTTAACGTTAGGTTTAGGGTTTGGGTTAGAGTTAGGGTTAGGGTTAGGGTTTGCGTTTGGGTTAGGGTTAGGGTTAGGGTTTGGGTTAGGGTTAGGTTTCGTGTTTCGGTTAGGGTTAGGTTTAGGGTTAGGGTTAGGTTTAGTGTTAAGATTAGGGTTAGGGTTAGGGTTAGGATTAGAGTTAGGATTTGAGTTTTGGTTTGGGTTAGGTTTAGGGTGAGGGTTCGGGTTAATCGTTGGGTTTGGTTTAGGGTTAGGGTTAGGGTTAGGGTTAGGATTAGGGTTAGGGTTAGGGTTAGGATTAGGGTTAGGTTTAGTGTTTGGGTTAGTTTTAGGGATAGGGTTAGGGTTAGGGTTAGGATTAGGATTAGGGTTAGGGTTAGGATTAGAGATAGGATTAGAGTTTTGCTTTGGGGTAGGGGTAGGGTTAGGGTTTGGGTTCGTGGTAGGGTTAGGGTTAGTGTTAGGGTTTTTGTTAGGGTTAGGGTTAGTATTAGGGTTACGATTAGGGTTAAGTTTAGGGTTTGTGTTTGGTGTAGGTTTAGGGTTAGGGTTAGCGTTAGGGTTAGGGTTTAGGGTTAGTGTTAGGTTTAGGGTTTGGGTTCAGGTTAGGGTTAGGTTTAGGGTTTGAGTTAGGGTTAGGTTTAGGGTTAGGGTTTGATGTAGGTTTAGGATTAGGGTTAGGGTTAGGATTAGGGTTAGGTTTAGGGATAGGATTAGAGTTAGGATTAGGGTTTTGGTTTGGGTTAGGTTTAGGGTTAGGGTTAGGGTTAGGGTTAGGGTTTTTGTTATGTTTAGGGTTAGGTTAGGGTTAGGAATAGGGTTAGGGTTAGGGTCAGGGTTAGGGTTAGGGTTATGGTTAGGGTTATTGTTTGTGTTACGTTTAGGGTTAGGGTTAGGGGTGGGTTAGGATTAGGGATAGGGTTAGGGTTAGGGTTAGGGTTTGGTTTATGGTTAGGGTTAGGATTTGGGTTAGGCTAAGCGTTAGGGTTAGGATTAGGATTATGGTTAGGGTTCGGGTTAGGTTTAGGGTTAGGGTTAGTGTTAGGATTAGAGTTAGGGTTAGGGTTTTTGTTTGGGTTAGGGTTAGGTTTAAGGTTTGGTTTAGTGTTAGGGTTAGGGTTACTGATAGCTTTAGGGTTTGGGTTAGTGTTAGGATTATTATTAGGGTTACATTTAATGTTAAGTTTAGGGTTTGGATTTCGGTTAGGTTTAGGGTTAGGGTTACGGTTAGGTTTAGGGTTAGGGTTAGGGTTAGGGTTAGGGTTTGGGTTAAGGTTAGGGTTAGGTTAGTGTTAGGAATAGGGTTAGGGTTAGGGTTAAGGTTTGGGTTAGGGTTAACGTTAGGTTTAGGGTTTGGGTTAGAGTTAGGGTTAGGGTTATGGTTTGCGTTTGGGTTAGGGTTAGGGTTAGGGTTAGGGTTAGGGTTAGTGTTAAGATTAGGGTTAGGGTTAGGGTTAGGATTAGAGTTAGGATTAGAGTTTTGGTTTGGGATAGGTTTAGGGTGAGGTTTAGGGTTAGTCGTTGGGTTTGGTTTAGGGTTAGGGTTAGGGTTAGGGTTAGGATTAGGGTTAGGGTTAGGGTTAGGATTAGGCTTAGGTTTAGTGTTTGGGTTAGGGTTAGGGATAGGGTTAGGGTTAGGATTAGGATTAGGGTTAGGGTTAGGATTAGAGTTAGGATTAGAGTTTTGCTTTGGGTTAGGGTTAGGGTTAGGGTTTGGGTTAGAGGTAGGGTTAGGGTTAGGTTAGGGTTTGGGTTAGGGTTAGGGTTAGTATTAGGGTTACGATTAGGGTTAAGTTTAGGGTTTGTGTTTGGTGTAGGTTTAGGGTTAGGGTTAGCGTTAGGGTTAGGGTTTAGGGTTAGTGTTAGGTTTAGGGTTTGGATTCGGGTTAGGGTTAGGGTTAGGGTTTGAGTTAGGGTTAGGTTTAGGGTTAGGGTTTGATGTAGGTTTAGGATTAGGGTTAGGGTTAGGATTAGGGTTAGGTTTAGGGATAGGATTAGAGTTAGGATTAGGGTTTTGGTTTGGGTTAGGTTTAGGTTTAGGGTTTGGGTTATTGTTAGGGTTAGGGTTAGTGTTACGCTTAGGGTTTGGTTTAGGGTTAGGGTTAAGGTTACGTTTAGGTTTTGGGTTAGGTTTAGGGTTAGGGTTAGGCTTTGGGTTCGGGGTAGAGTTATGGTTATGGTTAGGATTTGAGTTAGGGTTATGTTAGATTTAGGGTTAAGGTTTGGGTTTGGGTTAGGGTTAGGTTTTGAGTTTGAGTTAGGTTTAGGGTTAGCATTAGGGTTAAGGTTAGGGTTAGGGTTATGGTTTGGGTTAGGGTTATGGTTAGGGTTAGGGTTAGGGTTTGGGTTAGGGTTAGGGTTAGGTTTAGGTTTTGATTTGGTTTAGTGTTAGGGTTAGGGTTAGTATTAAGTTTAGGGTTTTCGTTAGGGTTAGGGTTAGGAATAGGATTACGAATAGGGTTAAGTTTATGGTTTGGGTTTGGGTTGGGTTTAGGGTTAGGGTTAGGGTTAGGTTTAGGTTAGGGTTAGGGTTAGGGTTTGGGTTTGGATTAATGTTTGTGGTTAGGGCTTAGGGGTTAGGATTAGGGTTAGGAATAGGGTTAGCGTTAGGGTTAGGGTTAGGGTTAGCCTTAGGGTTAGGTTTTGGGATAGGGAAAGGGTTAGGGTTTGGTTTTTGGGTTAGGGTTAGTGTTACGGTTTGGGTTAATGTTTGTGGTTAGGGCTTAGGGGTAAGGTTTAGGGTTAGGGTTAGGGTTAGGGTTAGGGTTTGGCTTAGGGTTAGGGTTACGGGGTGGGTTTGGGATAGGGATAGGGTTAGTGTTTGGGTTTGGGTTAGGGTTAGGTTTAGGTTTAGGGTTAGGGTTTTTGTTTGGGTTAGGTTTAGGGTTAGGGATAGGGTTAGGGTTTGGGTTACGGTTAGGGTTAGTTATCGGCTTAAGGTTATTGTTAGGGTTTGGGTTAGGTTTTGGGCTAGGGTTCGATTTAGGTTTTGCGTTAGGGTTAGAGTTAGGGTTAAGGTTTGTGTTAGGGTTAGGCTTAGGGTTAGAGTTAGGGTTTAGGGTTAGTGTTAGGTTTAAGGTTTGGGTTAGGGTTAGGATTAGGATTAGGGTTATGGTTAGGTTTAGGGTTAGGGTTTGTGTTAGGGTTAGGGTTAGGGTTAGGGTTTGAGTTAGGGTTAGGGTTTGGGTTCGGGTTAGGGTTAGGGTTAGGGATAGGGTTTAGGGTTAGGGTTAGGGTTATTGTTTGTGTTAAGTTTAGGGTTAGGTTTGGTTTAGGATTAGGGATAGGGTTAGGGTTAGTGTTAGGGTTTGGTTTAGGGTTATGTTTAGGTTTAGGTTTAGGTTTTGGTTTAGGTTTAGTGTTAGGGTTAGGGTTTGGGTTCGGATTCGGGTTAGGGTTAGGGTTAGGGTTATTGTTTGGGTTAAGGTTAGGGTTAGGGTTAGGGTTAGGGTTAGGAATATGGTTAGGGTTAGGGTTAGGTTTAGGTTTTGATTTGGTTTAGTGTTAGGGTTAGGGTTAGTGTTAAGTTTAGGGTTAGGGTTAGGGTTAGGGTTAGGTTTAGGTTAGGGTTAGGGTTAGGGTTTGGGTTAAGGTTAGGGTTATGGTTAGGGTTAGGAATAGGGTTAGGGTTAGGGTTAGGGTTAGCGTTAGGGTTAGGGTTTGGGATAGGGATAGGGTTAGGGTTTGCGTTTGGGTTAGGGTTAGGTTTAATGTTTGGGTTAGGGTTAGGTTTAGTGTTTGGGTTAGGGTTAGGGTTAGGGTTAGGATTAGGGTTAGGGTTAGGGTTAGGATTAGAGGTAGGATTAGAGTTTTGGTTTGGTTTAGGTTTAGGTTGAGGGTTAGGGTTAGGGTTAGGATTAGGGTTAGGGTTAGGGTTTGGATTAGGGTTAGGTTTAGTGTTTCGGTTAGGGTTAGGGATAGGGTTAGGGTTAGGGTTAGGATTAGGGTTAGGGTTAGGGTTAGGATGAGAGTTAGGATTAGAGTTTTGCTTTGGGTTAGGGTTAGGGTTAGGGTTTGGGTTAGTGGTAGGGTTAGGGTTAGTGTTAGGGTTTGGGTTAGGGTTAGGGTTAGTATTAGGGTTACGATTAGGGTTAAGTTTAGGGTTTGTGTTTGGTGTAGGTTTAGGTTTAGGGTTAGCGTTAGGGTTAGGGTTTAGGGTTAGTGTTAGGTTTAGGGTTTGGGTTAGGGTTAGGGTTAGGGTTAGGGTTTGAGTTAGGGTTAGGTTTAGGGCTAGGGTTTGATGTAGGTTTAGGATTAGGGTTAGGGTTAGGAGTAGGGTTAGGTGTAGGGGAAGGATTAGAGTTAGGATTAGGGGTTTGCTTTGTGTTAGGTTTAGGTTTATGGTGTGGGTTAGTGTTAGGGTTGGGTTAGTGTTACGCTTAGGGTTTGGCTTACGGTTAGGGTTAGGGTTACGTTTAGGTTTTGCGTTAGGTTTAGGGTTAGGGTTAGGGTTTTGGTTCGGGTTAGAGTTATGGTTATGGTTAGGGTTTGAGTTAGGGTTATGTTAGATTTAGGGTTAGGCTTTGGGTTAGGGTTAGGGTTAGGGTTTGAGTTTGAGTTAGGTTTAGGGTTAGCATTAGGGTTAAGGTTAGGGTTAGGGTTATGGTTTGGGTTAGGGTTATGGTTAGGGTTAGGGTTAGGTTTAGTGTTTGTGTTAGGGTTAGGGATAGGGTTAGGGTTAGGATTAGGGTTAGGGTTAGGGTTAGGATTAGAGTTTTGCTTTGGGTTAGGGTTAGGGTTAGGGTTTGGGTTAGTGTTAGGGTTAGGGTTAGTGTTAGGGTTTGGGTTAGGGTTAGGGTTAGTATTAGTGTTACGATTAGGGTTAAGTTTAGGGTTTGTGTTTTGTATAGGTTTAGGGTTAGGGTTAGCGTTAGGGTTAGGGTTTAGGGTTAGTGTTAGATTTAGGGTTTGGGTTAGGGTTAGGGTTAGGGTTAGGATTTGAGTTAGGGGTAGGTTTAGGGTTAGGGTTTGATGTAGGTTTAGGATTAGGGTTAGGGTTAGGATTAGGGTTAGGTTTAGGGATAGGATTAGAGTTAGGATTGGGATTTTGGTTTGGGTTAGGTTTAGGGTTAGGGTTTGAGTTAGTGTTAGGGTTAGGGTTAGTGTTAGGCTTAGGGTTTGGTTTAGGGTTAGGATTAGGGTTACGTTTAGGTTTTGGGTTAGGTTTAGGGTTAGGGTTAGGGTTTGGGTTCGGGTTAGAATTATGGTTATGGTTAGGATTTGAGTTAGGGTTATGTTTGATTTAGGGTTAGGGTTTGGGTTAGGGTCAGGGTTAGGGGTGGAGTTTGAGTTAGGTTTAGGTTTAGCATTAGGGTAAAGGTTAGGGTTAGGGTTATGGTTTGGGTTAGGTTTATGGTTAGGGTTAGGGTTAGGGTTTGGGTTAGGGTTAGGGTTAGGTTTAGGTCTTGATTTGGTTTAGTGTTAGGGTTAGGGTTAGTATTAAGTTTAGGGTTTGCGTTAGGGTTAGGGTTAGAGTTAGGATTACGAATAGGGTTAAGTTTACGGTTTGGGTTTGGGTTAGGTTTAGGGTTAGGGTTAGGGTTAGGTTTAGGTTAGGGTTAAAGTTAGGGTTTGGGTTTGGGTTAGGGATAGGGTTAGTGTTTGGGTTTGGGTTAGGGTTTGTGGTTAGGGCTTAGGGGTAAAGTTTAGGGTTATGGTTAGGGTTAGGGTTTGGCTTAGGGTTAGGGTTACGGGGTGGGTTTGGGTTAGGGATAGGGTTAATGTTTGAGTTTGGGTTAGGGTTAGGTTTAGGTTTAGGGCTAGGGTTTGGGTTTGGGTTAGGTTTAGGGTTAGGGATAGGTTTAGTGTTTGGGTTAGGGTTAGGGTTAGTTATAGGCTTAAGGTTATTGTTAGGGTTTGGGTTAGGGTTTGGGTTATGGTTCGGTTTAGGTTTTGGGTTAGGGTTAGAGTTAGGGTTAGGGTTTGTGTTAGGGTTAGGGTTAGGGTTAGGGTTAGAGTTAGGGTTTAGGGTTAGTGTTAGGTTTAAGGTTTGGGTTAGGGTTAGGATTAGGAATAGAGTTATTGTTAGGTTTAGGGTTAGGGTTTGTGTTAGGGTTAGGGTTAGGGTTAGGGTTTGAGTTAGGGTTAGGGTTTGGGTTCGGGTTAGGGTTAGGGTTAGGGACAGGGTTTAGGGTTAGGGTTAGGGTTATTGTTTGTGTTAAGTTTAGGGTTAGGGTTAGGGTTGGGTTAGGATTAGGGATAGGGTCAGGTATAGGGTTAGGGTTTGGTTTAGGGTTAGGGTTAGGTTTAGGTTTAAGTTTTGGTTTAGGTTTAGTGTTAGGGTTAGAGTTTGGGTTCGAGTTCGGGTTAGGGTTAGGGTTAGGGTTATTATTTGGGTTAAGTTTAGGGTTAGGGTTAGGAATATGGTTAGGGTTAGGGTTATGGTTAGGGTTTGGTTTAGGATTTGTGTTAGGGTTTTGTTTAGGTTTTGGGTTAGGGTTAGGGTTAGGGTTTGTGTTAGGGTTAGGGTTAGGGTTAAGTTTAGGGTTTGGGTTAGGCTTAGGGTTAGTTTTTGGGTTAGGGTTAGGTTTAGGATTAGGGTTAGGGTTAGGTTTAGGGTTAGGGTTTGGGTTTAGTGTTAGGGTTAGGGTTAGGTTTTGAGTTAGGGTTAGGGTTAGGTTTAGGGTTTGGTTTAGGGTTAGGGTTAGGGTTATATTAGGGTTAGTGTTAGAGATTGGATTAAGGTTAGGGTTAGGGTTTGGGTTCGGGTTAGAATTATGGTTATGGTTAGGTTTTGAGTTAGGGTTATGTTAAGTTTAGGGTTAGGGTTTGGGTTAGGGTTAGGGTTAGGTTTATGGTTTGAGTTTGATTTAGGTTTAGGGTTAGCATTAGGGTTAAGTTTAGGGTTACGGGTATTGTTTGGGTTATGGTTAGGGTGGGTTAAGGTTAGGGTTAGGTTTAGGTTTTGATTTGGTTTAGTGGTAGGGTTGGGGTTATTTTTAAGTTTAGGGTTAGGGTTTGAGTTAGGGTTAGGGTTAGGGTTAGAGTTAGGGTTTAGGGTTAGTGTTAGGTTTGGGGTTTGGGTTAGGGTTAGGATTAGGATTAGGGTTAGGGTTAGGTTTAGGGTTAGAGTTTGTGTTAGGGTTAGGGTTAGGGTTAGGGTTTAGGGTTAGGGTTAGGGTTAGGGTTAGGGTTATTGTTTGTGTTAAGTTTAGGGTTAGGGTTAAGGTTGGGTTAGGATTAGGGATAGGGTTAGGTTTAGGGTTAGGGTTTGGTTTAGGGTTAGGGTTAGGTTTAGGCTTAGGGTTTGGGTTCGGGTTAGGGTTAGAGTTAGGGTTAGGGTTATTGTTTGTGTTAAGGTTAGGTTTAGGTTTACGGTTAGGAATATGGTTATGGTTAGGGTTATGTTTAGGGTTTGGTTTACGATTTGGGTTAGGGTTAGGTTTACGTTTTGGGTTAGGGTTATTGTTAGGGTTAAGGTTTGGGTTAGGGTTAGGGTTAGGGTTAAGGTTAGGGTTTGGGTTAGGCTTAGGGTTAGTTTTTGGGTTAGGATTAGTGTTAGGGTTAGGTTTAGGGTTAGGGTTTGGGGTAGGGTTAGGGTTAGGGTTTGAGATAGGTTTAGGGTTAGGTTTAGGGTTTAGGTTAGGGTTAGGGTTAGGTTTAGGGTTAGGGTTAGGTTTAGGGATTAGATTAGGTTTAGAGTTAGGTTTTCTTTTGGGTTAGTGTTAGGGTTAGGGTTAGTTTTAAGGTTAGGGTTACTGTTAGGTTTAGGATTAGTGTTAGGGTTAGTGTTAGGGTTAGGGTTTGGGTTAAGGTTAGGATTTGGGTTAGGCTTAGCGTTAGGGTTAGGATTAGGATTATGGTTAGGGTTAGGGTTCGTGTTAGGTTTAGGTTTAGGGTTAGGAATAGGTTTAGGTTTAGGGTTAGGGTTAGGATTAGAGTTAGGGTTAGGGTTTTGGTTTGGTTTAGGGTTAGGCTTAAGGTTTGGTTTAGTGTTAGCGTTAGGGTTAGTGTTAGGTTTAGGGTTTGGTTTAGGGTTAGGGTGAGTATTAGGATTATGTTTAGGGTTAAGTTTAGGGTTTGTATTTCGTTTAGGTTTAGGGTTAGGGTTAGGGTTAGGTTTAGGGTTAGGATTAGGGTTAGGGTTTTTGTTAAGGTTAGGTTTAGGTTAGGGTTAGGAATAGGGTTAGTGTTAGGGTCAGGGTTAGGATTGGGGTTATGGTTAGGGTTATTGTTTGTTATACGTTTAGGGTTAAGATTAGGGTTGGGTTAGGGTTAGGATTAGAGTTAGCATTAGAGATTTGGTTTGGGTTAGGTTTAGGGTGAGGGTTAGGGTTACTTGTTGGGTTTGGTTTAGGGTTAGGGTTAGGGTTAGGATTAGGGTTAGGGTTAGGGTTAGGATTAGGGTTAGGTTTAGTGTTTGGGTTAGGGTTAGGGATAGGGTTAGGGTTAGGGTTAGGATTAGGGTTAGGATTAGAGTTAGGATTAGAGTTTTGCTTTGGGTTAGGGTTAGGGTAAGGGTTTGGGTTAGGGATAGGGTTAGTATTAGGGTTACGATTAGGGTAAAGTTTAGGGTTTGTGTTTGGTGTAGGTTTAGGGATAGGGTTAGCGTTAGGGTTAGGGTTTAGGGTTAGTGTTAGGTTTAGGGTTTGGGTTCGGGTTAGGGTTAGGGTTAGGGTTTGAGTTAGGGTTAGGTTTAGGGTTAGGGTTTGATGTAGGTTTACGATTAGGGTTAGGGTTAGGATTAGGGTTAGGTTTAGGGATAGGATTAGAGTTAGGATTAGGGTTTTGGTTTGGGTTAGGTTTAGGTTTAGGCTTTGGGTTAGGGTTAGGGTTAGGGTTTGAGTTTGAGTTAGGTTTAGGGTTAGCATTAGGGTTAAGGTTAGGGTTAGGGTTAGGGTTTGGGTAAGGGTTATGGTTAGGGTTAGGGATAGGGTTTGGGTTAGGGTTAGGGTTAGGTTTAGGTTTTGATTTGGTTTAGTGTTAGGGTGAGGGTTATTATTAAGTTTAGGGTTTGCGTTAGGGTAAGGGTTAGGGATAGGGTTATGAATAGGGTTAAGTTTATGGTTTGGGTTTGGGTTAGGTTTAGGGTTAGGGTTAGGGTTAGGTTTAGGTTAGGTTTAGGGTCAGGGTTAGGGTTAGGGTTATGGTTAGGGTTATTGTTTGTTTTACGTTTAGGGTTAGGGTTAGGGTTGGGTTAGGATTAGGGATAGGGTTAGGGTTAGGGTTAGGGTTAGGGTTAGGGTTGTGTTAGGATTAGGGATAGGGTTAGGTTTAGGGTTAGGGTTTGGTTTAGGGTTAGGGTTAGGTTTAGGTTTTCATTTGGGTTAGTGTTAGGGTTAGGGTTAGTGTTAAGGTTAGGGTTACTGTTAGGTTTAGGATTAGTGTTAGGGTTTGGGTTAGGGTTAGGGTTAGGGTTAGGGTTAGGATTTGGGTAGGCTTAGCGTTAGGGTTAGGATTAGGATAATGGTTAGGGTTCGGGTTAGGTTTAGGGTTACGGTTAGTGTTAGGATTAGAGTTAGGGTTAGGGTTTTGGTTTGTGTTAGGGTTAGGTTTAAGGTTTGGTTTAGTGTTAGGGTTAGGGTTACTGATAGCTTTAGGGTTTGGGTTAGGTTTAGGATTAATATTAGGGTTACGTTTAATGTTAAGTTTAGGGTTTCGATTTCGGTTAGGTTTAGGGTTAGGGGTAGGGTTTGGTTTAGGGTTAGAGTTAGGGTTAGGGTTAGGGTTTGGGTTAAGGTTAGGGTTAGGTTAGTGTTAGGAATAGGGTTAGGGTTAGGGTTTGGGTTAGGGTTAGCGTTAGGTTTAGGGTTTGGGTTAGAGTTAGGGTTAGGTTTAGGGTTTGCGTTTGGGTTAGGGTTAGGGTTAGGGTTTGGGTTAGGTTTAGGTTTAGTGTTTCGGTTAGGGTTAGGGTTAGGGTTAGGGTTAGGATTAGTGTTAGGATTAGAGTTTTGGTTTGGGTTAGTTTTAGGGTGAGGGTTAGGGTTAGTCGTTGGGTTTGGTTTAGGGTTAGGTTTAGGGTCAGGGTTAGGATTAGGGTTAGGGTTAGGGTTAGGATTAGGGTTAGGTTTAGTGTTTGGGTTAGGGTTAGGGATAGATTTAGGGGTAGTTTTAGGATTAGGGTTAGGGTTAGGGTTAGGATTAGTGTTAGGATTAGAGTTTTGCTTTGCGTTAGGGTTAGGGTTAGGGTTTGGGTTAGTGGTAGGGTTAGGGTTAGTGTTAGGCTTAGAGTGTGGATTAGGTTTAGTGTTAGTATTAGGGATAGGATTAGGGTTAAGTTTAGGGTTTGTGTCTGGTGTAGGTTTAGGGTTAGGGTTAGCGTTAGGGTTAGGTTTTAGGGTTAGTGTTAGGTTTATGGTTTGCGTTAGGATTAGGTTTAGGTTTAGGGTTTGAGTTAGGGTTAGGTTTAGGGCTAGGGTTTGATGTAGGTTTAGGATTACGGTTAGGGTTAGGATTAGGGTTAGGTTTAGGGATAGGATTAGAGTTAGGATTAGGGTTTTGGTTTGGGTTAGGTTTAGGTTTATGGTTTGGGTTAGTGTTAGGGTTGGGTTAGTGTTACGCTTAGGGTTTGGTTTAGGGTTAGGATTAGGGTTACGTTTAGGTTTTGCGTTAGGTTTAGGGTTAGGGTTAGGGTTTTGGTTCGGGTTAGAGTTATGGTTATGGTTAGGGTTTGAGTTAGGGTTATGTTAGATTTAGGGTTAGGCTTTGGGTTAGGTTTAGGGTTAGGGTTTGAGTTTGAGTTAGCTTTAGGGTTAGCATTAGGGTTAAGGTTAGGGTTAGGGTTATGGTTTGGGTTAGGGTTATGGTTAGGGTTAGGGTTAGGTTTAGTGTTTGTGTTAGGGTTAGGGATAGGGTTAGGGTTAGGATTAGGGTTAGGGTTAGGGTTAGGATTAGAGTTTTGCTTTGGGTTAGGGTTAGGGTTTGGGTTAGTGTTAGGGTTAGGGTTAGTGTTAGGGTTTGGGTTAGGGTTAGGGTTAGTATTAGGGTTACGATTAGGGTTAAGTTTAGGGTTTGTGTTTTGTATAGGTTTAGGGTTAGGGTTAGCGTTAGGGTTAGGGTTTAGGGTTAGTGTTAGATTTAGGGTTTGGGTTAGGGTTAGGGTTAGGGTTAGGGTTTGAGTTAGGGTTAGGTTTAGGGTTAGGGTTTGATGTAGGTTTAGGATTAGGGTTAGGGTAAGGATTAGTGTTAGGTTTAGGGATAGGATTAGAGTTAGGATTGGGATTTTGGTTTGGGTTAGGTTTAGGGTTAGGGTTTGAGTTAGTGTTAGGGTTAGGGTTAGTGTTAGGCTTAGGGTTTGGTTTAGGGTTAGGATTAGGGTTACGTTTAGGCTTTGGGTTAGGTTTAGGATTAGGGTTAGGGTTTGGGTTCGGGTTAGAATTATGGTTATGGTTAGGATTTGAGTTAGGGTTATGTTAGATTTAGGGTTAGGGTTTGGGTTAGGGTTAGGGTTAGGGTTGGAGTTTGAGTTAGGTTTAGGGTTAGCATTAGGATTAAGGTTAGGGTTAGGGTTATGGTTTGGGTTAGGGTTATGGTTAGGGTTAGGGTTAGGGTTTGGGTTAGGGTTAGGGTTATGTTTAGGTTTTGATTTGGTTTAGTGTTAAGGTTAGGGTTAGTATTAAGTTTAGCGTTTGCGTTAGGGTTAGGGTTAGGGATACGGTTACGAATAGGGTTAAGTTTAGGGTTTGGGTTTGGGTTAGGTTTAGGGTTAGGGTTAGGGTTAGGTTTAGGTTAGGGATAGGGTTAGGGTTTGGGTTTGGGTTAATGTTTGTGGTTAGGGATTAGGGGTTAGGATTAAGATTAGGAATAGGGTTACGGTTAGGTTTAGGGTTAGGGTTAGCGTTAGGTTTAGAGTTTGGGATAGGGATACGGTTAGGGATTGGTTTTTGGGTTAGGGTTAGGGTTAGGGTTTGGGTTAATGTTTGTGGTTAGGGCTTAGGGGTAAGGTTTAGTGTTAGGGTTAGGGTTAGGGTTAGGGTTTGGGTTAATGTTTGTGGTTAGGGCTTAGGGGTAAGGTTTAGTGTTAGGGTTAGGGTTAGGGTTAGAGTTTGGGTTCGGGATAGGGTTAGGTTTAGGTTTTGATTTGGTTTAGTGTTAGGCTTTAGGGTTAGTATTAAGTTTAGGGTTTGCGTTAGGGTTAGGGTTAGGGTTAGGATTACGAATAGGGTTAAGTTTACGGTTTGGGTTTGGGTTAGGTTTAGGGTTAGGGTTAGGGTTAGGTTTAGGTTAGGGTTAGGGTTACGGTTTGGGTTTGGGTTAGGGATAGCGTTAGTGTTTGGGTTTGGGTTAGGGTTTGTGGTTAGGGCTTAGGGGTAAAATTTAGGGTTAGGGTTAGGGTTAGGGTTTGTCTTAGGGTTAGGGTTACGGGGTGGGTTTGGGTTAGGGATAGGGTTAATGTTTGGGTTTGGGTTAGGGTTAGGTTTAGGTTTAGGGCTAGGGTTTGGGGTTGGGTTAGGGTGGGGGTGAGGGATAGGTTGAGGGTGTGGGTTAGGGTTAGGGTTAGTTATAGGCTTAAGGTTATTGTTAGGGTTTGGGTTAGGGTTTGGGTTATAGTTCGGTTTAGGTTTTGGGTTAGGGTTAGATTTAGGGTTAGGGTTTGTGTTAGGGTTAGAGTTAGAGTTAGGGTTTAGGGTTAGTGTTAGGTTTAAGGTTTTGGTTATGGTTAGGATTAGGATTAGGGTTATTGATAGGTTTAGGGTTAGGGTTTGGGTTAGGGTTAGGGTTAGGGTTAGGGTTTGAGTTAGGGTTAGGGTTTGGGTTCGGGTTAGGGTTAGGGTTAGGATAGGGTTTAGGGTTAGGGTTAGGGTTATTGTTTGTGTTAAGTTTAGGGTTAGGGTTAGGGTTGGGTTAGGATTAGGGATAGGGTCAGGTATAGGGTTAGGGTTTGGTTTAGGGTTAGGGTTAGGTTTAGGTTTAAGTTTTGGTTTAGGTTTAGTGTTAGGGTTAGGGTTTGGGTTCGGGTTCGGGTTAGGGTTAGGGTTAGGGTTATTATTTGGGTTAAGTTTAGGGTTAGGGTTAGGAATATGGTTAGGGTTAGGGTTATGGTTAGGGTTTGGTTTAGGATTTGTGTTAGGGTTTTGTTTAGGTTTTGGGTTAGGGTTAGGGTTAGGGTTTGTTTTAGGGTTAGGGTTAGGGTTAAGTTTAGGGTTTGGGTTAGGCTTAGGGTTAGTTTTTGGGTTAGGGTTAGGTTTAGGATTAGGGTTAGGGTTAGGTTTAGGGTTAGGGTTTGGGTTTAGTGTTAGGGTTAGGGTTAGGGTTTGAGTTAGGGTTAGGGTTAGGTTTAGGGTTTGGGTTAGGGTTAAGGTTATATTAGGGTTAGTGTTAGGGTTTCGATTAGGGTTAGGGTTAGGGTTTGGGTTCGGGTTAGAATTATGGTTATGGTTAGGTTTTGAGTTAGGGTTATGTTAAGTTTAGGGTTAGGGTTTGGGTTAGGGTTAGGGTTAGGTTTAGGGTTTGAGTTTGAGTTAGGTTTAGGGTTAGCATTAGGGTTAAGTTTAGGGTTACAGTTATGGTTTGGGTTAGGGTTAGGGTTAGGGTTAGGGTTAGGGTTAGGGTTTGAGTTAGGGTTACGGTTAGGGTTAGAGTTGGGGTTTAGGGTTAGTGTTAGGTTTGGGGTTTGGGTTAGGGTTAGGATTAGGATTAGGGTTAGGGTTAGGTTTAGGGTTAGGGTTTGTGTTAGGGTTAGGGTTAGGGTTAGGGTTTAGGGATAGGATTAGGTTTAGGGTTAGGGTTATTGTTTGTGTTAAGTTTAGGGTGAGGGTTAGGGTTGGGTTAGGATTAGGGATAGGATTAGGTTTAGGGTTAGGGTTTGGTTTAGGGTTAGGGTTAGGTTTAGGGTTAGGGTTTGGGTTCGGGTTAGGGTTAGGGTTAGGGTTAGGGTTATTGTTTGTGTTAAGGTTAGGTTTAGGGTTACGGTTAGGAATATGGTTATGGTTAGGGTTATGGTTAGGGTTTGGTTTACGATTTGGGTTAGGGTTAGGTTTACGTTTTGGGTTAGGGTTATTGTTAGGGTTAGGGTTTGGGTTAGGGTTAGGGTTAGGGTTAAGGTTAGGGTTTGGGTTAGGCTTAGGGTTAGATTTTGGGTTAGGATTAGGGTTAGGGTTAGGTTTAGGGTTAGGGTTTGGGGTAGGGTTAGGGTTAGGGTTTGAGTAAGGGTTAGGGTTAGGTTTAGGGTTTAGGTTAGGGTTAGGGTTTGGTTTAGGGTTACGGTTAGGTTTAGGGATTAGATTAGGTTTAGAGTTAGGTTTTCTTTTGGGTTAGTGTTAGGGTTAGGGTTGTTTTTAAGGTTGGGGTTATTGTTAGGTTTAGGATTAGTGTTAGGGTTAGTGTTAGGGTTAGGGTTTGGGTTAAGGTTAGGATTTGGGTTAGGCTTAGCGTTAGGGTTAGGATTAGGATTATGGTTAAGGTTAGGGTTCGTGTTAGGTTTAGGTTTACGGTTAGGAATAGGTTTAGGGTTAGGGTTAGGGTTA
>JAJHUQ010000039.1:3280000-3290000 GCA_035773235.1 Eospalax fontanierii | reverse complement strand
GGATAGGGTTACAAATAGGGTTAAGTTTAGGGTTTGGGTTTGGGTTAGGTTTAGGGTTAGGGTTAGGGTTAGGGTTTTTGTTATTTTTAGGGTTAGGTTAGGGTTAGGAATAGGGTTAGAGTTAAGGTCAGGGTTAGGGTTAGGGTTATGGTTAGGGTTATTGTTTGTGTTACGTTTAGGGTTAGGGTTAGGGTTGGGTTAGGATTAGGGATAGGGTTAGGGTTAGGGTTAGGGTTTGGTTTAGGGTTAGGGTTAGGTTTAGGTTTAGGTTTTCATTTGGGTTAGTGTTAGGGTTAGGGTTAGTGTTAAGGTTAGGGTTACTGTTAGGTTTAGGATTAGTGTTAGGGTTAGCTTTAGGGTTAGGGTTTGGTTTAGGGTTAGGATTTGGGTTAGGCTTAGCGTTAGGGTTAGAATTAGGATTATGGTTATGGTTCAGGTTAGGTTTAGGGTTAGGGTTAGGCTTAGGGTTAGGTTTAGGGTTAGCGTTAGGGTTAGGGATAGGATTAGAGTTAGGGTTAGGGTTTTGGTTTGGGTTAGGGTTAGGGTGAGGGTTAGGGTTAGTCGTTGGGTTTGGTTTAGGGTTAGGTTTAGGGTTAGAATTAGGGTTAGGGTTAGGAATAGGATTAGGGTTAGGTTTAGTGTTTGGGTTAGGGTTAGGGATAGGGTTAGGGTTAGGGTTATGATTAGGGTTAGGGTTAGGTTTAGGATTAGAGTTAGGATTAGAGTTTTGCTTTGTGTTAGGGTTAGGGTTAGGGTTTGGGTTAGTGGTAGAATTAGGGTTAGTGTTAGGGTTTGAGTCAGCTTTAGGGTTAGTATTAAGGTTACGATTAAGGTTAAGTTTAGGGTTTGTGTTTGGTGTAGGTTTAGGGTTAGGGTTAGCATTAGGGTTAGGGTTTAGGGTTAGTGTTAGGTTTAGGGTTTGGGTTCGGGTTAGGGTTAGGGTTAGGGTTTGAGTTAGGGTTAGGTTTAGGGTTAGGGTTTGATGTAGGTTTAGGATTAGGGTTAGGGTTAGGATTAGGGTTAGGTTTAGGGATAGGGTTAGAGTTAGGATTAGGGTTTTGGTTTGGGTTAGGTTTAGGTTTAGGGTTTGAGTTATTGTTAGGGTTAGGGTTAGTGTTACGCTTAGGGTTTGGTTTAGGGTTAGGATTAGTGTTACGTTTAGGTTTTGGGTTAGGTTTAGGGTTAGGGTTAGGGTTTGGGTTCGGGTTAGAGTTATGGTTATGGTTAGGGTTTGTGTTAGGGTTATGTTAGATTTAGGGTTAGGGTTTGGGTTAGGGTTACGGTTAGGGTTTGAGTTTGAGTTAGGTTTAGGGTTAGCATTAGGGTTAAGGTTAGGGTTAGGGTTATGGTTTGGGTTAGGGTTATGGTTAGAGTTAGGGTTAGGGTTTGGGTTAGGGTTAGGGTTAGGTTTAGGTTTTGATTTGGTTTAGTGTTAGGGTTAGGGTTAGTATTAAGTTTAGGGTTTGCGTTATGGTTAGGGTTAGGGATAGGGTTACGAATAGGGTTAAGTTTAGGGTTTGGGTTTGGGTTAGGTTTAGGGTTAGGGTTAGGGTTAGGGTTAGGGTTAGGGTTTTTGTTATGTTTAGGGTTAGGTTAGGGTTAGGAATAGGGTTAGGGTTAGGGTCAGGTTTAGGGTTAGGGTTATGGTTAGGGTTATTGTTTGTGTTACGTTTAGGGTTAGGGTTAGATGTGGGTTAGGATTATGGATAGGGTTAGGGTTAGGGTTAGTTTTTGGTTTAGGGTTAGGGTTAGGTTTAGGTTTTCATTTGGGTTAGTGTTAGGGTTAGGGTTAGTGTTAAGGTTAGGGTTACTGTTAGGTTTAGGATTTGTGTTAGGGTTAGCGTTAGGTTTAGGGTTTGGGTTAGGGTTAGGATTTGGGTTAGGCTAAGCGTTAGGGTTAGGATTAGGATTATGGTTAGGGTTCGGGTTAGGTTTAGGGTTAGGGTTAGTGTTAGGATTAGAGTTAGGGTTAGGGTTGTGGTTTGGGTTAGGGTTAGGTTTAAGGTTTGGTTTAGTGTTAGGGTTAGGGTTACTGATAGCTTTAGGGTTTGGGTTAGGGTTAGGATTATTATTAGGGTTACATTTAATGTTAAGTTTAGGGTTTGGATTTCGGTTAGGTTTAGGGTTAGGGTTACGGTTAGGTTTAGGGTTAGGGTTAGAGGTAGGGTTAGGGTTTGGGTTAAGGTTAGGGTTAGGTTAGTGTTAGGAATAGGGTTAGGGTTAGGGTTAAGGTTTGGGTTAGTGTTAACGTTAGGTTTAGGGTTTGGGTTAGAGTTAGGGTTAGGGTTAGGGTTTGCGTTTGGGTTAGGGTTAGGGTTAGGGTTTGGGTTAGGGTTAGGTTTAGTGTTTCGGTTAGGGTTAGGTTTAGGGTTAGGGTTAGGTTTAGTGTTAAGATTAGGGTAAGGGTTAGGGTTAGGATTAGAGTTAGGATTTGAGTTTTGGTTTGGGTTAGGTTTAGGGTGAGGGTTAGGGTTAATCGTTGGGTTTGGTTTAGGGTTAGGGTTAGGGTTAGCATTAGGGTTAGGGTTAGGGTTAGGATTAGGATTAGGGTTAGGGTTAGGATTAGAGTTAGGATTAGAGTTTTGCTTTGGGGTAGGGTTAGGGTTAGGGTTTGGGTTCATGGTAGGGTTAGGGTTAGTGTTAGGGTTTGGGTTAGGGTTAGGGTTAGTATTAGGGTTACGATTAGGGTTAAGTTTAGGGTTTATGTTTGGTGTAGTGTTAGTGTTAGGGTTAGCGTTAGGGTTAGGGTTTAGGGTTAATCTTAGGTTTAGGGTTTGGGTTCGGGTTAGGGTTAGGGTTAGGGTTTGAGTTAGGGTTAGGTTTAGGGTTAGGGTTTGATGTAGGTTTAGGATTAGGGTTAGGGTTAGGATTAGGGTTAGGTTTAGGGATAGGATTAGAATTAGGATTAGGGTTTTGGTTTGGGTTAGGTTTAGGTTTAGGGTTTGGGTTAATGTTAGGTTTAGGGTTAGTGTTACGCTTAGGGTTTGGTTTAGGGTTAGGATTAGGGTTACGTTTAGGTTTGGGTTAGGTTAAGGGTTAGGGTTAGGCTTTGGGTTAGTGGTAGAGTTATGGTTATGGTTAGGATTTGAGTTAGGGTTATGTTAGATTTAGGGTTAGGGTTTGGGTTAGGGTCACGGTTAGGGTTTGAGTTTGAGTTAGGTTTAGGGTTAGCATTAGGGTTAAGGTTAGGGTTAGGGTTATGGTTTGGGTTAGGGTTATGGTTAGAGTTAGGGTTAGGGTTTGGGTTAGGGTTAGGGTTAGGTTTAGGTTTTGATTTAGTTTAGTGTTAGGGTTAGGGTTAGTATTAAGTTTAGGGTTTGCGTTAGGGTTAGGGTTAAGGATAGGGTAACGAATAGGGTTAGGGTTAGGGTTTGGGTTTGGGTTATTTTTAGGGTTAGGGTTAGGGTTAGGGTTAGGGTTAGGGTTTTTGTTATGTTTAGGGTTAGGTTAGGGTTAGGAATAGGGTTAGGGTTAGGGTCAGGGTTAGGGTTAGGGTTATGGTTAGGGTTATTGTTTGTGTTACGTTTAGGGTTAGGGTTAGGGGTGGGTTAGGATTAGGGATAGGGTTAGGGTTAGGGTTAGGGTTTGGTTTAGGGTTAGGGTTAGGTTTAGGTTTTCATTTGGGTTAATGTTAGGGTTAGGGTTAGTGTTAAGGTTAGGGTTACTGTTAGGTTTAGGATTAGAGTTAGGGTTAGCGTTAGGGTTAGGGTTTGGGTTAGGGTTAGGATTTGGGTTAGGCTAAGCGTTAGGGTTAGGATTAGGATTATGGTTAGGGTTCGGGTTAGGTTTAGGGTTAGGGTTAGTGTTAGTTTTAGAGTTAGGGTTAGGGTTTTTGTTTGGGTTAGGGTTAGGTTTAAGGTTTGGTTTAGTGTTAGGGTTAGGGTTACTGATAGCTTTAGGGTTTGGGTTAGGGTTAGGATTATTATTAGGGTTACATTTAATGTTAAGTTTAGGGTTTGGATTTCGGTTAGGTTTAGGGTTAGGGTTACGGTTAGGTTTAGGGTTAGGGTTAGGGTTAGGGTTAGGGTTTGGGTTAAGGTTAGGGTTAGGTTAGTGTTAGGAATAGGGTTAGGGTTAGGGTTAAGGTTTGAGTTAGGGTTAACGTTAGGTTTAGGGTTTGGGTTAGAGTTAGGGTTAGGGTTAGGGTTTGCGTTTGGGTTAGGGTTAGGGTTAGGGTTAGGGTTAGGGTTAGTGTTAAGATTAGGGTTAGGGTTAGGGTTAGGATTAGAGTTAGGATTAGAGTTTTGGTTTGGGTTAGGTTTAGGGTGAGGTTTAGGGTTAGTTGTTGGGTTTGGTTTAGGGTTACGGTTAGGGTTAGGGTTAGGATTAGGGTTAGGGTTAGGGTTAGGATTAGGGTTAGGTTTAGTGTTTGGGTTAGGGTTAGGGATAGGGTTAGGGTTAGGGTTAGGATTAGGATTAGGGTTAGGGTTAGGATTAGAGTTAGGATTAGAGTTTTGCTTTGGGTTAGGGTTAGGGTTAGGGTTTGGGTTAGTGGTAGGGTTAGGGTTAGTGTTAGGGTTTGGGTTAGTTTTAGGGTTAGTATTAGGGTTACGATTAGGGTTAAGTTTAGGGTTTGTGTTTGGTGTAGGTTTAGGGTTAGGGTTAGCGTTAGGGTTAGGGTTTAGGGTTAGTGTTAGGTTTAGGGTTTGGATTCGGGTTAGGGTTAGGGTTAGGGTTTGAGTTAGGGTTAGGTTTAGGGTTAGGGTTTGATGTAGGTTTAGGATTAGGGTTAGGGTTAGGATTAGGGTTAGGTTTAGGGATAGGATTAGAGTTAGGATTAGGGTTTTTTTGGGTTAGGTTTAGGTTTAGGGTTTGGGTTATTGTTAGGGTTAGGGTTAGTGTTACGCTTAGGGTTTGGTTTAGGGTTAGGGTTAAGGTTACATTTAGGTTTGGGGTTGGGTTTGGGGTTGGTTCTAGGGTTTGGGTTCGGGGTAGTGTTATGGTTATGGTTAGGATTTGAGTTAGGGTTATGTTAGATTTAGGGTTAAGGTTTGGTTTTGGGTTAGGGTTAGGTTTTGAGTTTGAGTTAGGTTTAGGGTTAGCATTAGGGTTAAGATTAGGGTTAGGGTTATGGTTTGGGTTTGGGTTTTGGTTAGGGTTAGGGTTAGGGTTTGGGTTGGGGTTAGGGTTAGGTTTAGGTTTTGATTTGGTTTAGTGTTAGGGTAAGGGTTAGTATTAAGTTTAGGGTTTTCGTTAGGGTTAGGGTAAGGAATAAGATTACGAATAGGGTTAAGTTTATGGTTTGGGTTTGGGTTAGGTTTAGGGTTAGGGTTAGGGTTAGGTTTAGGTTAGGGTTAGGGTTAGGGTTTGGGTTTGGATTAATGTTTGTGGTTAGGGCTTAGGGGTTAGGATTAGGGTTAGGAATAGGGTTAGCGTTAGGGTTAGGGTTAGGGTTAGCCTTAGGGTTAGGTTTTGGGATAGGGAAAGGGTTAGGGTTTGGTTTTTGGGTTAGGGTTAGTGTTACGGTTTGGGTTAATGTTTGTGGTTAGGGCTTAGGGGTAAGGTTTAGGGTTAGGGTTAGGGTTTGGCTTAGGGTTAGGGTTACGGGGTGGGTTTGGGTTAGGGATAGGGTTAGTGTTTGGGTTTGGGTTAGGGTTAGGTTTAGGTTTAGGGTTAGGGTTTTTGTTTGGGTTAGGTTTAGGGTTAGGGATAGGGTTAGGGTTTGGGTTACGGTTAGGGTTAGTTATCGGCTTAAGTTTATTGTTAGGGTTTGGGTTAGGTTTTGGGTTAGGGTTCGATTTAGGTTTTGGGTTAGGGTTAGATTTAGGGTTAGGGTTTGTGTTAGGGTTAGGCTTAGGGTTAGAGTTAGGGTTTAGGGTGAGTGTTAGGTTTAAGGTTTGGGTAATGGTTAGGATTAGGATTAGGGTTATGGTTAGGTTTAGGTTTAGGGTTTGTGTTAGGGTTAGGGTTAGGGTTAGGGTTTGAGTTAGGGTTAGGGTTTGGGTTCGGGTTAGGGTTAGGGTTAGGGATAGGGTTTAGGGTTAGGGTTAGGGTTATTGTTTGTGTTAAGTTTAGGGTTAGGTTTGGGTTAGGATTAGGGATAGGGTTAGGGTTAGGGTTAGGGTTTGGTTTAGGGTTAGGGTTAGGTTTAGATTTAGGTTTTGGTTTAGGTTTAGTGTTAGGGTTAGGGTTTGGGTTCGGATTCGGGTTAGGGTTAGGGTTAGGGTTATTGTTTGGGTTAAGGTTAGGGTTAGGGTTAGGGTTAGGGTTAGGAATATGGTTAGGGTTAGGGTTAGGTTTAGGTTTTGATTTGGTTTAGTGTTAGGGTTAGGGTTAGTGTTAAGTTTAGGGTTAGGGTTAGGGTTAGGGTTAGGTTTAGGTTAGGGTTAGGGTTAGGGTTTGGGTTAAGGTTAGGGTTATGGTTAGGGTTAGGAATAGATTTAGGGTTAGGGTTAGGGTTAGGGTTAGCGTTAGGGTTAGGGTTTGGGATAGGGATAGGTTTAAGGTTTGCGTTTTGGTTAGGGTTAGGTTTAGGGTTTGGGTTAGGGTTAGGTTTAGTGTTTGGGTTAGGGTTAGGGTTAGGGTTAGGTTTAGGGTTAGGGTTAGGGTTAGGATTAGAGGTAGGATTTGAGTTTTGGTTTGGTTTAGGTTTAGGGTGAGGGTTAGGGTTAGGGTTAGGATTAGGGTTAGGGTTAGGGTTTGGATTAGGGTTAGGTTTAGTGTTTGGGTTAGGGTTAGGGATAGGGTTAGGGTTAGGGTTAGGATTAGGGTTAGGGTTAGGGTTAGGATGAGAGTTAGGATTAGAGTTTTGCTTTGGGTTAGGGTTAGGGTTAGGGTTTGGGTTAGTGGTAGGGTTAGGGTTAGTGTTAGGGTTTGGGTTAGGGTTAGGGTTAGTATTAGGGTTACGATTAGGGTTAAGTTTAGGGTTTGTGTTTGGTGTAGGTTTCGGTTTAGGGTTAGCGTTAGGGTTAGGGTTTAGGGTTAGTGTTAGGTTTAGGGTTTGGGTTAGGGTTAGGGTTAGGGTAAGGGTTTGAGTTAGGGTTAGGTTTAGGGCTAGGGTTTGATGTAGGTTTAGGATTAGGGTTAGTGTTAGGATTAGGGTTAGGTTTAGTGATAGGATTAGAGTTAGGATTAGGGTTTTGGTTTGGGTTAGGTTTAGGTTTATGGTTTGGGTTAGTGTTAGGGTTAGGGTTAGTGTTACGCTTAGGGTTTGGTTTAGGGTTAGGATTAGGGTTACGTTTAGGTTTTGGTTTAGGTTTAGGGTTAGGGTTAGGGTTTTGGTTTGGGTTAGAGTTATGGTTATGGTTAGGGTTTCAGTTAGGGTTATGTTAGATTTAGGGTTAGGCTTTGGGTTAGGGTTAGGGTTAGGGTTTGAGTTTGAGTTAGGTTTAGGGTTAGCATTAGGGTTAAGGTTAGGGTTAGGGTTATGGTTTGGGTTAGGGTTATGGTTAGGGTTAGGGTTTGGGTTAGGGTTAGGGTTAGGTTTAGGTTTTGATTTGGTTTAGTGTTAGGGTTAGGGTTAGTATTAAGTTTAGGGTTTGCGTTAGGGTTAGGGTTAGGGATAGGGTTAAGTATAGGGTTAAGTTTAGGGTTTGGGTTTCGGTTAGGTTTAGGGTTAGGGTTAGAGTTAGGGTCAGGGTTAGGGTTAGGGTTATGGTTAGGGTTATTGTTTGTGTTACGTTTAGGGTTAGGGTTAGGGTTGGGTTAGGATTAGGGATAGGGTTAGGGTTAGGGTTAGGGTTTGGTTTAGGGTTAGGGTTAGGTTTAGGTTTTCATTTGGGTTAGTGTTAGGGTTAGGGTTAGGGTTAGGGTTAGGGTTAGTGTTAAGGTTAGGGTTACTGTTAGGTTTAGGATTACATTTAGGGTTAGCGTTAGGGTTAGGGTTTGGGTTAGGGTTAGGATTTGGGTTAGGTTTAGCGTTAAGATTAGAATTAGGATTATGGTTATGGTTCAGGTTAGGTTTAGGGTTAGGGTTAGGGTTAGGTTTAGGTTTAGGGTTAGGGTTAGGGTTAGGATTAGAGTTAGGGTTAGGGTTTTGGTTTGGGTTAGGGTTAGGGTTAGGGTTAGGGTTAGGTTTAGGATTAGAGTTAGGATTAGAGTTTTGGTTTGGGTTAGGTTTAGGGTGAGGGTTACGGTTAGTCCTTGGTTTTGGTTTAGGGTTAGGGTTAGGGTTAGGATTAGGGTTAGGTTTAGGGTTAGGATTAGGGTTAGGTTTAGTGTTTGTGTTAGGGTTAGGGATAGGGTTAGGGTTAGGATTAGGGTTAGGGTTAGGGTTAGGATTAGAGTTTTGCTTTGGGTTAGGGTTAGGGTTAGGGTTTGGGTTAGTGTTAGGGTTAGGGTTAGTGTTAGGGTTTGGGTTAGGGTTAGGGTTAGTATTAGGGTTACGATTAGGGTTAAGTTTAGGGTTTGTGTTTGGTGTAGGTTTAGGTTTAGGGTTAGCGTTAGGGTTAGGGTTTAGGGTTAGTGTTAGGTTTAGGGTTTGGGTTAGGGTTAGGGTTAGGGTTTGAGTTAGAGTTAGGTTTAGGGTTAGGGTTTGATGTAGGTTTAGTATTAGGGTTAGGGTTAGGATTAGGGTTAGGTTTAGTGATAGGATTAGAGTTAGGATTACGGTTTTCGTTTGGGTTAAGTTTATGTTTATGGTTTGGGTTAGTGTTAGGGTTAGGGTTAGTGTTACGCTTAGGGTTTGGTTTAGGGTTAGGATTAGGGTTACGTTTAGGTTTTGGGTTAGGTTTAGGGATAGGGTTAGGGTTTTGGTTGGGGTTAGAGTTATGGTTATGGTTAGGGTTTGAGTTAGGGTTATGTTAGATTTAGGGTTAGGCTTTGGGTTAGGGTTAGGGTTAGGGTTTGAGTTTGAGTTAGGTTTAGGTTTAGCATTAGGGTTAAGGTTAGGGTTAGGGTTATGGTTTGGGTAAGGGTTATGGTTAGGGTTAGGGTTAGGGTTTGGTTTAGGGTTAGGGTTAGGTTTAGGTTTTGATTTGGTTTAGTGTTAGGGTTAGGGTTAGTATTAAGTTGAGGGTTTGCATTAGGGTTAGGGTTAGGGATAGGGTTACGAATAGGGTTAAGTTTAGGTTTGGGTTTCGGTTAGGTTTAGGGTTAGGGTTAGGGTTAGGGTTAGGGTTAGGGTCAGGGTTAGGGTTAGGGTTATGGTTAGGGTTATTGTTTGTGTTAAGTTTAGGGTTAGGGTTAGGGTTGGGTTAGGATTAGGGATAGGGTTAGGGTTAGGGTTAGGGTTTGGTTTAGGGTTAGGGTTAGGTTTAGGTTTTCATTTGGGTTAGTGTTAGGGTTAGGGTTAGAGTTAGGGTTAGTGTTAAGGTTAGGGTTACTGTTAGGTTTAGGATTACGGTTAGGGTTAGCGTTAGGGTTAGGGTTTGGGTTAGGGTTAGGATTTGGGTTAGGCTTAGCGTTAGGATTAGAATTAGGATTATGGTTATGGTTCAGGTTAGGTTTAGGGTTAGGGTTAGGGTTAGGTTTAGGTTTAGGGTTAGGGTTAGGGTTAGGATTAGAGTTAGGGTTAGGGTTTTGGTTTGGGTTAGGGTTAGGGTTAGGGTTAGGGTTAGGGTTAGGATTAGAGTAAGGATTAGAGTTTTGGTTTGGGTTAGGTTTAGGGTGAGGGTTAGGGTTAGTCCTTGGCTTTGGTTTAGGGTTAGGGTTAGGGTTAGGATTAGGGTTAGGTTTAGGGTTAGGATTAGGGTTAGGTTTAGTGTTTGTGTTAGGGTTAGGGATAGGGTTAGGGTTAGGATTAGGGTTAAGGTTAGGGTTAGGATTAGAGTTTTGCTTTGGGTTAGGGTTAGGGTTAGGGTTTGGGTTAGTGTTAGGGTTAGGGTTAGTGTTAGGGTTTGGGTTAGGGTTAGGGTTAGTATTAGGGTTACGATTAGGGTTAAGTTTAGGGTTTGTGTTTGGTGTAGGTTTAGGTTTAGGGTTAGCGTTAGGGTTAGGGTTTAGGGTTAGTGTTAGGTTTAGGGTTTGGGTTAGGGTTAGGGTTAGGGTTAGGGTTTGAGTTAGGCTTAGGTTTAGGGTTAGGGTTTGATGTAGGTTTAGGATTAGGGTTAGGGTTAGGATT
>JAJHUQ010000039.1:3262500-3275000 GCA_035773235.1 Eospalax fontanierii | reverse complement strand
GGTTAGGGATAGGGTTTAGGGTTAGGGTTAGGGTTATTGTTTGTGTTAAGTTTAGGGTTAGGGTTAGGGTTGGGTTAGGATTAGGGATAGGGTTAGGGTTAGGGTTAGGGTTTGGTTTAGGGTTAGGGTTAGGTTTAGGTTTAGGTTTTGGTTTATGTTTAGTGTTAGGGTTAGGGTTTGGGTTCGGGTTCGGGTTAGGGTTAGGGTTAGGGTTATTGTTTGGGTTAAGGTTAGGGTTAGGGTTAGGGTTTGGAATATGTTTAGGGTTAGGGTTATGGTTAGGGTTTGGTTTAGGATTTGGGTTAGGGTTAGGTTTAGGTTTTGGATTAGGGTTAGGGTTAGGGTTTGGGTTAGGGTTAGGATTAGGGTTAAGGTCAGGGTTTGGGTTAGGCTTAGGGTCAGTTTTTGGGTTAGGGTTAGGTTTAGGATTAGGGTTAGTGTTAGGTTTAGGGTTAGGGTTTGGGTTTAGTGATAGTGTTAGGGTTAGGGTTTGAGTGAGGGTTAGGGTTAGGTTTAGGGTTTGGGGTAGGGTTAGGGGTAGGGTTAGGGTTAGTGTGAGGGTTAGGGTTAGTGTTAGGGATTGGATTAGGGTTAGGGTTAGTGTTTGGGTTCGCGTTAGAATTATGATTATGGTTAGGGTTTGAGTTAGGGTTAGGTTTAGGGTTACCATTAGGGTTAAGGTTAGGGTTAGGGTTATGGTTTGGGTTAGGGTTAGGGTTAGGTTAGGGTTAGGGTTAGGGTTAGGGTTGGGGTTAGGGTTAGGTTTAGGTTTTGCTTTGGTTTAGTGTTAGGGTTAGGGTTAGTGTTAAGTTTAGGTTTAGGGTTAGGATTAGGAATAGGGTTAGGGTTAGGGTTAGGGTTAGCGTTAGGGTTAGGGTTTGGGATAGGGATAGGGTTAGGGTTTGCGTTTGGGTTAGGGTTAAGTTTAGTGTTTCGTTTAGGGTTAGGGTTAGGGTTAGGGTTAGGATTAGGGTTAGGGTTAGGGTTAGGATTAGAGTTAGGATTAGAGTTTTGGTTTGGGTTAGGTTTAGGGTGAGGGTTAGGGTTAGTCGTTGGGTTAGGGTTAGGTTTAGGGTTTGAGTTTGAGTTAGGTTTAGGGTTAGCATTAGGGTTAAGGTTAGGGTTAGGGTTATGGTTTGGGTTAGGGTTATGGTTAGAGTTAGGGTTAGGGTTTGGGTTAGCGTTAGGGTTAAGTTTAGGTTTTGATTTGGTTTAGTGTTAGGGTTAGGGTTAGTATTAAGTTTAGGGTTTGCATTAGGATTAGGGTTAGGGATAGGGTTACAAATAGGGTTAAGTTTAGGGTTTGGGTTTGGGTTAGGTTTAGGGTTAGGGTTAGGGTTAGGGTTTTTGTTATTTTTAGGGTTAGGTTAGGGTTAGGAATAGGGTTAGAGTTAAGGTCAGGGTTAGGGTTAGGGTTATGGTTAGGGTTATTGTTTGTGTTACGTTTAGGGTTAGGGTTAGGGTTGGGTTAGGATTAGGGATAGGGCTAGGGTTAGGGGTAGGGTTTGGCCTAGGGTTAGGGTTAGGTTTAGGTTTAGGTTTTGATTTGGGTTAGTGTTAGGGTTAGGGTTAGTGTTAAGGTTAGGGTTACTGTTAGGTTTAGGATTAGTGTTAGGGTTAGCTTTAGGGTTAGGGTTTGGTTTAGGGTTAGGATTTGGGTTAGGCTTAGCGTTAGGGTTAGAATTAGGATTATGGTTATGGTTCAGGTTAGGTTTAGGGTTAGGGTTAGGCTTAGGGTTAGGTTTAGGGTTAGGGTTAGGGTTAGGGTTAGGATTAGAGTTAGGGTTAGGGTTTTGGTTTGGGTTAGGGTTAGGGTGAGGGTTAGGGTTAGTCGTTGGGTTTGGTTTAGGGTTAGGTTTAGGGTTAGAATTAGGGTTAGGGTTAGGAATAGGTTTAGGGTTAGGGTTAGTGTTTGGGTTAGGGTTAGGGATAGGGTTAGGGTTAGGGTTATGATTAGGGTTAGGGTTAGGTTTAGGATTAGAGTTAGGATTAGAGTTTTGCTTTGTGTTAGGGTTAGGGTTAGGGTTTGGGTTAGTGGTAGAATTAGGGTTAGTGTTAGGGTTTGAGTCAGCTTTAGGGTTAGTATTAAGGTTACGATTAAGGTTAAGTTTAGGGTTTGTGTTTGGTGTAGGTTTAGGGTTAGGGTTAGCATTAGGGTTAGGGTTTAGGGTTAGTGTTAGGTTTAGGGTTTGGGTTCGGGTTAGGGTTAGGGTTAGGGTTTGAGTTAGGGTTAGGTTTAGGGTTAGGGTTTGATGTAGGTTTAGGATTAGGGTTAGGGTTAGGATTAGGGTTAGGTTTAGGGATAGGGTTAGAGTTAGGATTAGGGTTTTGGTTTGGGTTAGGTTTAGGTTTAGGGTTTGGGTTATTGTTAGGGTTAGGGTTAGTGTTCCGCTTAGGGTTTGGTTTCGGGTTAGGATTTGTGTTACGTTTAGGTTTTGGGTTAGGTTTAGGGTCAGGGTTAGGGTTTGGGTTCGGGTTAGAGTTATGGTTATGGTTAGGGTTTGTGTTAGGGTTATGTTAGATTTAGGGTTAGGGTTTGGGTTAGGGTTACGGTTAGGGTTTGAGTTTGAGTTAGGTTTAGGGTTAGCATTAGGGTTAAGGTTAGGGTTAGGGTTATGGTTTGGGTTAGGGTTATGGTTAGAGTTAGGGTTAGGGTTTGGGTTAGGGTTAGGGTTAGGTTTAGGTTTTGATTTGGTTTAGTGTTAGGGTTAGGGTTAGTATTAAGTTTAGGGTTTGCGTTATGGTTAGGGTTAGGGATAGGGTTACGAATAGGGTTAAGTTTAGGGTTTGGGTTTGGGTTAGGTTTAGGGTTAGGGTTAGGGTTAGGGTTAGGGTTAGGGTTTTTGTTATGTTTAGGGTTAGGTTAGGGTTAGGATTGGGGTTAGGGTTAGGGTCAGGTTTAGGGTTAGGGTTATGGTTAGGGTTATTGTTTGTGTTACGTTTAGGGTTAGGGTTAGATGTGGGTTAGGATTATGGATAGGGTTAGGGTTAGGGTTAGTTTTTGGTTTAGGGTTAGGGTTAGGTTTAGGTTTTCATTTGGGTTAGTGTTAGGGTTAGGGTTAGTGTTAAGGTTAGGGTTACTGTTAGGTTTAGGATTTGTGTTAGGGTTAGCGTTAGGTTTAGGGTTTGGGTTAGGGTTAGGATTTGGGTTAGGCTAAGCGTTAGGGTTAGGATTAGGATTATGGTTAGGGTTCGGGTTAGGTTTAGGGTTAGGGTTAGTGTTAGGATTAGAGTTAGGGTTAGGGTTGTGGTTTGGGTTAGGGTTAGGTTTAAGGTTTGGTTTAGTGTTAGGGTTAGGGTTACTGATAGCTTTAGGGTTTGGGTTAGGGTTAGGATTATTATTAGGGTTACATTTAATGTTAAGTTTAGGGTTTGGATTTCGGTTAGGTTTAGGGTTAGGGTTACGGTTAGGTTTAGGGTTAGGGTTAGAGGTAGGGTTAGGGTTTGGGTTAAGGTTAGGGTTAGGTTAGTGTTAGGAATAGGGTTAGGGTTAGGGTTAAGGTTTGGGTTAGTGTTAACGTTAGGTTTAGGGTTTGGGTTAGAGTTAGGGTTAGGGTTAGGGTTTGCGTTTGGGTTAGGGTTAGGGTTAGGGTTTGGGTTAGGGTTAGGTTTAGTGTTTCGGTTAGGGTTAGGTTTAGGGTTAGGGTTAGGTTTAGTGTTAAGATTAGGGTAAGGGTTAGGGTTAGGATTAGAGTTAGGATTTGAGTTTTGGTTTGGGTTAGGTTTAGGGTGAGGGTTAGGGTTAATCGTTGGGTTTGGTTTAGGGTTAGGGTTAGGGTTAGGATTAGGGTTAGGGTTAGGGTTAGGATTAGGATTAGGGTTAGGGTTAGGATTAGAGTTAGGATTAGAGTTTTGCTTTGGGGTAGGGTTAGGGTTAGGGTTTGGGTTCATGGTAGGGTTAGGGTTAGTGTTAGGGTTTGGGTTAGGGTTAGGGTTAGTATTAGGGTTACGATTAGGGTTAAGTTTAGGGTTTATGTTTGGTGTAGTGTTAGTGTTGGGGTTAGCGTTAGGGTTAGGGTTTAGGGTTAATCTTAGGTTTAGGGTTTGGGTTCGGGTTAGGGTTAGGGTTAGGGTTTGAGTTAGGGTTAGGTTTAGGGTTAGGGTTTGATGTAGGTTTAGGATTAGGGTTAGGGTTAGGATTAGGGTTAGGTTTAGGGATAGGATTAGAATTAGGATTAGGGTTTTGGTTTGGGTTAGGTTTAGGTTTAGGGTTTGCGTTAATGTTAGGTTTAGGGTTAGTGTTACGCTTAGGGTTTGGTTTAGGGTTAGGATTAGGGTTACGTTTAGGTTTGGGTTAGGTTAAGGGTTAGGGTTAGGCTTTGGGTTAGTGGTAGAGTTATGGTTATGGTTAGGATTTGAGTTAGGGTTATGTTAGATTTAGGGTTAGGGTTTGGGTTAGGGTCACGGTTAGGGTTTGAGTTTGAGTTAGGTTTAGGGTTAGCATTAGGGTTAAGGTTAGGGTTAGGGTTATGGTTTGGGTTAGGGTTATGGTTAGAGTTAGGGTTAGGGTTTGGGTTAGGGTTAGGGTTAGGTTTAGGTTTTGATTTAGTTTAGTGTTAGGGTTAGGGTTAGTATTAAGTTTAGGGTTTGCGTTAGGGTTAGGGTTAAGGATAGGGTAACGAATAGGGTTAAGTTTAGGGTTTGGGTTTGGGTTATTTTTAGGGTTAGGGTTAGGGTTAGGGTTAGGGTTAGGGTTTTTGTTATGTTTAGGGTTAGGTTAGGGTTAGGAATAGGGCTAGGGTTAGGGTCAGGGTTAGGGTTAGGGTTATGGTTAGGGTTATTGTTTGTGTTACGTTTAGGGTTAGGGTTAGGGGTGGGTTAGGATTAGGGATAGGGTTAGGGTTAGGGTTAGGGTTTGGTTTAGGGTTAGGGTTAGGTTTAGGTTTTCATTTGGGTTAATGTTAGGGTTAGGGTTAGTGTTAAGGTTAGGGTTACTGTTAGGTTTAGGATTAGAGTTAGGGTTAGCGTTAGGGTTAGGGTTTGGGTTAGGGTTAGGATTTGGGTTAGGCTAAGCGTTAGGGTTAGGATTAGGATTATGGTTAGGGTTCGGGTTAGGTTTAGGGTTAGGGTTAGTGTTAGTTTTAGAGTTAGGGTTAGGGTTTTTGTTTGGCTTAGGGTTAGGTTTAAGGTTTGGTTTAGTGTTAGGGTTAGGGTTACTGATAGCTTTAGGGTTTGGGTTAGGGTTAGGATTATTATTAGGGTTACATTTAATGTTAAGTTTAGGGTTTGGATTTCGGTTAGGTTTAGGGTTAGGGTTACGGTTAGGTTTAGGGTTAGGGTTAGGGTTAGGGTTAGGGTTTGGGTTAAGGTTAGGGTTAGGTTAGTGTTAGGAATAGGGTTAGGGTTAGGGTTAAGGTTTGAGTTAGGGTTAACGTTAGGTTTAGGGTTTGGGTTAGAGTTAGGGTTAGGGTTAGGGTTTGCGTTTGGGTTAGGGTTAGGGTTAGGGTTAGGGTTAGGGTTAGTGTTAAGATTAGGGTTAGGGTTAGGGTTAGGATTAGAGTTAGGATTAGAGTTTTGGTTTGGGTTAGGTTTAGGGTGAGGTTTAGGGTTAGTTGTTGGGTTTGGTTTAGGGTTACGGTTAGGGTTAGGGTTAGGATTAGGGTTAGGGTTAGGGTTAGGATTAGGGTTAGGTTTAGTGTTTGGGTTAGGGTTAGGGATAGGGTTAGAGTTAGGGCTAGGACTAGGATAAGGGTTGGGGTTAGGATTAGAGTTAGGATTAGAGTTTTGCTTTGGGTTAGGGTTAGGGTTAGGGTTTGGGTTAGTGGTAGGGTTAGGGTTAGTGTTAGGGTTTGGGTTAGTTTTAGGGTTAGTATTAGGGTTACGATTAGGGTTAAGTTTAGGGTTTGTGTTTGGTGTAGGTTTAGGGTTAGGGTTAGCGTTAGGGTTAGGGTTTAGGGTTAGTGTTAGGTTTAGGGTTTGGATTCGGGTTAGGGTTAGGGTTAGGGTTTGAGTTAGGGTTAGGTTTAGGGTTAGGGTTTGATGTAGGTTTAGGATTAGGGTTAGGGTTAGGATTAGGGTTAGGTTTAGGGATAGGATTAGAGTTAGGATTAGGGTTTTTTTTGGTTTAGGTTTAGGTTTAGGGTTTGGGTTATTGTTAGGGTTAGGGTTAGTGTTACGCTTAGGGTTTGGTTTAGGGTTAGGGTTAAGGTTACATTTAGGTTTTGGGTTAGGTTTAGGGTTAGTGTTAGGCTTTGGGTTCGGGGTAGAGTTATGGTTATGGGTAGGATTTGAGTTAGGGTTATGTTAGATTTAGGGTTAAGGTTTGGTTTTGGGTTAGGGTTAGGTTTTGAGTTTGAGTTAGGTTTAGGGTTAGCATTAGGGTTAAGATTAGGGTTAGGGTTATGGTTTGGGTTAGGGTTATGGTTAGGGTTAGGGTTAGGGTTTGGGTTAGGGTTAGGGTTAGGTTTAGGTTTTGATTTGGTTTAGTGTTAGGGTTAGGGTTAGTATTAAGTTTAGGGTTTTCGTTAGGGTTAGGGTTAGGAATAAGATTACGAATAGGGTTAAGTTTATGGTTTGGGTTTGGGTTAGGTTTAGGGTTAGGGTTAGGGTTAGGTTTAGGTTAGGGTTAGGGTTAGGGTTTGGGTTTGGATTAATGTTTGTGGTTAGGGCTTAGGGGTTAGGATTAGGGTTAGGAATAGGGTTAGCGTTAGGGTTAGGGTTAGGGTTAGCCTTAGGGTTAGGTTTTGGGATAGGGAAAGGGTTAGGGTTTGGTTTTTGGGTTAGGGTTAGTGTTACGGTTTGGGTTAATGTTTGTGGTTAGGGCTTAGGGGTAAGGTTTAGGGTTAGGGTTAGGGTTTGGCTTAGGGTTAGGGTTACGGGGTGGGTTTGGGTTAGGGATAGGGTTAGTGTTTGGGTTTGGGTTAGGGTTAGGTTTAGGTTTAGGGTTAGGGTTTTTGTTTGGGTTAGGTTTAGGGTTAGGGATAGGGTTAGGGTTTGGGTTACGGTTAGGGTTAGTTATCGGCTTAAGTTTATTGTTAGGGTTTGGGTTAGGTTTTGGGTTAGGGTTCGATTTAGGTTTTGGGTTAGGGTTAGATTTAGGGTTAGGGTTTGTGTTAGGGTTAGGCTTAGGGTTAGAGTTAGGGTTTAGGGTGAGTGATAGGCTTAAGGTTTGGGTAATGGGGAGGATTAGGATTAGGGTTATGGTTAGGTTTAGGTTTAGGGTTTGTGTTAGGGTTAGGGTTAGGGTTAGGGTTTGAGTTAGGGTTAGGGTTTGGGTTCGGGTTAGGGTTAGGGTTAGGGATAGGGTTTAGGGTTAGGGTTAGGGTTATTGTTTGTGTTAAGTTTAGGGTTAGGTTTGGGTTAGGATTAGGGATAGGGTTAGGGTTAGGGTTAGGGTTTGGTTTAGGGTTAGGGTTAGGTTTAGGTTTAGGTTTTGGTTTAGGTTTAGTGTTAGGGTTAGGGTTTGGGTTCGGATTCGGGTTAGGGTTAGGGTTAGGGTTATTGTTTGGGTTAAGGTTAGGGTTAGGGTTAGGGTTAGGGTTAGGAATATGGTTAGGGTTAGGGTTAGGTTTAGGTTTTGATTTGGTTTAGTGTTAGGGTTAGGGTTAGTGTTAAGTTTAGGGTTAGGGTTAGGGTTAGGGTTAGGTTTAGGTTAGGGATAGGGTTAGGGTTTGGGTTAAGGTTAGGGTTATGGTTAGGTTTAGGAATAGATTTAGGGTTAGGGTTAGGGTTAGGGTTAGCGTTAGGGTTAGGGTTTGGGATAGGGATAGGTTTAAGGTTTGCGTTTTGGTTAGGGTTAGGTTTAGGGTATGGGTTAGGGTTAGGTTTAGTGTTTGGGTAAGGGTAAGGGTTAGGGTAAGGTTAAGGGTAAGGGTTAGGGTTAGGATAAGAGGTAGGATTTGAGTTTTGGTTTGGTTTAGGTTTAGGGTGAGGGTTAGGGTTAGGGTTAGGATTAGGGTTAGGGTTAGGGTTTGGATTAGGGTTAGGTTTAGTGTTTGGGTTAGGGTTAGGGATAGGGTTAGGGTTAGGGTTAGGATTAGGGTTAGGGTTAGGGTTAGGATGAGAGTTAGGATTAGAGTTTTGCTTTGGGTTAGGGTTAGGGTTAGGGTTTGGGTTAGTGGTAGGGTTAGGGTTAGTGTCAGGGTTTGGGTTAGGGTTAGGGTTAGTATTAGGGTTACGATTAGGGTTAAGTTTAGGGTTTGTGTTTGGTGTAGGTTTCGGTTTAGGGTTAGCGTTAGGGTTAGGGTTTAGGGTTAGTGTTAGGTTTAGGGTTTGGGTTAGGGTTAGGGTTAGGGTAAGGGTTTGAGTTAGGGTTAGGTTTAGGGCTAGGGTTTGATGTAGGTTTAGGATTAGGGTTAGTGTTAGGATTAGGGTTAGGTTTAGTGATAGGATTAGAGTTAGGATTAGGGTTTTGGTTTGGGTTAGGTTTAGGTTTATGGTTTGGGTTAGTGTTAGGGTTAGGGTTAGTGTTACGCTTAGGGTTTGGTTTAGGGTTAGGATTAGGGTTACGTTTAGGTTTTGGTTTAGGTTTAGGGTTAGGGTTAGGGTTTTGGTTTGGGTTAGAGTTATGGTTATGGTTAGGGTTTCAGTTAGGGTTATGTTAGATTTAGGGTTAGGCTTTGGGTTAGGGTTAGGGTTAGGGTTTGAGTTTGAGTTAGGTTTAGGGTTAGCATTAGGGTTAAGGTTAGGGTTAGGGTTATGGTTTGGGTTAGGGTTATGGTTAGGGTTAGGGTTTGGGTTAGGGTTAGGGTTAGGTTTAGGTTTTGATTTGGTTTAGTGTTAGGGTTAGGGTTAGTATTAAGTTTAGGGTTTGCGTTAGGGTTAGGGTTAGGGATAGGGTTAAGTATAGGGTTAAGTTTAGGGTTTGGGTTTCGGTTAGGTTTAGGGTTAGGGTTAGGGTCAGGGTTAGGGTTAGGGTTATGGTTAGGGTTATTGTTTGTGTTACGTTTAGGGTTAGGGTTAGGGTTGGGTTAGGATTAGGGATAGGGTTAGGGTTAGGGTTAGGGTTTGGTTTAGGGTTAGGGTTAGGTTTAGGTTTTCATTTGGGTTAGTGTTAGGGTTAGGGTTAGGGTTAGGGTTAGGGTTAGTGTTAAGGTTAGGGTTACTGTTAGGTTTAGGATTACAGTTAGGGTTAGCGTTAGGGTTAGGGTTTGGGTTAGGGTTAGGATTTGGGTTAGGTTTAGCGTTAAGGTTAGAATTAGGATTATGGTTATGGTTCAGGTTAGGTTTAGGGTTAGGGTTAGGGTTAGGTTTAGGTTTAGGGTTAGGGTTAGGGTTAGGATTAGAGTTAGGGTTAGGGTTTTGGTTTGGGTTAGGGTTAGGGTTAGGGTTAGGGTTAGGTTTAGGATTAGAGTTAGGATTAGAGTTTTGGTTTGGGTTAGGTTTAGGGTGAGGGTTACGGTTAGTCCTTGGTTTTGGTTTAGGGTTAGGGTTAGGGTTAGGATTAGGGTTAGGTTTAGGGTTAGGATTAGGGTTAGGTTTAGTGTTTGTGTTAGGGTTAGGGATAGGGTTAGGGTTAGGATTAGGGTTAGGGTTAGGGTTAGGATTAGAGTTTTGCTTTGGGTTAGGGTTAGGGTTAGGGTTTGGGTTAGTGTTAGGGTTAGGGTTAGTGTTAGGGTTTGGGTTAGGGTTAGGGTTAGTATTAGGGTTACGATTAGGGTTAAGTTTAGGGTTTGTGTTTGGTGTAGGTTTAGGTTTAGGGTTAGCGTTAGGGTTAGGGTTTAGGGTTAGTGTTAGGTTTAGGGTTTGGGTTAGGGTTAGGGTTAGGGTTTGAGTTAGAGTTAGGTTTAGGGTTAGGGTTTGATGTAGGTTTAGTATTAGGGTTAGGGTTAGGATTAGGGTTAGGTTTAGTGATAGGATTAGAGTTAGGATTACGGTTTTCGTTTGGGTTAAGTTTATGTTTATGGTTTGGGTTAGTGTTAGGGTTAGGGTTAGTGTTACGCTTAGGGTTTGGTTTAGGGTTAGGATTAGGGTTACGTTTAGGTTTTGGGTTAGGTTTAGGGTTAGGGTTAGGGTTTTGGTTCGGGTTAGAGTTATGGTTATGGTTAGGGTTTGAGTTAGGGTTATGTTAGATTTAGGGTTAGGCTTTGGGTTAGGGTTAGGGTTAGGGTTTGAGTTTGAGTTAGGTTTAGGTTTAGCATTAGGGTTAAGGTTAGGGTTAGGGTTATGGTTTGGGTAAGGGTTATGGTTAGGGTTAGGGTTAGGGTTTGGTTTAGGGTTAGGGTTAGGTTTAGGTTTTGATTTGGTTTAGTGTTAGGGTTAGGGTTAGTATTAAGTTGAGGGTTTGCATTAGGGTTAGGGTTAGGGATAGGGTTACGAATAGGGTTAAGTTTAGGTTTGGGTTTCGGTTAGGTTTAGGGTTAGGGTTAGGGTTAGGGTTAGGGTTAGGGTCAGGGTTAGGGTTAGGGTTATGGTTAGGGTTATTGTTTGTGTTACGTTTAGGGTTAGGGTTAGGGTTGGGTTAGGATTAGGGATAGGGTTAGGGTTAGGGTTAGGGTTTGGTTTAGGGTTAGGGTTAGGTTTAGGTTTTCATTTGGGTTAGTGTTAGGGTTAGGGTTAGAGTTAGGGTTAGTGTTAAGGTTAGGGTTACTGTTAGGTTTAGGATTACTGTTAGGGTTAGCGTTAGGGTTAGGGTTTGGGTTAGGGTTAGGATTTGGGTTAGGCTTAGCGTTAGGATTAGAATTAGGATTATGGTTATGGTTCAGGTTAGGTTTAGGGTTAGGGTTAGGGTTAGGTTTAGGTTTAGGGTTAGGGTTAGGGTTAGGATTAGAGTTAGGGTTAGGGTTTTGGTTTGGGTTAGGGTTAGGGTTAGGGTTAGGGTTAGGGTTAGGATTAGAGTAAGGATTAGAGTTTTGGTTTGGGTTAGGTTTAGGGTGAGGGTTAGGGTTAGTCCTTGGCTTTGGTTTAGGGTTAGGGTTAGGGTTAGGATTAGGGTTAGGTTTAGGGTTAGGATTAGGGTTAGGTTTAGTGTTTGTGTTAGGGTTAGGGATAGGGTTAGGGTTAGGATTAGGGTTAAGGTTAGGGTTAGGATTAGAGTTTTGCTTTGGGTTAGGGTTAGGGTTAGGGTTTGGGTTAGTGTTAGGGTTAGGGTTAGTGTTAGGGTTTGGGTTAGGGTTAGGGTTAGTATTAGGGTTACGATTAGGGTTAAGTTTAGGGTTTGTGTTTGGTGTAGGTTTAGGTTTAGGGTTAGCGTTAGGGTTAGGGTTTAGGGTTAGTGTTAGGTTTAGGGTTTGGGTTAGGGTTAGGGTTAGGGTTAGGGTTTGAGTTAGGCTTAGGTTTAGGGTTAGGGTTTGATGTAGGTTTAGGATTAGGGTTAGGGTTAGGATTAGGGTTAGGTTTAGTGATAGGATTAGAGTTAGGATTAGGGTTTTGGTTTCGGTTAGGTTTAGGTTTATGGTTTGGGTTAGTGTTAGGGTTAGGGTTAGTGTTACGCTTAGGGTTTGGTTTAGGGTTAGGATTAGGGTTACGTTTAGGTTTTGGGTTAGGTTTAGGGTTAGGGTTAGGGTTTTGGTTCGGGTTAGAGTTATGGTTATGGTTAGGGTTTGAGTTAGGGTTATGTTAGATTTAGGGTTAGGCTTTGGGTTAGGGTTAGGGTTAGGGTTTGAGTTTGAGTTATGTTTAGGGTTAGCATTAGGGTTAAGGTTAGGGTTAGGGTTATGGTTTGGGTTAGGGTTATGGTTAGGGTTAGGGTTAGGGTTTGGGTTAGGGTTAGGGTTAGGTTTAGGTTTTGATTAGGTTTAGTGTTAGGGTTAGGTTTAGTATTAAGTTTAGGGTTTGCGTTAGGGTTAGGGTTAGGGATAGGGTTACGAATAGGGTTAAGTTTAGGGTTTGGGTTTCGGTTAGGTTTAGGGTTAGGGTTAGGGTCAGGGTTAGGGTTAGGGTTATGGTTAGGGTTATTGTTTGTGTTACGTTTAGGGTTAGGGTTAGGGTTGGGTTAGGATTAGGGATAGGGTTAGGGTTAGGGTTAGGGTTTGGTTTAGGGTTAGGGTTAGGTTTAGGTTTTCATTTGGGTTAGTGTTAGGGTTAGGGTTAGGGTTAGGGTTAGGGTTAGTGTTAAGGTTAGGGTTACTGTTAGGTTTAGGATTACTGTTAGGGTTAGCGTTAGGGTTAGGGTTTGGGTTAGGGTTAGGATTTGGGTTAGGCTTAGCGTTAGGGTTACAATTAGGATTATGGTTATGGTTCAGGTTAGGTTTAGCGTTAGGGTTAGGGTTAGGTTTAGGTTTAGGGTTAGGGTTAGGGTTAGGATTAGAGTTAGGGTTAGGGTTTTGGTTTGGGTTAGGGTTAGGTTTATGGTTTGGTTGAGTGTTAGGGTTAGGGTTACTGATAGCTTTACGGTTTGGTTTAGGGTTAGGATTAATATTAGGGTTACGTTTAATGTTAAGTTTAGGGTTTCGATTTCGGTTAGGTTTAGGCTTAGGGTTAGGGTTAGGTTTAGGGTTAGGGTTAGGGTTAGGGTTAGGGTTTGGGTTAAGGTTAGGATTTGGTTAGTGTTAGGAATAGGGTTAGGGTTAGGGTTTGGGTTAGGGTTAGCGTTAGGCTTAGGGTTTGGGTTAGAGTTAGGG
>JAJHUQ010000039.1:3242500-3260000 GCA_035773235.1 Eospalax fontanierii | reverse complement strand
TAGAGTTTTGGTTTGGTTTAGGTTTAGGGTGAGGGTTAGGGTTAGTCGTTGGGTTTGGTTTAGGGTTAGGTTTAGGGTTAGGGTTAGGATTAGGGTTAGTGTTAGGGTTAGGATTAGGGTTAGGTTTAGTGTTTGGGTTAGGGTTAGGGTTAGGGTTAGCGTTAGGGTTAGGGTTTAGGGTTAGTGTTAGGTTTATGGTTTGGGTTAGGGTTAGGGTTAGGGTTAGGGTTTGAGTTTGGGTTAGGTTTAGGGTTAGGGTTTGATGTAGGTTTAGGATTAGGGTTAGGGTTAGGATTAGGGTTAGGTTTAGGGATAGGATTAGAGTCAGGATTAGGGTTTTGGTTTGGGTTAGGTTTAGGTTTAGGGTTTGGGTTAGTGTTAGGGTTAGGGTTAGTGTTACGCTTAGGGTTTGGTTTACGGTTAGGATTAGGGTTACGTTTAGGTTTCGGTTTAGGTTTAGGGTTAGGGTTAGGCTTTGGGTTCGGCTTAGAGTTATGGTTATGGTTAGGTGTTGAGTTAGGTTTATGTTAGATTTAGGGTTGGGTTAATGTTTGTGGTTAGGGCTTAGGGGTTAGGATTAGGGTTAGAAATAGGGTTAGGGTTAGGATTAGGGTTAGCGTTAGGGTTAGGGTTTGGGATAGGGATAGGGTTAGGGTTTGGTTTTTGGGTTAGGGTTAGGGTTAGGGTTTGGGTTACTGTTTGTGGTTAGGGCTTAAGGGTAAGGTTTAGGGTTAGGGTTAGGGTTAGGTTTAAGGTTTGGCTTAGGGTTAGGGTTACGGGGTGGGTTTGTGTTAGGGATAGGGTTAGTGTTTGGGTTTGGGTTAGGGTTAGGTTTAGGTTTAGGATTAGGGTTAGTTATCGGATTAAGGTTATTGTTAGGCTTTGGGTTAGGGTTTGGGTTAGGGTTCGGTTTAGGTTTTGGGTTAGGGTTAGAGTTAGGGTTAGGGTTTGTGTTAGGGTTCGGGTTAGGGTTAGAGTTAGGGTTTAGGGTTAGTGTTAGGTTTAAGGTTTGGGTTAGGGTTAGGATTAGGATTAGGGTTAGGGTTAGGTTTAGCGTTAGGGTTTGTGTTAGGGTTAGGGTTAGGTTTCGGGTTTGAGTTAGGGTTAGGGCTTGGGTTCAGGTTAGGGTTAGGGTTAGGGATAGGGTTTAGGGTTAGGGTTAGGGTTATTGTTTGTGTTAAGTTTAGGATTAGGGTAAGGGTTGGGTTAGGATTAGGGATAGGGTTAGGGTTAGAGTTAGGGTTTGGGTTAGGGTTAGGTTTAGTGTTTGGGTTAGGGTTAGGGTTAGGGTTAGGGTTAGGGTTAGGATTAGGGTTAGGGTTAGGGTTAGGGTTAGGATTAGAGGTAGGATTAGAGTTTTGGTTTGGGTTAGGTTTAGCGTGAGGGTTAGGGTTAGTCGTTGGGTTTGGTTTAGGGTTAGGGTTAATGTTAGGATTAGGGTTAGGGTTAGGGTTTGGATTAGGGTTAGGTTTAGTGTTTGGGTTAGGGTTAGCGATAGGGTTACGGTTAGGGTTAGGATTAGGGTTAGGGTTAGGGTTAGGATGAGAGTTATGATTAGAGTTTTGTTTGGGTTAGGGTTAGGGTTAGGGTTTGGGTTAGTGGTAGGTTTAGGGTTAGTGTTAGGGTTTGGGTTAGGGTTAGGGTTAGTATTAGGGTTACGATTAGGGTTAAGTTTAGGGTTTGTTTTTGGTGTAGGTTTAGGTTTAGGGTTACCATTAGGGTTAGGGTTTAGGGTTAGTGTTAGGTTTAGTGTTTGGGTTAGGGTTAGGGTTAGGGTTAGGGTTTGAGTTAGGGTTAGGTTTAGGGTTAGGGTTTGATGTAGGTTTAGGATTAGCATTAGGGTTCGGATTAGGGTTAGGTTTAGTGAAAGGATTAGAGTTAGGGTTAGGGTTTTGGTTTGGGTTAGGTTTAGGTTTATGGTTTGGGTTAGTGTTAGGGTTAGGGTTAGTGTTACGCTTAGCGTTTGGTTTAGGGTTAGGATTAGGGTTACGTTTAGGTTTTGGGTTAAGTTTAGGGTTACGGTTAGGGTTTTGGTTCGGGTTAGAGTTATGGTTATGGTTAGGGTTTGAGTTAGGGTTATGTTAGATTTAGGGTTAGACTTTGGGTTAGGGTTAGGGTTAGGGTTTGAGTTTGAGTTAGGTTTAGGGTTAGCATTAGGGTTAAGGTTAGGGTTAGGGTTTAGTTTTGGGTTAGGGTTATGGTTAGGGTTAGGATTAGGGTTAGGGTTTGGGTTAGGGTTAGGGTTAGGTTTAGGTTTTGATTTGGTTTAGTGTTAGGGTTAGGGTTAATATTAAGTTTAGGGTTCTCGTTAGGGTTAGGGTTAGGGATAGGGTTACGAATAGGGTAAAGTTTAGGGTTTGGGTTTGGGTTAGGTTTAGGGTTAGGGTTAGGGTTAGGGTTAGGGTTAGGGTCAGGGTTAGGGTTAGGGTTATGGTTAGGGTTATTGTTTGTGTTACGTTTAGGGTTAGGGTTAGGGTTGGGTTAGGATTAGGGATAGGGTTAGGGTTAGCGTTTGGTTTAGGGTTAGGGTTAGGTTTAGGTTTTCATTTGGGTTAGTGTTAGAGTTAGGGTTAGTGTTAAGGTTAGGGTTACTGTTAGGTTTAGGATTACTGTTAGAGTTAGCGTTAGGGTTAGGGTTTGGGTAAGGGTTAGGATTTGGGTTAGGCTTAGCGTTAGGGTTAGAATTAGGATTATGGTTATGGTTCAGGTTAGGTTTAGGGTTAGGGTTAGGTTTAGGTTTAGGGTTAGGGTTAGGTTTAGGATTAGAGCTAGGGTTAGGGTTTTGGTTGGGTTAGGATTAGGTTTACGGTTTGGTTTAGTGTTAGGTTTAGGGTTACTGATAGCTTTAGGATTTGGGTTAGGGTTAGGATTGATATTAGGGTTACGTTTAATGTTAAGTTTAGCGTTTGGATTTTGGTTAGGTTAGGCTTGGGGTTAGGCTTAGGTTAGGGTTAGGGTTAGGGTTAGGGTTAGGGTTAGGGTTTGGGTTAGGATTAGGGTTAGTTATAGGGTTAAGGTTACTGTTAGGGTTTGGGTTAGGGTTTGTGTTAGGGTTCGGTTTAGGTTTTGGCTTAGGGTTAGAGTTAGGGTTAGGATTTGAGTTATGGTTAGGGTTAGGGTTAGAGTTAGAGTTTAGGGTTAGTGTTAGTTTTGGGGTTTGGTTTAGGATTAGGATTAGGATTAGGGTTAGGGTTAGGTTTAGGGTTAAGGTTTGTGTTAGGGTTTAGGGTTAGGTTTAGGGTTAGGGTTATTGTTTGTGTTAAGTTTAGGGTTAGGGTTAGGGTTGGGTTAGGATTAGGGATAGGTTTAGGTTTAGGGTTAGGATTTGGTTTAGGTTTAGGGTTAGGTTTAGGTTTAGGGTTTCGGTTCGGGTTATGGTTAGGGTTAGGGTTAGGGTTATTGTTTGGGTTAAGGTTAGGGTTAGGGTTACGGTAAGGAATATGGTTAGGGATAGGGTTATGGTTAGGGTTTGGTTTACGGTTGGGTTAGGGTTAGGTTTAGGTTTTGGGTTAGGGTTATTGTTAGGGTTAGGGTTTTGGTTAGTGTTAGGGTTAGGGTTAAGATTAGGGTTTGGGTTAGGCTTAGGGTTAGTTTTTGTGTTAGGATTAGGGTTAGGGTTAGGTTTAGGGTTAGAGTTTGGGGTAGGGTTAGGGTTAGGGTTTGAGTTAGGGTTAGGTTTAGGGTTAGGGTTTAATGTAGGTTTAGTATTAGGGTTAGTGTTAGGATTAGAGTTAGGGTTAGGGTTTTGGTTTGGGTTAGGGTTAGGTTTAAGATTTGGTTTAGTGTTAGGGTTAGGGTTACTGATAGCTTTAGGGTTTGGGTTAGGGTTAGGATTAATATTAGGGTTACTTTTAATGTTAAGTTTAGGGTTTGGATTTCGGTTAGGTTTAGGGTTAGGGTTAGGGTTAGGTTTAGGGTTAGGGTTAGGGTTTGGGTTTGGGTTAAGGTTAGGGTTAGGTTAGTGTTAGGAATAGGGTTAGGGTTAGGGTTAGGGTTTGGGTTAGGGTTAGCGTTAGGTTTAGGGTTTGGGTTAGATTTAGGGTTAGGGTTAGGGTTTGCGTTTGGGTTAGGGTTAGGGTTAGGGTTTGGGTTAGGATTAGGTTTAGTGTTGCGGTTCGGGTTAGGGTTAGGGTTAAGGTTAGGGTTTGGGTTTAGTGATAGGGTTAGGGTTAGGTTTTGAGTCAGGGTTAGGGTTAGGTTTAGGGTTTGGGTTAGGGTTAGGGTTAGGGTTAGGGTTATGGTTAGGGTTAGTGTTAGGGATTGGATTAGGGTTAGGTTTAGGGTTTGGGTTAGGTTTAGGGTTAGGGATAGGGTTAGTGTTTGGGTTAGGGTTTGGGTTAGGGTTCGGTTTAGGTTTTGGTTTAGGGTTAGAGTTAGGGTTAGGGTTTGTGTTAGGGTTAGGGTTAGAGTTAGGGTTTAGGGTTAGTGTTAGGTTTAAGGTTTGGGTTAGGGTTAGGATTAGGATTAGGGTTAGGGTTAGGTTTAGGGTTAGCGTTTGTGTTAGGGTTAGGGTTAGGGTTCGGGTTTGAGTTAGGGTTAGGGTTTGGGTTCGGGTTAGGGTTAGGGTTAGGGATAGGGTTTAGAGTTAGGGTTAGGGTTATTGTTTGTGTTAAGTTTAGGGTTAGGGTAAGGGTTGGGTTAGGATTAGGGATAGGGTTAGGGTTAGGGTTAGGTTTTGAGTTTGAGTTAGGTTTAGGGTTAGCATTAGGGTTAAGGTTAGGGTTAGGGTTATGGTTTGGGTTAGGGTTATGTTTAGGGTTAGGATTAGGGTTAGGGTTTGGGTTAGGGTTAGGGTTAGGTTTAGGTTTTGATTTGGTTTAGTGTTAGGGTTAGGCTTAATATTAAATTTAGGGTTCTCGTTAGGGTTAGTGTTAGGGATAGGGTTACGAATAGGCTTAAGTTTAGGGTTTGGGTTTGGGTTAGGTTTAGGGTTAGGGTTAGGGTTAGGGTTAGGGATAGGGTCAGGGTTAGGGTTAGGGTTATGTTTAGGGTTATTGTTTGTGTTACGTTTAGGGTTAGGGTTAGGGTTGGGTTAGGATTAGGGATAGGGTTAGGGTTAGGGTTAGGGTTTGGTTTAGGGTTAGGGTTAGGTTTAGGTTTTCATTTGGGTTAGTGTTAGGGTTAGGGTTAGTGTTAAGGTTAGGGTTACTGTTAGGTTTAGGATTACTGTTAGAGTTAGCGTTAGGGTTAGGGTTTGGGTTAGGGTTAGGATTTGGGTTAGGCTTAGCGTTAGGGTTAGAATTAGGATTATGGTTATGGTTCAGGTTAGGTTTAGGTTTAGGGTTAGGTTTAGGTTTAGGGTTAGGGTTAGGGTTAGGATTAGAGTTAGGGTTAGGGTTTTAGTTGGGTTAGGGTTAGGTTTACGGTTTGGTTTAGTGTTAGGGTTAGGGTTACTGATAGCTTTAGGGTTTGGGTTAGGGTTAGGATTGATATTAGGGTTACGTTTAATGTTAAGTTTAGGGTTTGGATTTCGGTTAGGTTTAGGGTTAGGGTTAGGCTTAGGTTTAGGGTTAGGGTTAGGGTTAGGGTTTGGGTTAAGGTTAGGGTTTGGTTAGTGTTAGGAATAGGGTTAGGGTTAGGGTTTGGGTTAGGGTTAGCGTTAGGCTTAGGGTTTGGGTTAGAGTTAGGGTTAGGGTTAGGGTTTGCGTTTGGGTTAGGGTTAGGGTTAGGGTTTGGGTTAGGGTTAGGTTTAGTGTTTGGGTTAGGATTAGGTTTAGGGTTAGGATTAGGGTTAGGGTCAGGGTTAGGATTAGGGTTAGGGTTAGGGTTAGGTTTAGAGTTAGGATTAGAGTTTTGGTTTGGGTTAGGTTTAGGGTGAGGGTTAGGGTTAGTCGTTGGGTTTGGTTTAGGGTTAGGGTTAGGATTAGGGTTAGGGTTAGGATTAGGGTTAGGTTTAGTGTTTGGGTTAGGGTTAGGGATAGGTTTAGCGTTAGGGTTAGGATTAGGGTAAGGGTTAGGGTTAGGGTTAGGATTAGAATTTGGATTAGAGTTTTGCTTTGGGTTAGGGTTAGGGTTAAGGTTTGGGTTAGTGGTAGGGTTAGGGTTAGTGTTAGGGTTTGGGTGAGGGTTAGGGTTGGTATTAGGGTTACGATTAGGGTTAAGTTTAGGGTTTGTGTTTGGTGTAGGTTTAGGTTTAGGGTTAGCGTTAGGGTTAGGGTTTAGGGTTAGTGTTAGGTTTAGGGTTTGGTTTAGGGTTAGGGTTAGGGTTAGGGTTTGAGTTAGGGTTAGGTTTAGTGTTAGGATTTGATGTAGGTTTAAGTTTAGGGTTAGTGTTAGGATTAGGGTTAGGTTTAGGGATAGAATTACAGTTAGGATTAGGGTTTTGGTTTTGATTAGGCTTAGGTTTAGGGTTTGGGTTAGTGTTAGGGTTAGGGTTAGGGTTAGGGTTAGGGTTAGGATTAGGGTTAGGGTTAGGGTTAGGATTAGAGTTAGGATTAGAGTTTTGGTTTGGGTTAGGTTTAGGGTGAGGGTTAGGGTTAGTCATTGGGTTTGGTTTAGGGTTAGGGTTAGGGTTAGGGTTAGGATTAGGGTTAGGGTTAGGATTAGGGTTAGGTTTAGTGTTTGGGTTCGGGTTAGGGTTATGGTTAGGGTTTGAGTTAGGGTTAGGTTTAGGGTTAGGGTTTGATGTAAGTTTAGGATTAGGGTTAGGGTTAGGATTAGGGTTAGGGTTAGGGATAAGATTAGAGTTAGGATTAGGGTTTTGGTTTGGCTTAGGTTTAGGTTTAGGGTTTGGGTTAGTGTTAGGGTTAGGGTTAGTGTTACGCTTAGGGTTTGGTTTAGGGTTAGGGTTAGGGTTAGGGTTAGGAATAGGGTTAGGGTTAGGGTTAGGGTTAGGGTTAGTGTTAGGGTTAGGGTTAGGGTTTGGGAAAGGGATAGGGTTAGGTTTTGGTTTTTGGGTTAGGGTTAGGGTTTGGGTTAGGGTTAGGGTTACGGTGTGGGTTTGGGTAAAGGATAGGGTTAGTGTTTGGGGTTGGGTTAGTGTTAGGGTTTGGGTTAGGATTAGGGTTAGTTATAGGGTTAAGGTTACTGTTAGGGTTTGGGTTAGTGTTTGTGTTAGGGTTCGGTTTAGGTTTTTCGTTAGGGTTAGAGTTAGAGTTAGGATTTGAGTTATGGTTAGGGTTAGGGTTAGAGTTAGGGTTTAGGGTTAGTGTTAGGTTTAAGGTTTGGGTTAGGGTTAGGATTAGGATTAGGGTTAGGGTTAGGTTTAGGGTTAGGGTTTGTGTTAGGGTTAGGGTTAGGGTTCGGGTTTGAGTTAGGGTTAGGGTTTGGGTTCGGGTTAGGGTTAGGGTTAGGGATAGGGTTTAGGGTTAGGGTTAGGGTTATTGTTTGTGTTAAGTTTAGGGTTAGGTTTGGGTTAGGTTTAGGGATAGGGTTAGGGTTAGGGTTAGGGTTTGGTTTAGGGTTAGGGTTAGGTTTAGGTTTAGGTTTTGGTTTAGGTATAGTGTTAGGGTTAGGGTTTGGGTTCGGATTCGGGTTAAGGTTAGGGTTAGGGTTATTGTTTGGGTTAAGGTTAGGGTTAGGGTTAGGGTTAGGTTTAGGAATATGGTTAGGGTTAGGGTTAGGTTTAGGTTTTGATTTGGTTTAGTGTTAGGGTTAGGGTTAGTGTTAAGTTTAGGGTTAAGGTTAGGGTTAGGGTTAGGGTTAGGTTTAGGTTAGGGTTAGGGTTAGGGTTTGGGTTAGTGGTAGGGTTAGGGTTAGTGTTAGGGTTTGGGTTAGGGTTAGGGTTAGTATTAGGGTTACTATTAGGGTTAAGTTTAGGGTTTGTGTTTGGTGTAGGTTTAGGTTTAGGGTTAGCGTTAGGGTTAGGGTTTACGGTTAGTGTTAGGTTTAGGGTTTGGGTTAGGGTTAGGGTTAGGGTTAGGGTTTGAGTTAGGGTTAGGTTTAGGGCTAGGGTTTGATGTAGGTTTAGGATTAGGGTTAGGGTTAGGATTAGGGTTAGGTTTAGGGATAGGATTAGAGTTAGGATTAGGGTTTTGGTTTGGGTTAGGTTTAGGTTTAGGGTTTGGGTTATTGTTAGGGTTAGGGTTAGTGTTACGCTTAGGGTTTGGTTTAGGGTTAGGGTTAAGGTTACGTTTAGGTTTTGGGTTAGGTTTAGGGTTAGGGTTAGGCTTTGGGTTCGGGGTAGATTTATGGTTATGGTTAGGATTTGAGTTAGGGTTATGTTAGATTTAGGGTTAAGGTTTGGGTTTGGGTTAGGATTAGGGTTAGGGTTAGGGTTAGGTTTAGGTTAGGGTTAGGGTTAGGTTTGGGTTTGGATTAATGTTTGTGGTTAGGGCTTAGGGGTCAGGATTAGGGTTAGGAATAGAGTTAGCGTTAGAATTAGAGTTATAGTTAGCCTTAGGGTTAGGTTTTGGGATAGGGTAGGGGTTAGGGATCGGTTTCTGGGTGAGGGTTAGTGTTACGGTTTGGGTTAATGTTTGTGGTTAGGGCTTAGGCGTAAGATTTAGGGTTAGGGTTAGGTTTAGGATTAGGGTTTGACTTAGGGTTAGGGTTACGGGGTGGGTTTGGGTTAGGGATAGGGTTAGTGTTTGTGTTTGGGTTAGGGTTAGGTTTAGGTTTAGGGTTAGGGTTTTTGTTTGGGTTAGGTTTAGGGTTAGGGATAGGGTTAGGGTTTGGGTTACGGTTAGGGTTAGTTATCGGCTTAAGGTTATTGTTAGGGTTTGGGTTAGGTTTTGGGTTAGGGTTCGATTTAGGTTTTGGGTTAGGGTTTGAGTTAGGGTTAGGGTTTGTGTTAGGGTTAGGCTTAGGGTTAGAGTTAGGGTTTAGGGTTAGTGTTAGGTTTAAGGTTTGGGTTAGGGTTAGGATTAGGATTAGGGTTATGGTTAGGTTTAGGGTTAGGGTTTGTGTTAGGGTTAGGGTTAGGGTTAGGGTTTGAGTTAGGGTTAGGGTTTGGGTTCGGGTTAGGGTTAGGGTTAGGGATAGGGTTTAGAGTTAGGATTAGGGTTATTTTTTATGTTAAGTTTAGGGTTAGGTTTGGGTTAGGATTAGGGATAGGGTTAGGGTTAGGGTGAGGGTTTGGTTTAGGGTTAGGGTTAGGTTTAGGTTTAGGTTTTGGTTTAGGTTTAGTGTTAGGGTTAGGGTTTGGGTTCGGATTCGGGTTAGGGTTAGGGTTAGGGTTATTGTTTGGGTTAAGGTTAGGGTTAGGGTTAGGGTTAGGGTTAGGAATATGGTTAGGGTTAGGGTTAGGTTTAGGTTTTGATTTGGTTTAGTGTTAGGGTTAGGGTTAGTGTTAAGTTTAGGGTTAGGGTTAGGGTTAGGGTTAGGGTTAGGTTTAGGTTAGGGTTAGGGTTAGGGTTTGGGTTAAGGTTAGGGTTATGGTTAGGGTTAGGAATAGGGGTAGGGTTAGTGTTAGGGTTAGGGTTAGCGTTAGGGTTAGGGTTTGGGATAGGGATAGGTTTAGGGTTTGCGTTTGGGTTAGGGTTAGGTTTAGGGTTTGGGTTAGGGTTAGGTTTAGTGTTTGCGTTAGGGTTAGGGTTAGGGTTAGCATTAGGGTTAGGGTTAGGGTTAGGATTAGAGGTAGGATTTGAGTTTTGGTTTGGTTTAGGTTTAGGGTGAGGGTTAGGGTTAGGGTTAGGATTAGGGTTAGGGTTAGGGTTTGGATTAGGGTTAGGTTTAGTGTTTGGGTTAGGGTTAGGGATAGGGTTAGGGTTAGGGTTAGGATTAGGGTTAGGGTTAGGGTTAGGATGAGAGTTAGGATTAGAGTTTTGCTTTGGGTTAGGGTTAGGGTTAGGGTTTGGGTTAGTGGTAGGGTTAGGGTTAGTGTTAGGGTTTGGGGTAGGGTTAGGGTTAGTATTAGGGTTACGATTAGGGTTAAGTTTGGGTTTTGTGTTTGGTGTAGGTTTCGGTTTAGGGTTAGCGTTAGGGTTAGGGTTTAGGGTTAGTGTTAGGTTTAGGGTTTGGCTTAGGGTTAGGGTTAGGGTAAGGGTTTGAGTTAGGGTTAGGTTTAGGGCTAGGGTTTGATGTAGGTTTAGGATTAGGGTTAGGGTTAGGATTAGGGTTAGGTTTAGTGATAGGATTAGAGTTAGGATTAGGGTTTTGGTTTGGGTTAGGTTTAGGTTTATGGTTTGGGTTAGTGTTAGGGTTAGGGTTAGTGTTACGCTTAGGGTTTGGTTTAGGGTTAGGATTAGGGTTACGTTTAGGTTTTAGTTTAGGTTTAGGGTTAGGGTTAGGGTTTTGGTTCGGGTTAGAGTTATGGTTATGGTTAGGGTTTGAGTTACGGTTATGTTAGATTTAGGGTTAGGCTTTGGGTTAGGGTTAAGGTTAGGGTTTGAGTTTGAGTTAGGTTTAGGGTTAGCATTAGGGTTAAGGTTAGGGTTAGGGTTATGGTTTGGGTTAGGGTTATGGTTAGGGTTAGGGTTAGGGTTTGGGTTAGGGTTAGGGTTAGGTTTAGGTTTTGATTTGGTTTAGTGTTAGGGTTAGGGTTAGTATTAAGTTTAGGGTTTGCGTTAGGGTTAGGGTTAGGGATAGGGTTAAGAATAGGGTTAAGTTTAGGGTTTGGGTTTCGGTTAGGTTTAGGGTTAGGGTTAGGGTTAGGGTTAGGGTCAGGGTAAGGCTTAGGGTTATGGTTAGGGTTATTGTTTGTGTTACGTTTAGGGTTAGGGTTAGGGTTGGGTTAGGATTAGGGATAGGGTTAGGGTTAGGGTTAGGGTTTGGTTTAGGGTTAGGGTTAGGTTTAGGTTTTCATTTGGGTTAGTATTAGGGTTAGGGTTAGGGTTAGGGTTAGGGTTAGTGTTAAGGTTAGGGTTACTGTTAGGTTTAGGATTACTGTTAGGGTTAGCGTTAGGGTTAGGGTTTGGGTTAGGGTTAGGATTTGGGTTAGGCTTAGCGTTAAGGTTAGAATTAGGATTATGGTTATGGTTCAGGTTAGGTTTAGGGTTAGGGTTAGTGTTAGGGTTAGGTTTAGGTTTAGGGTTAGGGTTAGGGTTAGGATTAGAGTTAGGGTTAGGGTTTTGGTTTGGGTTAGGGTTAGGGTTAGGGTTAGGGTTAGGGTTAGGTTTAGGATTAGAGTTAGGATTAGAGTTTTGGTTTGGGTTAGGTTTAGGGTGAGGGGTAGGGTTAGTCCTTGGTTTTGGTTTAGGGTTAGGGTTAGGGTTAGATTTAGGGTTAGGTTTAGGGTTAGGATTAGGGTTAGGTTTAGTGTTTGTGTTAGGGTTAGGGATAGGGTTAGGGTTAGGATTAGGGTTAGGGTTAGGGTTAGGATTAGAGTTTTGCTTTGGGTTAGGGTTAGGGTTAGGGTTTGGGTTAGTGTTAGGGTTAGGGTTAGTGTTAGGGTTTGGGTTAGGGTTAGGGTTAGTATTAGGGTTACGATTAGGGTTAAGTTTAGGGTTTGTGTTTGGTGTAGGTTTAGGTTTAGGGTTAGCGTTAGGGTTAGGGTTTAGGGTTAGTGTTAGGTTTAGGGTTTGGGTTAGGGTTAGGGTTAGGGTTAGGGTTTGAGTTAGAGTTAGATTTAGGGTTAGGGTTTGATGTAGGTTTAGGATTAGGGTTAGGGTTAGGATTAGGGTTAGGTTTAGTGATAGGATTAGAGTTAGGATTACGGTTTTCGTTTGGGTTAAGTTTATGTTTATGGTTTGGGTTAGTGTTAGGGTTAGGGTTAGTGTTACGCTTAGGGTTTGGTTTAGGGTTAGGATTAGGGTTACGTTTAGGTTTTGGGTTAGGTTTAGGGTTAGGGTTAGGGTTTTGGTTCGGGTTAGAGTTATGGTTATGGTTAGGGTTTGAGTTAGGGTTATGTTAGATTTAGGGTTAGGCTTTGGGTTTTGGTTAGGGTTAGGGTTTGAGTTTGAGTTAGGTTTAGGTTTAGCATTAGGGTTAAGGTTAGGGTTAGGGTTATGGTTTGGGTTAGGGTTATGGTTAGGGTTAGGGTTAGGGTTTGGGTTAGGGTTAGGGTTAGGGTTAGGTTTAGGTTTTGATTTGGTTTAGTGTTAGGGTTAGGGTTAGTATTAAGTTGAGGGTTTGTGTTAGGGTTAGGGTTAGGGATAGGGTTACGAATAGGGTTAAGTTTAGGGTTTGGGTTTCGGTTAGGTTTAGGGTTAGGGTTAGGGTTAGGGTTAGGGTCAGGGTTAGGGTTAGGGTTATGGTTAGGGTTATTGTTTGTGTTACGTTTAGGGTTAGGGTTAGGGTTGGGTTAGGATTAGGGATAGGGTTAGGGTTAGGGTTAGGGTTTGGTTTAGGGTTAGGGTTAGGTTTAGGTTTTCATTTGGGTTAGTGTTAGGGTTAGGGTTAGGGTTAGGGTTAGGGTTAGGGTTAGTGTTAAGTTTAGGGTTACTGTTAGGTTTAGGATTACTGTTACGGTTAGCGTTAGGGTTAGGGTTTGGGTTAGGGTTAGGATTTGGGTTAGGCTTAGCGTTAGGGTTAGAATTAGGATTATGGTTATGGTTCAGGTTAGGTTTAGGGTTAGGGTTAGGGTTAGGTTTAGGTTTAGGGTTAGGGTTAGGGTTAGGATTAGAGTTAGGGTTAGGGTTTTGGTTTGGGTTAGGGTTAGGGTTAGGGTTAGGGTTAGGGTTAGGGTTAGGGTTAGGATTAGAGTTAGGATTAGAGTTTTGGTTTGGGTTAGGTTTAGGGTGAGGGTTAGGGTTAGTCCTTGGGTTTGGTTTAGGGTTAGGATTAGGGTTAGGATTAGGGTTAGGTTTAGGGTTAGGATTAGGGTTAGGTTTAGTGTTTGTGTTAGTGTTAGGGATAGGGTTAGGGTTAGGATTAGGGTAAGGGTTAGGGTTAGGATTAGAGTTTTGCTTTGGGTTAGGGTTAGGGTTAGGGTTTGGGTTAGTGTTAGGGTTACGGTTAGGGTTTGGGTTAGGGTTAGGGTTAGTATTAGGGTTAGGATTAGGGTTAAGTTTGGGGTTTGTGTTTGGTGTAGGTTTAGGTTTAGGGTTAGCGTTAGGGTTAGGGTTTAGGGTTAGTGTTAGGTTTAGGGTTTGGGTTAGGGTTAGGGTTAGGGTTAGGGTTAGGGTTTGAGTTAGGGTTAGGTTTAGGGTTAGGGTTTGATGTAGGTTTAGGATTAGGGTTAGGGTTAGGATTAGGGTTAGGTTTAGTGATAGGATTAGAGTTAGGATTAGGGTTTTGGTTTGGGTTAGGTTTAGGTTTATGGTTTGGGTTAGTGTTAGGGTTAGGGTTAGTGTTACGCTTAGGGTTTGGTTTAGGGTTAGGATTAGGGTTACGTTTAGGTTTTGGGTTAGGTTTAGTGTTAGGGTTAGGGTTTTGGTTCGGGTTAGAGTTATGATTATGGTTAGGGTTTGAGTTAGTGTTATGTTAGATTTAGGGTTAGGCTTTGGGTTAGGGTTAGGGTTAGGGTTTGAGTTTCAGTTAGGTTTAGGGTTAGCATTAGGGTTAAGGTTAGGGTTAGGGTTATGGTTTGGGTTAGGGTTATGGTTAGGGTTAGGGTTAGGGTTTGGGTTAGGGTTAGGGTTAGGTTTAGGTTTTGATTTGGTTTAGTGTTAGGGTTAGGGTTAGTATTAAGTTTAGGGTTTGCGTTAGGGTTAGGGTTAGGGATAGGGTTACGAATAGGGTTAAGTTTAGGCTTTGGGTTTCGGTTAGGTTTAGGGTTAGGGTTAGGTTTAGGGTTAGCGTCAGGGTTAGGGTTAGGGTTATGGTTAGGGTTATTGTTTGTGTTACGTTTAGGGTTAGGGTTAGGGTTGGGTTAGGATTAGGGATAGGGTTAGGGTTAGGGTTAGGGTTTGGTTTAGGGTTAGGGTTAGGTTTAGGTTTTCATTTGGGTTAGTGTTAGGGTTAGGGTTAGGGTTAGGGTTAGGGTTAGGGTTAGTGTTAAGGTTAGGGTTACTGTTAGGTTTAGGATTACTGTTAGGGTTAGCGTTAGGTTTAGGGTTTGGGTTAGGTTTAGGATTTGGGTTAGGCTTAGCGTTAGGGTTACAATTAGGATTATGGTTATGGTTCAGGTTAGGTTTAGGGTTAGGTTTAGGTTTAGGGTTAGGGTTAGGGTTAGGATTAGAGTTAGGGTTAGGGTTTTGGTTTGGGTTAGGGTTAGGTTTAAGGTTTGGTTTAGTGTTAGGGTTAGGGTTACTGATAGCTTTACGGTTTGGGTTAGGGTTAGGATTAATATTAGGGTTACGTTTAATGTTAAGATTAGCGTTTGCATTTCGGTTAGGTATAGGCATAGGGTTAGGGTTAGGTTTAGGGATAGGGTTAGGGTTAGGGTTAGGGATTGGGTTAAGTTTAGGGTTTGGTTAGTGTTAGGAATAGGGTTAGGGTTAGGGTTTGGGTTAGGGTTAGCGTTAGGCTTAGGGTTTGGGTTAGAGTTAGGGTTAGGGTTAGGGTTTGCGTTTGGGTTAGGATTAGGTTTAGGGTTAGGGTTAGGGTTAGGGTTAGGGTTAGGGTTAGGATTAGAGTTAGGGTTAGGGTTAGGTTTAGAGTTAGGATTAGAGTTTTGGTTTGGGTTAGGTTTAGGGTGAGGGTTAGGGTTAGTCGTTGGGTTTGGTTTATGGTTAGGGTTAGGGTTAGGATTAGGGTTAGTGTTAGGATTAGGGTTAGGTTTAGTGTTTGGGTTAGGGTTAGGATTAGGGTTAGGGTTAGGGTTAGGATTAGAGTTTTGCTTTGGGTTAGGGTTAGGGTTAGGGTTTGGGTTAGTGTTAGGGTTAGGGTTAGTGTTAGGGTTTGGGTGAGGGTTAGGGTTGGTATTAGGGTTACGATTAGGGTTAAGTTTAGGGTTTGTGTTTGGTGTAGGTTTAGGGTTAGGGTTAGCGTTAGGGTTAGGGTTTAGGGTTAGTGTTAGGTTTAGGGTTTGGGTTAGGGTTAGGGTTAGGGTTAGGGTTTGAGTTAGGGTTAGGTTTAGGGTTAGGATTTGATGTAGGTTTAAGATTAGGGTTAGGGTTAGGATTAGGGTTAGGTTTAGGGATAGAATTACAGTTAGGATTAGGGTTTTGGTTTGGATTAGGTTTAGGTTTAGGGTTTGGGTTAGTGTTAGGTTTAGGGTTAGGGTTAGGGTTAGGGTTAGGATTAGGGTTAGGGTTAGGGTTAGGATTAGAGTTAGGATTAGAGTTTTGGTTTGGGTTAGGTTTAGTGTTTGGGTTAGGGTTAGGGTTATGGTTAGGGTTTGAGTTAGGTTTAGGTTTAGGGTTAGGGTTTGATGTACATTTAGGATTAGGGTTAGGGTTAGGATTAGGGTTAGGGTTAGGGATAGGATTAGAGTTAGGATTAGGGTTTTGGTTTGGGTTAGGTTTAGGTTTAGGGTTTGGGTAGGGTTAGGAATAGGGTTAGGGTTAGGGTTAGTGTTAGGGTTAGGGTTAGGGTTTGGGAAAGGGATAGGGTTAGGGTTTGGTTTTTGGGTTAGGGTTAGGGTTTGGGTTAGGGTTAGTGTTACGCTTAGGGTTTGGTTTAGGGTTAGGCTTAGGGTTAGGGTTAGGAATAGGGTTAGGGTTAGGGTTAGGGTTAGTGTTAGCGTTAGGGTTAGGGTTTGGGAAAGGGATAGGGTTAGGTTTTGGTTTTTGGGTTAGGGTTAGGGTTTGGGTTAAGGTTAGGGTTACGGTGTGGGTTTGGGTAAAGGATAGGGTTAGTGTTTGGGGTTGGGTTAGTGTTAGGGTTTGGGTTATGATTAGGGTTAGTTATAGGGTTAAGGTTACTGTTAGGGTTTGGGTTAGGGTTTGGGTTAGGGTTCGGTTTAAGTTTTGAGTTAGGGTTAGAGTTAGGGTTAGGGTTTGAGTTAGGGTTAGGGTTAGGGTTAGAGTTAGGGTTTAGGGTTAGTGTTAGGTTTGGGGTTTGGTTTAGGGTTAGGATTAGGATTAGGGTTACGTTTAGGTTTATGGTTAGGGTTTCTGTTAGGGTTAGGGTTAGAGTTAGGGTTTAGGGTTAGGGTTAGGGTTAGGGTTAGGATTATTGTTTGTGTTAAGTTTAGGGTTAGGTTTAGGGTTGGGTTAGGATTAGGGATAGGGTTAGGTTTAGGGTTAGGGTTTGGTTTAGGGTTAGGGTTAGGGTTAGGTTTAGGGTTAGGGTTTGAGTTGAGGTTAAGGTTAGGGTTAGGGTTAGGGTTATTGTTTGGGTTAAGGTTAGGGTTAGGGTTACGGGTAGGAATATGCTTAGCCTTAGGGTTATGGTTAGGGTTTGGTTTACGGTTTGGGTCAGGGTTAGGTTTAGGTTTTGGGTTAGGGTTATTGTTAGGGTTCGGGTTTGGGTTAGGGTTAGGGTTAGGTTTAAGTTTAGGGTTTGGTTTAGGCTTAGGGTTAGTTTTTGGGTTAGGATTAGGGTTAGGGTTAGGGTTAGGTTTAGGGTTAGGGTTTGGGGTAGGGTTAGGGTGAGGGTTTGATTTAGGGTTAGGTTTAGGGTTAGGGTTTAATGTAGGTTTAGTATTAGGGTTAGTGTTAGGATTAGAGTTAGGGTTAGGGTTTTGGTTTGGGTTAGGGTTAGGTTTAAGGTTTGGTTTAGTTTTAGGTTTAGGGTTACTGATAGCTTTAGGGTTTGGGTTAGGGTTAGGATTAATATTAGTGTTACGTTTAATGTTAAGTTTAGGGTTTGGATTTCGGTTAGGTTTAGGGTTAGGGTTAGGGTTAGGTTTAGGGTTAGGGTTAGGGTTAGTGTTAGGGTTTGGGTTAAGGTTAGGGTTAGGTTAGTGTTTGGAATAGGGTTAGGGTTAGGGTTAGGGTTTGGGTTAGGGTTAGGGTTAGGGTTTGCGTTAGGGTTAGGTTTAGTGTTTCGGTTCGGGTTAGGGTTAGGGTTAGGGTTAGGGTTAGGGTTAGGATTAGGGTTAGGGTTAGGGTTAGGATTAGAGTTAGGATTAGAATTTTGGTTTGGTTTAGGTTTAGGGTGAGGGTTAGGGTTAGTCGTTGGGTTTGGTTTAGATTTAGGTTTAGGGTTAGGGTTAGGATTAGGGTTAGGGTTAGGGTTAGGATTAGGGTTAGGTTTAGGGTTTGGGTTAGGGTTAGGGTTAGGGTTAGGGTTAGGGTTTGAGTTTGGGTTAGGTTTAGGGTTAGGGTTTGATGTAGGTTTAGGATTAGGGTTAGGGTTAGGATTAGGGTTAGGTTTAGGGATAGGATTAGAGTCAGGATTAGGGTTTTGGTTTGGGTTAGGTTTAGGTTTAGGGTTTGGGTTAGTGTTAGGGTTAGTGTTACGCTTAGGGTTTGGTTTACGGTTAGGATTAGGGTTACGTTTAGGTTTCGGGTTAGGTTTAGGGTTATGGTTAGGCTTTGGGTTCGGCTTAGAGTTATGGTTATGGTTAGGTTTTGAGTTAGGTTTATGTTAGATTTAGGGTTGGGTTAATGTTTGTGGTTAGGGCTTAGGGGTTAGGATTAGGGTTAGAAATAGGGTTAGGGTTAGGGTTAGGGTTAGCGTTAGGGTTAGGGTTTGGGATAGGGATAGGGTTAGGGTTTGGTTTTTGGGTTAGGGTTAGGGTTAGGGTTTGGGTTACTGTTTGTGGTTAGGGCTTAAGGGTAAGGTTTAGGGTTAGGGTTAGGTTTAAGGTTTGGCTTAGGGTTAGGGTTACGGGGTGGGTTTGTGTTAGGGATAGGGTTAGTGTTTGGGTTTGGGTTAGGGTTAGGTTTAGGTTTAGGATTAGGGTTAGTTA
>JAJHUQ010000039.1:3195000-3197500 GCA_035773235.1 Eospalax fontanierii | reverse complement strand
GATTAGTATTAGGGTTAGGGTTAGGTTTAGGGTTAGGGTTTGATGTAGGTTTAGGATTAGGGTTAGGGTTAGGATTAGGGTTAGGTTTACTGATAGGATTAGAGTTAGTGTTAGGGTTTTGGTTTGGGTTAGGTTTAGGTTTATGGTTTGGGTTAGTGTTAGGGTTAGGGTTAGTGTTACGCTTAGGGTTTGGTTTAGGGTTAGGATTAGGGTTACGTTTAGGTTTTGGGTTAGGTTTAGGGTTAGGGTTAGGGTTTGGGTTCGGGTTAGAGTTATGGTTATGGTTAGGGTTTGAGTTAGGGTTATGTTAGATTTAGGGTTAGTGTTTGGGTTAGGATTAGGGTTAGGGTTTGAGTTTGAGTTAGGTTTAGGGTTAGCAATAGGGTTAAGGTTAGGGTTATTGTTATGGTTTGGGTTAGGGTTAGGGTTAGGGTTAGGGTTAGGGTTTGGGTTAGGGTTAGGGTTAGGTTTAGGTTTTGATTTGGTTTAGTGTTAGGGTTAGGGTTAGTATTAAGTTTAGGGTTTGCGTTAGGGTTAGGGTTAGGGTTAGGGTTGGGTTAGGATTAGGGATAGGGTTAGGCTTAGGGTTAGGGTTTGGTTTAGGGTTAGGGTTAGGTTTAGGTTTAGGTTTTGGTTTAGATTTAGTGTTAGGGTTAGGGTTTGGGTTCCGGTTAGGGTTAGGGTTAGGGTTAGGGTTATGTTTGGGTTAAGGTTAGGGTTAGGGTTAGGGTTAGGAATATGGTTAGGGTAAGTGTTATGGTTAGGGTTTGGTTTACAGTTTGGGTTAGGGTTAGGTTTAGGTTTTGGGTTAGGGTTATTGTTAGGGTTAGGGTTTGGGTTAGGGTTAGGGCTAGGGTTAAGGTTAGGGTTTGGGTTAGGCTTAGGGTTAGTTTTTGGGTTAGGATTAGTGTTAGGATTAGGGTTAGGTTTAGGTTTAAGGTTAGGGTTTGGGGTAGGGTTAGGGTTAGGGTTTGAGTTAGGGTTAGGGTTAAGTTTAGGGTTTAGGTTAGGGTTAGGGTTAGGTTTAGGGTTAGGGTTAGGTTTAAGGATTGGATTAGGGTTAGTGTTAGGGTTAGTGTTAGTTTTAAGGTTCGGGTTACTGTTAGGTTTAGGCTTAGTGTTAGGGTTAGTGTTAGGGTTAGGGTTTGGGTTAAGGTTAGGATTTGGGTTAGGGTTAGCGTTAGGGTTAGGATTAGGATTATGGTTAGGGTTAGGTTTCGGGTTAGGTTTAGGAATAGGGTTCGGGTTAGGTTTAGAGTTAGGGTTAGGATTAGAGTTAGGGTTAGGGTTTTGGTTTGGGTTAGGGTTAGGCTTAAGGTTTGATTTAGTGTTAGGGTTAGGGTTAGTGTTAGGTTTAGGGTTTGGGTTAGGGTTAGGGTGAGTATTATGGTTACCTTTTGGGTTAAGTTTAGGGTTTGGATTGCGGTTAGGTTTAGGGTTAGGGTTAGGGTTAGGTTTAAGGTTAGGGTTAGGGTTAGGGTTTGGGTTAAGGTTAGGGTTAGGTTAGGGTTAGGAATAGGATTAGGCTTAGGGTCAGGGTTAGGGTTAGGGTTATGGTTAGGGTTATTGTTTGTGTTACGTTTAGGGTTAGGGTTAGGGTTGGGTTAGGATTAGGGATAGGGTTAGGGTTAGCGTTAGGGTTTGGTTTAGGGTTAGGGTTAGGTTTAGATTTTCATTTGGGTTAGTGTTAGGTTTAGGGTTAGTGTTAAGATTAGGGTTACTGTTAGGTTTAGGATTAGTGTTAGGGTTAGGGTTTGTGTTAGGATTAGGATTTGGGTTAGGGTTAGCGTTAGGTTTAGGATTAGGATTATGATTAAGTTTCGGGTTAGGTTTAGGTTTAGAGTAAGGGTTAGGGTTAGGTTTAGGGTTTGTGTTTGGTGTAAGGTTAGGGATAAGGTTAAGGTTAGGTGTAGGGTTAGGGTTAGGGTTTGCGTTAAGTTTAAGATTAGGTTAGTGTTAGGAATAGCGTTAGGGTTAGCGTTAGGGTTTGGGTTAGGGTTAGCTTTAGGCTTAGGGTTTGGGTTAGAGTTAGCGTTAGGGTTAGGCTTTGCGTTTGGGTTAGGGTTAGGGTTAGGGTTTGGGTTAGGGTTAGGTTTAGTGTTTGGGTTAGGGTTAGGGTTAGGGTTAGGGTTAGGGTTAGGATTAGGGTTAGGGTTAGGATTAGAGTTAGGATTAGAGTTTTGGTTTGGGTTAGGTTTAGGGTGAGGTTTAGTGTTAGTCGTTGGGTTTGGTTTAGGGTTAGGGTTAGGGTTAGGATTAGGGTTACGGTTAGGGTTAGGATTAGGCTTTGGTTTAGTGTTTGGGTTAGGGTTAGGGATAGGGTTAGGGTTAGGTTAGGGTTAGGGTTAGGGTTTGGGTTGGGGTTAATGTTTGTGGTTAGGGCTTAGTTGTTAGGATTAGGGTTAGGAATAGGGTTAGGGTTAGGGTTAGGGTTTGTGTTAGGGTTAGGGTTAGGGTTAGAGTTAGGGTTTAGGGTTAGTGTTAGGTTTAAGGTTTGGGT
>JAJHUQ010000039.1:3182500-3190000 GCA_035773235.1 Eospalax fontanierii | reverse complement strand
GGATTAGGGTTAGGGTTAGGGTTTGGGTTCGCGTTAGAATTATGGTTATGGTTAGGGTTTGAGTTAGGGTTATGTTAAGTTTAGGGTTAGGATTTGGGTTAGGTTTAGGTTTGGGTTTAGGGTTTGAGTTTGAGTTAGGTTTTGGGTTACCATTAGGGTTAAGGTTAGGGTTAGGGTTATGGTTTGGGTTAGGGTTAGGATTAGGATTAGGGTTAGGGTTTGGGTTAGGGTTAGGGTTAGGTTTAGGTTTTGATTTGGATTAGTGTTAGGGTTAGAGTTAGTGTTAAGTTTAGGGTTAGGGTTTGGGTTAGGGTTAGGTTTAGGTTAGGGTTATGGTTAGGGTTTGGGTTAAGGTTAGGGTTAGGGTTACGGTTAGGAATAGGGTTAGGGTTAGGGTTAGGGTTTGTGTTAGGGTTAGGGTTAGGGTTAGAGTTAGGGTTTAGGGTTAGTGTTAGGTTTAAGGTTTGGGTTAGGGTTAGGATTAGTATTAGGGTTAGGGTTAGGTTTAGGGTTAGGGTTTGATGTAGGTTTAGGATTAGGGTTAGGGTTAGGATTAGGGTTAGGTTTACTGATAGGATTAGAGTTAGTGTTAGGGTTTTGGTTTGGGTTAGGTTTAGGTTTATGGTTTGGGTTAGTGTTAGGGTTAGGGTTAGTGTTACGCTTAGGGTTTGGTTTAGGGTTAGGATTAGGGTTACGTTTAGGTTTTGGGTTAGGTTTAGGGTTAGGGTTAGGGTTTGGGTTCGGGTTAGAGTTATGGTTATGGTTAGGGTTAGAGTTAGGGTTATGTTAGATTTAGGGTTAGTGTTTGGGTTAGGATTAGGGTTAGGATTTGAGCTTGAGTTAGGTTTAGGGTTAGCATTAGGGTTAAGGTTAGGGTTATTGTTATGGTTTGGGTTAGGGTTAGGGTTAGGGTTAGGGTTTGGGTTAGGGTTAGGGTTAGGTTTAGGTTTTGATTTGGTTTAGTGTTAGGGTTAGGGTTAGTATTAAGTTTAGGGTTTGCGTTAGGGTTAGGGTTAGGGTTAGGGTTGGGTTAGGATTAGGGATAGGGTTAGGCTTAGGGTTAGGGTTTGGTTTAGGGTTAGGGTTAGGTTTAGGTTTAGGTTTTGGTTTAGATTTAGTGTTAGGGTTAGGGTTTGGGTTCCGGTTAGGGTTAGGGTTAGGGTTAGGGTTATGTTTGGGTTAAGGTTAGGGTTAGGGTTAGGGTTAGGAATATGGTTAGGGTAAGTGTTATGGTTAGGGTTTGGTTTACAGTTTGGGTTAGGGTTAGGTTTAGGTTTTGGGTTAGGGTTATTGTTAGGGTTAGGGTTTGGGTTAGGGTTAGGGTTAGGGTTAAGGTTAGGGTTTGGGTTAGGCTTAGGGTTAGTTTTTGGGTTAGGATTAGTGTTAGGATTAGGGTTAGGTTTAGGTTTAAGGTTAGGGTTTGGGGTAGGGTTAGGGTTAGGGTTTGAGTTAGGGTTAGGGTTAAGTTTAGGGTTTAGGTTAGGGTTAGGGTTAGGTTTAGGGTTAGGGTTAGGTTTAAGGATTGGATTAGGGTTAGTGTTAGGGTTAGTGTTAGTTTTAAGGTTCGGGTTACTGTTAGGTTTAGACTTAGTGTTAGGGTTAGTGTTAGGGTTAGGGTTTGGGTTAAGGTTAGGATTTGGGTTAGGGTTAGCGTTAGGGTTAGGATTAGGATTATGGTTAGGGTTAGGTTTCGGGTTAGGTTTAGGAATAGGGTTCGGGTTAGGTTTAGAGTTAGGGTTAGGATTAGAGTTAGGGTTAGGGTTTTGGTTTGGGTTAGGGTTAGGCTTAAGGTTTGATTTAGTGTTAGGGTTAGGGTTAGTGTTAGGTTTAGGGTTTGGGTTAGGGTTAGGGTGAGTATTATGGTTACCTTTTGGGTTAAGTTTAGGGTTTGGATTGCGGTTAGGTTTAGGGTTAGGGTTAGGGTTAGGTTTAAGGTTAGGGTTAGGGTTAGGGTTTGGGTTAAGGTTAGGGTTAGGTTAGGGTTAGGAATAGGATTAGGCTTAGGGTCAGGGTTAGGGTTAGGGTTAGGGTTAGGGTTAGGGTTATTGTTTGTGTTACGTTTAGGGTTAGGGTTAGGGTTGGGTTAGGATTAGGGATAGGGTTAGGGTTAGCGTTAGGGTTTGGTTTAGGGTTAGGGTTAGGTTTAGGTTTTCATTTGGGTTAGTGTTAGGTTTAGGGTTAGTGTTAAGATTAGGGTTACTGTTAGGTTTAGGATTAGTGTTAGGGTTAGGGTTTGTGTTAGGATTAGGATTTGGGTTAGGGTTAGCGTTAGGTTTAGGATTAGGATTATGATTAAGTTTCGGGTTAGGTTTAGGTTTAGAGTAAGGGTTAGGGTTAGGTTTAGGGTTTGTGTTTGGTGTAGGTTTAGGGTTAGGGTTAGGGTTAGGTTTAGGGTTAGGGTTAGGGTTTGGGTTAAGTTTAAGATTAGGTTAGTGTTAGGAATAGCGTTAGGGTTAGCGTTAGGGTTTGGGTTAGGGTTAGCTTTAGGCTTAGGGTTTGGGTTAGAGTTAGGGTTAGGGTTAGGGTTTGCGTTTGGGTTAGGGTTAGGGTTAGGGTTTGGGTTAGGGTTAGGTTTAGTGTTTGGGTTAGGGTTAGGGTTAGGGTTAGGGTTAGGGTAAGGCTTAGGGTTAGGGTTAGGATTAGAGTTAGGATTAGAGTTTTGGTTTGGGTTAGGTTTAGGGTGAGGTTTAGTGTTAGTCGTTGGGTTTGGTTTAGGGTTAGGGTTAGGGTTAGGATTAGGGTTACGGTTAGGGTTAGGATTAGGCTTTGGTTTAGTGTTTGGGTTAGGGTTAGGGATAGGGTTAGGGTTAGGTTAGGGTTAGGGTTAGGGTTTGGGTTGGGGTTAATGTTTGTGGTTAGGGCTTAGTTGTTAGGATTAGGGTTAGGAATAGGGTTAGGGTTAGGGTTAGGGTTTGTGTTAGGGTTAGGGTTAGGGTTAGAGTTAGGGTTTAGGGTTAGTGTTAGGTTTAAGGTTTGGGTTAGGGTTAGGATTAGTATTAGGGTTAGGGTTAGGTTTAGGGTTAGGGTTTGATGTAGGTTTAGGATTAGGGTTAGGGTTAGGATTAGGGTTAGGTTTACTGATAGGATTAGAGTTAGGGTTAGGGTTAGGGTTAGGGTTAGGGTTAGGATTAGAGTTAGGGTTAGGGTTTTGGTTTGGGTTAGGGTTAGGTTTAAGGTTTGGTTTAGTGTTAGGGTTAGGGTTACTGATAGCTTTACGGTTTGGGTTAGGGTTAGGATTAATATTAGGGTTACGTTTAATGTTAAGATTAGGGTTTGGATTTCGGTTAGGTTTAGGCTTAGGGTTAGGGTTAGGTTTAGGGTTAGGGTTAGGGTTAGTGATAGGATTAGAGTTAGGATTAGGGTTTTGGTTTGGGTTAGGTTTAGGTTTATGGTTTGGGTTAGTGTTAGGGTTAGGGTTAGTGTTACGCTTAGGGTTTGGTTTAGGGTTAGGATTAGGGTTACGTTTAGGTTTTGGGTTAGGTTTAGGGTTAGGGTTAGGGTTTTGGTTCAGGTTAGAGTTATGGTTATGGTTAGGGTTTGAGTTAGGGTTATGTTAGATTTAGGGTTAGGATTTGGGTTAGGGTTAGGGTTAGGGTTTGAGTCTGAGTTAGGTTTAGGGTTAACATTAGGGTTAAGGTTAGGGTTAGTGTTATGGTTATGGTTAGGGTTAGGGTTTGGGTTAGGGTTAGGGTTAGGTTTAGGTTTTGATTTGGTTTAGTGTTAGGGTTAGGGTTAGTATTAAGTTTAGGGTTTGCGTTAGGGTTAGGGTTAGGGATAGGGTTACGAATAGGGTTAAGTTTAGGGTTTGGGTTTGGGTTAGGTTTAGGGTTAGGGTTAGGGTTAGGGTTAGGGTAAGGGTTAGGGTTAGGGTTATGGTTAGGGTTATTGTTTGTGTTACGTTTAGGGTTAGGGTTAGGGTTGGGTTAGGATTAGGGATAGGGTTAGGGTTAGGGTTAGGGTTTGGTTTAGGGTTAGGGTTAGGTTTAGGTTTTCATTTGGGTTAGTGTTAGGGTTAGGGTTAGTGTTAAGGTTAGGGTTACTGTTAGGTTTAGGATTACTCTTAGGGTTAGCGGTAGGGTTAGGGTTTGGGTTAGGGTTTGGGTTTGGTTTAGTGTTAGCGTTAGGGTTAGAATTAGGATTATGGTTATGGTTCAGGTTAGGTTTAGGTTTAGGGTTAGGGTTAGCTTTAGGTTTAGGGTTAGGGTTAGGGTTAGGATTAGAGTTAGGGTTAGGGTTTTGGTTTGGGTTACGGTTAGGTTTAAGGTTTGGTTTAGTGTTAGGGTTAGGGTTAATGATAGCTTTAGGGTTTGGGTTAGGGTTAGGATTAATATTAGGGTTACGTTTAATTTTAAGTTTAGGATTTGGATTTCGGTTAGGTTTAGGGTTAGGGTTAGGGTTAGGTTTAGGGTTAGGGTTAGGGTTAGGGTTAGGGTTAGGGTTTGGGTTAAGGTTAGGGTTTGGTTAGTGTTAGGAATAGGGTTAGGGTTAGGGTTTGGGTTAGGGTTAGCGTTAGGCTTAGGGTTTGGGTTAGAGTTAGGGTTAGGGTTAGGGTTTGCGTTTGGGTTAGGATTAGGTTTAGGGTTAGGGATAGGGTTAGGGTTTGGGTTAGGGTTAGGGTTAGGGTTAGGGTAATGGTTAGCGTTAGGATTAGGTTTAGGGTTAGTGTTAGGATTAGTTAGGATTAGAGTTTTGGTTTGGGATACGGTTAGGTTTAGGGTTTGGGTTAGTGTTAGGGTTAGGGTTAGTGGTATGGTTAGGGTTTGCGTTAGGGTTAGGGTTAGGGTTAGTTTTAGGGTTACGATTAGGGTTAGGTTTAGGGTTTGTGTTTGGTGTAGGTTTAGGGTTAGGCTTAGGGTTAGGGTTAGGGTTAGGGTTAGGATTAGGGTTAGTGTTAGGTTTAGGGTTTTGGTTAGGGTTAGGTTTAGGGTTAGGGTTTGAGTTAGGGTTACGGTTAGGGTTTGGGGTAGGGTTAGGGTTAGGGTTAGGATTAGGGTTAGGGTTAGCGATAGGATTAGAGTTAGGGTTAGGGATTTGGTTTGGGTTAGGGTTAGGATTAGGGTTTGGGTTATTGTTGGGGTTATGTTAGGTTTAGGGTTATAGTTAGGGTTAGGGTTAGGGTTTGAGTTTGAGTTAGGTTTAGGGATAGCATTAGGGTTAAGGTTAATGTTAGGGTTATGGTTTGGTTTAGCATTAGGCTTAGGTTTAGGGTTAGGGTTTGGGTTAGGGTTAGGGTTAGGGTAAGTGTATGAGTTTGAGTAAGGTTTAGGGTAAGCATCAGGGTTAAGGTTAGGGTTAGGGTTATGGTTTGGGTTAGGGTTAGGGTTAGGTTTAGGGTTAGGTTTTGGTTAGGGTTAGGGATAGGTTTAGGTTTTGATTTGGTTTAGTTTTAGGGTTAGGGTTAGTGTTAAGTTTAGGTTTTGCGTTAGGGTTAGGGTTAGGGATAGGGTTACGAATAGGGTTAAGTTTAGGGTTTGGGTTTGGGTTAGGTTTAGGGTTAGGGTTAGGGTTAGGGTTAGGTTTAGGGTTTAGGGTGTGGCTTAGGGTTATTGTTTGTATTAAGGTTAGGGTTAGAGTTAGGGTTGGGTTAGTATTAGGGATAGGGTTAGGGTTAGGTTTAGTGTTTGGTTTAGGGTTAGGGTTAGGTTTAGGTTTAGGTTTTGGTTTAGATTTAGTGTTACGGTTAGGGTTTGCGTTTGGGTTAGAATTAGGGTTAGGGATAGGGTTATTGTTTGGGTTAAGGTTAGGGTTTGGGTTAGGGTTAGGGTTAGGGTTAGAGTTAGGGTTAGGGTTAGGGTTATTGTTTGGGTTAAGGTTAGGGTTAGGGTTTGAGTTCGGATTAGGGTTAGGGTTAGGGGTAGGGTTTAGGGTTAGGGTTAGGGTTATTGTTTGTATTAATTTTAGGGTTAGGGTTAGGGTTGGGTTAGTATTAGGGATAGGTTTTGGGTTAGGGTTAGGGTTTGGTTTAGGGTTAGGGTTAGGTTTAGGTTTAGGTTTTGGTTTACGTTTAGTGTTAGGGTTTGGTTTTGGGTTCGGTTTAGGGTTGGGATTAGGGTTAGGGTTATTGTTTGGGTTAAGGTTAGGGTTAGGGTTAGGAATATGGTCAGGTTTAGGGTTATGGTTAGGGTTTGGTTTAGGGTTTGGGTTAGGGTTAGGTTTAGGTTTTGGGTTAGGGTTAGGGTTTAGGTTAGGGTTAGGGTTCGGGTTAAGGTTAGGGTTTGGGTTAGGCTTAGGGTTAGGAATTGGATTAGGGTTAGGGTTAGGGTTTGGGTTCGGGTTAGAGTTATGGTTATGGTTAGGGTTTGAGTTAGGGTTATGTTAGGTTTAGGTTTAGGGTTTGGGTTAGGGTTAGGGTTAGGGTTTGAGTTTGAGTTAGGTTTAGGGTTAGTATTAGGGTTAAGGTTAGGGTTAGGGTTATGGTTTGGCTTAGGGTTAGGGTTAGTTATAGGGTTAAGGTTATTGTTAGGGTTTGTGTTAGGGTTTGGGTTAGGGTTCGGTTTAGGTTTTGCGTTAGGGTTAGGGTTAGGGTTAGGGTTAGGGTTAGGGTTAGGGTTTGAGTTGAGTTAGGTTTAGGGTTAGCGTTAGGGTTAAGGTTAGGGTTAGGGTTATGGTTTGGGTTAGGGTTAGTTATAGAGTTAAGGTTATTGTTAGGGTTTGGGTTAGGGTTTGGGTTAGGGTTAGGGTAAGGGTTTAGGGTTAGGGTTAGTGTTATTGTTTGTGTTAAATTTAGGGTTAGTGTTAGGGTTGGGTTAGCATTAGGGATAGGATTAGGTTTAGGGTTAGGGTTTAGTTTAGGGTTAGGGTGAGGTTTAGGTTTAGGTTTTGGTTTAGGTTTAGTGTTAGGGTTAGGGTTTGGGTTTAGGGTTAGGGTTAGGGTTATTGGTTGGGTTTAGGTTAGGTTTAGGATTAGGGTTAGGAATATGTTTAGTGTTAGGGTTAGGGTTAGGGTTTGGTTTTGTGTTTGGGTTAGGGTTCGGTTTAGGTTTTGTGTTAGAGTTAGCGTTAGGGTTAGGGTTTGGGTTAGGGTTAGGTTTAGGGTTAAGGTTAGGGTTTCGGTTAGGTTTAGGGTTAGTTTTCTTGTTAGGGTTAGGGTTAGGATTACTGTTAGGGTAAGGTTTAGTGTTAGGGTTTGGGTTAAGGTTAGGGTTAGGGTTAGGGTTTGATTTAGCGTTAGGTTTAGGGTTAGGGTAAGGGTTTGGGTTAGGGTTAGGGTTAGGGTTAGGGTTAGGGTAATGGTTAGCGTTAGGATTAGGTTTAGGGTTACTGTTAGGATTAGTTAGGATTAGAGTTTTGGTTTGGGATAGGGTTAGGTTTAGGGTTTGGGTTAGTGTTAGGGTTAGGGTTAGTGGTAGGGTTAGGGTTTGCGTTAGGGTTAGGGTTAGGGTTAGTTTTAGGGTTACGATTAGGGTTAGGTTTAGGGTTTGTGTTTGGTGTAGGTTTAGGGTTAGGCTTAGGGTTAGGATTAGGATTAGGGATAGTGTTAGGTTTAGGGTTTGGGTTAGG
>JAJHUQ010000039.1:3152500-3170000 GCA_035773235.1 Eospalax fontanierii | reverse complement strand
GGTTTGGGTTAGGGTTAGGGTAAGGGTTTAGGGTTAGGGTTAGTGTTATTGTTTGTGTTAAATTTAGTGTTAGTGTTAGGGTTGGGGTAGCATTAGGGATATGATTAGGGTTAGGGTTAGGGTTTAGTTTAGGGTTAGGGTTAGGTTTAGGTTTAGGTTTTGGTTTAGGTTTAGTGTTAGGGGTAGGGTGTGGGTTAGGGTTAGGGTTTAGGGTTAGGGTTAGGGTTATTGTTTGGGTTTAGGTTAGGTTTAGGATTAGGGTTAGGAATATGTTTAGTGTTAGGGTTAGGGTTAGGGTTTGGTTTAGTGTTTGGGTTAGGGTTCGGTTTAGGTTTTGTGTTAGGGTTAGCGTTAGGGTTAGGGTTTGGGTTAGGGTTAGGGTTAGGGTTAAGGTTAGGGTTTCGGTTAGGTTTAGGGTTAGTTTTCTTGTTAGGGTTAGGGTTAGGATTACTGTTAGGGTTAGGTTTAGTGTTAGGGTTTGGGTTAAGTTTAGGGTTAGGGTTAGGGTTTGATTTAGCGTTAGGTTTAGGGTTAGGGTTAGGGTTTGGGTTAGGGTTAGGGTTAGGGTTAGGGTAATGGTTAGCGTTAGGATTAGGTTTAGGGTTAGTGTTAGGATTAGTTAGGATTAGAGTTTTGGTTTGGGATAGGGTTAGGTTTAGGGTTTGGGTTAGTGTTAGGGTTAGGGTTAGTGGTAGGGTTAGGGTTTGCGTTAGGGTTAGGGTTAGGGTTAGTTTTTGGGTTAGGGTTAGGGTTAGGGTTAGGGTTAGGATTTGAGTTAGGGTTAGGGTTAGGTTTAGGGTTTGGGTTAGGGTTAGGGTTAGGGTTAGGGTTAGGGTTAGGCTTAATGTTAGGGATTGGATTAGGGTTAGGGTTAGGGTTTGGGTTTGGGTTAGAGTTATGGTTATGGTTAGGGTTTGAGTTAGGGTTATATTAGGTTTAGGTTTATCGTTTGGGTTACGGTTAGGGTTAGGGTTTGAGTTTGAGTTAGGTTTAGGGTTAGTTTTAGGGTTAAGGTTAGGGTAAGGGTTATGTTTTGGCTTAGGGTTAGGGTTAGTTATAGGGTTAAGGTTATTGTTAGGGTTTGGATTAGGGTTTGGGTTAGGGTTCGGTTTAGGTTTTGCGTTAGGGTTAGGGTTAGGGTTAGGGTTAGGGTTAGGGTTTGAGTTGAGTTAGGTTTAGGGTTAGCATTAGGGTTAAGGTTAGGTTTAGGGTTATGGTTTGGGTTAGGGTTAGGGTTAGTTATAGGGTTAAGGTTATTGTTAGGGTTTGGTTTAGGGTTTGGGTTAGGGTTAGGGTAAGGGTTTAGGGTTAGGGTTAGTGTTATTGTTTGTGTTAAATTTAGGGTTAGTGTTAGGGTTGGGTTAGCATTAGGGATATGATTAGGGTTAGGGTTAGGGTTTAGTTTAGGGTTAGGGTTAGGTTTAGGTTTAGGTTTTGGTTTAGGTTTAGTGTTAGGGTTAGGGTTTGGGTTAGGGTTAGGGTTTAGGGTTAGGGTTAGGGTTATTGTTTGGGTTTAGGTTAGGTTTAGGATTAGGGTTAGGAATATGTTTAGTGTTAGGGTTAGGGTTAGGGTTTGGTTTAGTGTTTGGGTTAGGGTTCGGTTTAGGTTTTGTGTTAGGGTTAGCGTTAGGGTTAGGGTTTGGGTTAGGGTTAGGGTTAGGGTTAAGGTTAGGGTTTCGGTTAGGTTTAGGGTTAGTTTTGTTGTTAGGGTTAGGGTTAGGATTACTGTTAGGGTTAGGTTTAGTGTTAGGGTTTGGGTTAAGTTTAGGGTTAGGGTTAGGGTTTGACTTAGCGTTAGGTTTACGGTTAGGGTTAGGGTTTGGGTTAGGGTTAGGGTTAGGGTTAGGGTAATGGTTAGCGTTAGGATTAGGTTAAGGGTTAGTGATAGGATTAGTTAGGATTAGAGTTTTGGTTTGGGATAGGGTTAGGTTTAGGGTGTGGGTTAGTGTTAGGGTTAGGGTTAGGGTTAGGGTAATGGTTAGCGTTAGGATTAGGGTTAGGGTTAGTTTTAGGGTTACGATTAGGGTTAGGTTTAGGGTTTGTGTTTGGTGTAGGTTTACGGTTAGGGTTAGGGTTAGGATTAGGGTTAGGGTTAGTCTTAGGTTTAGGGTTTGGGTTAGGGTTAGGTTAGGTTTAGGGTTTGAGTTAGGTTTAGGGTTAAGGTTTGGGGTAGGGTTAGGGTTAGGGTTAGGATTAGGGTTAGGTTTAGGGTTAGGGTTAGGGTTAGGGTTAGGATTAGGGTTTGGGTTATTGTTGGGGTTATGTTAGGTTTAGGGTTATAGTTAGGGTTAGGGTTAGGGTTTGAGTTTGAGTTAGGTTTAGGGATAGCATTAGGGTTAAGGTTAATGTTAGGGTTATGGTTTGGGTTAGGATTAGGCTTAGGGTTAGAGTTAGGGTTTGGGTTAGGGTTAGGATTAGGTTTAGGTTTTGATTTGGGTTAGGGTTAGGTTTAGGGTTAGAGTTAAGTTTAGGGTTTGGGTTAGCGTTAGGGTTAGGGTTAGGGTTAGGGTTATTGTTTGGGTTAAGTTTAGGGTTAGGAATATGGTTTGGTTTAGGGTTATGGTTAGGGTTTGGTTTAGGGTTTGGTTTAGGGTTAGGTTTAGGTTTTGGTTTAGGGTTAGGGTTAGGGTTTGGGTTAGGGTTAGGGTTAGGGTTAAGGTTAGGGTTTGGGTAAGGCTTAGGGTTAGTTTTTGGGTTAGGGTTAGGGTTAGGATTAGGGTTAGGGTTTGAGTTAGGGTTAGGGTTAGGTTTAGGGTTTGGGTTAGGGTTAGGATTAGGGTTAGGGTTAGGGTTAGGGTTAGTGTTAGGGATTGGATTAGGGTTAGGGTTAGGGTTTGGGTTCGGGTTAGAGTTATGGTTATGGTTAGGGTTTGAGTTAGGGTTATGTTAGGTTTAGGGTTAGGGTTTGGGTTAGGGTTAGGGTTAGGGTTTGAGTTTGAGTTTGGTTTAGGGTTAGTATTAGGGTTAAGGTTAGGGTTAGGGTTATGGTTTGGCTTAGGGTTATGGTTAGTTATAGGGTTAAGGTTATTGTTAGGGTTTGGGTTAGGGTTTGGGTTAGGGTTCGGTTTAGGTTTTGCGTTAGGGTTAGGGTTAGGGTTAGGGTTAGGGTTAGGGGAGTTGAGTTAGGTTTAGGGTTAGCATTAGGGTTAAGGTTAGGGTTAGGGTTATGGTTTGGGTTAGGGTTAGGGTTAGTTATAGGGTTAAGGTTATTGTTAGGGTTTGGGTTAGGGTTTGGGTTAGGGTTAGGGTAAGGGTTTAGGGTTAGGGTTAGTGTTATTGTTTGTGTTAAAATTAGGGTTAGTGTTGGGTTGGGTTAGCATTAGGGATAGGATTAGGGTTAGGGTTAGGGTTTAGTTTAGGGTTAGGGTTAGGTTTAGGTTAAGGTTTTGGTTTAGGTTTAGTGTTAGGGTTAGGGTTTGGGTTAGGGTTAGGGTTTAGGGTTAGGGTTAGGGTTATTGTTTGGGTTTAGGTTAGGTTTAGGATTAGGGTTAGGAATATGTTTAGTGTTAGGGTTAGGGTTAGGGTTTGGTTTAGTGTTTGGGTTAGGGTTCGGTTTAGGTTTTGTGTTAGGGTTAGCGTTAGGGTTAGGGTTTGGGTTAGGGTTAGGGTTAGGGTTAAGGTTAGGGTTTCGGTTAGGTTTAGGGTTAGTTTTCTTGTTAGGGTTAGGGTTAGGATTACTGTTAGGGTTAGGTTTAGTGTTAGGGTTTGGGTTAAGGTTAGGGTTAGGGTTAGGGTTTGATTTAGCGTTAGGTTTAGGGTTAGGGTTAGGGTTTGGGTTAGGGTTAGGGTTAGGGTTAGGGTAATGGTTAGCGTTAGGATTAGGTTTAGGGTTAGTGTTAGGATTAGTTAGGATTAGAGTTTTGGTTTGGGATAGGGTTAGGTTTAAGGTTTGGGTTAGTGTTAGGGTTAGGGTTAGTGGTAGGGTTAGGGTTTGCGTTAGGGTTACGGTTAGGGTTAGTTTTAGGGTTACGATTACGGTTAGGTTTAGGGTTTGTGTTTGGTGTAGGTTTAGGGTTAGGGTTAGGGTTAGGATTAGGGTTAGGGTTAGTGTTAGGTTTAGGGTTTGGGTTAGGGTTAGGTTTAGGTTTAGGGTTTGAGTTAGGGTTAGGGTTAAGGTTTGGGATAGGGTTAGGTTTAGGGTTAGGATTAGGGTTAGGTTTAGCGATAGGATTAGAGTTAGGTTTAGGGATTTGGTTAGGGTTAGGGTTAGGATTAGGGTTTGGGTTATTGTTGGGGTTATGTTAGGTTTAGGGTTATAGTTAGGGTTAGGATTAGGGTTTGAGTTTGAGTTAGGTTTAGGGATAGCATTAGGGTTAAGGTTAATGTTAGGGTTATGGTTTGGGTAGGATTAGGTTTAGGGTTAGGGTTAGGGTTTGGGTTAGGGTTAGGATTAGGTTTAGGTTTTGATTTGGGTTAGGGTTAGGTTTAGGGTTAGAGTTAAGTTTAGGGTTTGGGTTAGCGTTAGGGTTAGGGTTAGGGTTAGGGTTAGGGTTATTGTTTGGGTTAAGTTTAGGGTTAGGAATATGGGGTGGGTTAGGGTTATGGTTAGGGTTTGGTCTAGGGTTTGGTTTAGGGTTAGGTTTAGGTTTTGGTTTAGGGTTAGGGTTAGGGTTTGGGTTAGGGTTAGGGTTAGGGTTAAGGTTTGGGTTTGGGTAAGGCTTAGGGTTAGTTTTTGGGTTAGGGTTAGGGTTAGGATTAGGGTTAGGGTTAGTGTTAGGGTTTGAGTTAGGGTTTGGGTTAGGGTTAGGGTTATGGTGTGGGTTTGGGTAAGGGATAGGGTTGGTGTTTGGGTTTGGGTTAGGGTTAGGGTTAGGTTTAGGTTTGGGTTTGGGGTTTGGGTTTGGGTTAGGTTTAGGGTTAGGGTTAGTGTTAGGGATTGGATTAGGGTTAGGGTTAGGGTTTGGGTTCGGGTTAGAGTTATGGTTATGGTTAGGGTTTGAGTTAGGGTTATGTTAGGTTTAGGGTTAGGGTTTGGGTTAGGGTTAGGGTTAGGGTTTAGGGTTAGGGTTAGGGTTATTGTTTGTGTTAAGTTTAGGGTTTAGGTTAGGGTTGGGTTAGGATTAGGGATAGGATTAGGGTTAGGGTTAGGGTTTCATTTAGGGTTAGGGTTAGGTTTAGGTTTAGGTTTTGGTTTAGGTTTAGTGTTAAGGTTAGGGTTTGGGTTAGGGTTAGGGTTTAGGGTTAGGGTTAGTCTTATTGTCTGGGTTAAGGTTAGGTTTAGGATTAGGGTTAGGAATATGTTTAGTGTTAGTGTTAGGGTTAGGGTTTGGTTTAGGGTTTGGGTTACGGTTCGGTTTAGTTTTGTGTTAGTGTTAGCGTTAGGGTTAGGGTTTGGGTTAGGGTTAGGGTTAGGGTTAAGGTTAGGGTTTGGGTTAGGTTTAGGGTTAGGTTTTGGGTTAGGGTTAGGGTTAGTATTACTGTTAGGGTTAGGTTTAGTGTTAGGCTTTGGGTTAAGGTTAGGGTTAGGGTTAGGGTTTGATTTAGCGTTAGGGTTTGGGGTAGGGTTAGGGTTAGGCGTTGGGTTTGAGTTAGGGTTACAGTTAGGGTTAGGATTAGGGTCAGGGTTAGGGTTAGGATTAGGGTTTGGTTTAGTGTTTGGGTTAGGGTTAGGGTTAGGGTTAGAGTAATGGTTAGCGTTAGGATTAGGTTTAGGGTTAGTGTTAGGATTAGGGTTAGGATTAGAGTTTTGGTTTGGGATAGGGTTAGGGTTAGGGTTAGCGTTAGGGTTAGGGTTAGGGTTAGGGTTAGGGTTTGGGTTTGGCTTAGGGTTAGAGTTACGGTGTGAGTTTGAGTTAGGGATAGGGTTAGGGTTTGGATTTGTGTTATGGTTAGGTTTAGGTTTAGGGTTAGGGTTTGGGTTTGGGTTAGGTTTAGGATTAGGGTTAGGGTTAGGGTTTGGGTTGGGGTTAGGGTTAGGAATAGGCTTAAGTTTACTGTTACGGTTTGGGTTAGGTTTTGGGTTAGGGTTCGGTTTAGGATTTCGGTTAGGGTTAGAATTAGGGTTAGGGTTTGGGTTAGGGTTAGGGTTAGGGTTAGGTTTTAGGGTTAGTGTTAGGTTTAGGGTTTGGGTTAGGGTTAGAGTTAGGTTTAGGGTTAGGGTTAGGTTTAGGGTTAGGGTTTCTGTTAGGGTTAGGGATAGGGTTAGGGTTTGAGTTAGGTTTAGGGTTTGGGTTAGCGTTAGGGTTAGGTTTTGTGCTAGGGTTTGGTTTAGGGTTAGGGTTTGGTTTTGGGTTAGAGTTAGGTTTAGGGTTTGGGTTAATGTTTGTGGTTAGGGCTTAGGGGTTAGGTTTAGGGTTAGGGTTAGGGTTAGGGTTTGGGTTTGGCTTAGGGGTAGAGTTACGGTGTGAGTTTGAGTTAGGGATAGGGTTAGGGTTTGGATTTGGGTTAGGGTTAGGTTTAGGTTTAGGGTTAGGGTTTGGGTTTGGGTTAGGTTTAGGATTAGGATTAGTGTTAGGGTTTGGGATGGGGTTAGGGTTAGGAATAGGCTTAAGTTTACTGTTACGGTTTGGGTTAGGTTTTGGGTTAGGGTTCGGTTTAGGATTTCGGTTAGGGTTTGAATTAGGGTTAGGGTTTGGGTTAGGGTTAGGGTTAGGGTTAGGTTTTAGGGTTAGTGTTAGGTTTAGGGTTTGGGTTAGGGTTAGAGTTAGGTTTAGGGTTAGGGTTAGGTTTAGGGTTAGGGTTTCTGTTAGGGTTAGGGATAGGGTTAGGGTTTGAGTTAGGGTTAGGGTTTGGGTTAGGGTTAGGGTTAGGGTTAGGTTCAGGGTTAGGGTTCAGGATTAGGGTTAGGGTTACTGTTTGTGTTAAGTTTAATGTTAGGGTTAGGGTTGGGTTAGGATTAGGGATAGGGTTAGGGTTATGGTTAGGGTTCGGTTTTGGTTTATGGTTAGGGTTAGGTTTAGGTTTAGGTTTTGGTTTAGGTTTAATGTTAGGGTTAGGGTTTGGGTTCAGGTTCGGGTTAGGGTTAGGGTTATTTTTTGGGTTAAGGTTAGGTTTAGGGTTAGGGTTAGGTTTTGAGTTAGGGTTAGGGTTTGGGTTAGGGTTAGGGTTAGGGTTAGGGTTAGGGTTAGGGTTAGGGTTAGGGTTAGGGTTAGGATTTGGGTTTAGGTTAGGGTTTGGGTTAGGGTTAGGGTTAGGTTTTGTGCTAGGGTTTGGTTTAGGGTTAGGGTTTGGTTTTGGGTTAGAGTTAGGGTTAGGGTTTGGGTTAATGTTTGTGGTTAGGGCTTAGGGGTTAGGTTTAGGGTTAGGGTTAGGGTTAGGGTTTGGGTTTGGCTTAGGGGTAGAGTTACGGTGTGAGTTTGAGTTAGGGATAGGGTTAGGGTTTGGATTTGGGTTAGGGTTAGGTTTAGGTTTAGGGTTAGGGTTTGGGTTTGGGTTAGGTTTAGGATTAGGATTAGTGTTAGGGTTTGGGATGGGGTTAGGGTTAGGAATAGGCTTAAGTTTACTGTTACGGTTTGGGTTAGGTTTTGGGTTAGGGTTCGGTTTAGGATTTCGGTTAGGGTTTGAATTAGGGTTAGGGTTTGGGTTAGGGTTAGGGTTAGGGTTAGGTTTTAGGGTTAGTGTTAGGTTTAGGGTTTGGGTTAGGGTTAGAGTTAGGTTTAGGGTTAGGGTTAGGTTTAGGGTTAGGGTTTCTGTTAGGGTTAGGGATAGGGTTAGGGTTTGAGTTAGGGTTAGGGTTTGGGTTAGGGTTAGGGTTAGGGTTAGGTTCAGGGTTAGGGTTCAGGATTAGGGTTAGGGTTACTGTTTGTGTTAAGTTTAATGTTAGGGTTAGGGTTGGGTTAGGATTAGGGATAGGGTTAGGGTTATGGTTAGGGTTCGGTTTTGGTTTATGGTTAGGGTTAGGTTTAGGTTTAGGTTTTGGTTTAGGTTTAATGTTAGGGTTAGGGTTTGGGTTCAGGTTCGGGTTAGGGTTAGGGTTAGGGTTATTTTTTGGGTTAAGGTTAGGTTTAGGGTTAGGGTTAGGTTTTGATTTAGGGTTAGGGTTTGGGTTAGGGTTAGGGTTAGGGTTAGGGTTCAGGGTTAGGGTTAGTGTTATTGTTTGAGTTAAGTTTAATGTTAGGGTTAGGGTTGGGTTAGGGTTAGGGGTAGTGTTAATGTTAGGGTTTGGGTTAGGGTTAGGAATAGGGTTACGTTTAGGTTTTGGGTTAGGTTTAGTGTTAGGGTTATGTTTTGGGTTCGGGTTAGAGTTATGGTTATGGTTATGGTTAGGGTTTGAGTTAGGGTTAGGGTTAGGGTTAGGGTTAGGGTTTGAGTTTGAGTTAGGTTTAGGGTTAGCATTAGGGTTAAGGTTAGGGTTAGGGTTATGTTTTGGGTTAGGTTTTGGTTTAGGTTAGGGTTAGGGTTTGGGTTATGGTTAGGGTTAGGTTTAGGTTTTGATTTGGGTTTGTCATAGGGTTAAGGTTACTGTTAAGTTTAGGGTGTGGGTTCGCGTTAGGGTTAGGGTTAGGGTTACGATTAGGGTTAAGTTTAGTGTTTGGGTTTGGGTTAGGCTTAGGGTTATGCTTAGGGTTAAGGTTAAGTTTAGGGTTAGGGTTAGGGTTAGGCTTTGCGTTAAGGTTAGGGTTAGGTTTAGGGTTAGGAATAGGGTTAGGGTTAGGGTTAGGGTTACGGTTAGGGTTAGCGTTAGGGTTAGGGTTTGGGATAGGGATAGGGTTAGGGTTAGCGTTTGGTTTTGGTTTAGGGTTAGGATTAGGGTTTGGGTTAATGTTTGTGGTTAGGGCTTTGGGGTTAGGTTTAGGGTTAGGGTTAGGGTTACGGTTTGGGTTATGGTTAGGGTTATGGTGTGGGTTTGGGTTAGGGATAGGGTTAGGGTTTGTGTTTGGGTTAGGGTTAGGTTTAGGTTTATTGTTAGGGTTTGGGTTTGGGTTAGGTTTAGGGTTAGGGTGAGGGTTAGGGTTTGGGTTGGGGTTAGGGTTAGGAATAGGGTTAAGCTAATTGTTAGGGTTTGGGTTAGGGTTAGGGTTAGGTTTAGAGTTAGTTTTTATGGTTAGTGTTAGGTTTAGGGTTTGGGTTAGGGTTAGGATTATGATTAGGGTTACGGTTAGGTTTAGGGTTAGGGTTTGTGTTAGGGTTAGGGTTTGAATTAGGGATAGGTTTTGGGTTAGGGTTAGGGTTAGGGTTAGGGTTAGGGTTAGGGTTTAGGTTTAGGGTTAGGATTATTGTTTGTGTTAAGTTTAGGGTTAGGGTTAGGGTTGGGTTAGGATTAGTGATCGGATTTGGGTTAGGGTTAGGGTTTCATTTGGGGTTAGGTTCAGGTTTAGGTTTAGGTTTTGGTTTATGTTTAGTGTTAGGGTTAGGGTTTGGGTTAGGGTTAGGGTTTAGGGTTAGGGTTAGGCTTATTGTTTGGGTTAAGTTTAGGTTTAGGATTAGGGTTAGGAATATGTTTAGTGTTAGTGTTAGGGTTAGGGTTAGGTTTAGGGTTAGGGTTTGTGTTAGGGTTAGGGTTTGAATTAGGGATAGGGTTAGGGATAGGGTTAGGGTTTGGTTTAGGGTTAGGGTTATGTTTAGGTTTAGGTTTTGGTTTAGTTTTAGTGTTAGGTTAGTGTTTGGGTTGGGGTTAGGGTTAGGGTTGGGGTTAGGAATATGTTTAGGGTTAGGGTTAGGATTAGAGTTAGGATTAATGTTTTGGTTTGGGTTAGGGTTAGGGTTGTGGTTAGGGTTATGGTTAGGTTTAGGGTTAGGGTTAGGGTTAGGTTTAGGGTTAGGGTTTGTGTTAGGGTTAGGGTTTGAATTAGGGATAGGGTTTGGGTTAGGGTTAGGGTTAGGGTTAGGGTTAGGGTTTAGGTTTAGGGTTAGGGTTATTTTTTGTGTTAAGTTTAGGGTTAGGGTTAGGGTTGGGTTAGGATTAGGGATAGGGTTAGGGTTAGGGTTAGGGTTTGGTTTAGGGTTAGGGTTATGTTTAGGTTTAGGTTTTGTTTTAGTTTTAGTGTTAGGGTTAGTGTTTGGGTTCGGGTTAGGGTTAGGGTTGGGGTTAGGAATATGTTTAGCGTTAGGGTTAGGATTAGAGTTAGGATTAATGTTTTGGTTTGGGTTAGGTTTAGGGTTGGGGTTAGGGTTAGTCTTTGGGTTTGGTTTTGGGTTAGGGTTAGGGTTAGGGTTTGGGTTAATGTTTGTGGTTAGGGCTTAGGGGTTAGGTTTAGGGTTAGGGTTAGGGTTAGGGTTTGGGTTTGGCTTAGGGTTAGAGTTACTGTGTGAGTTTGAGTTAGGGATAGGGTTAGGGTTTGGATTTGGGTTAGGGTTAGGTTTAGGTTTAGGGTTAGGGTTTGGGTTTGGGTTAGGTTTAGGATTAGGATTAGTGTTAGGGTTTGGGTTGGGGTTAGGGTTAGGAATAGGCTTAAGTTTACTGTTACGGTTTGGGTTAGGTTTTGGGTTAGGGTTCGGTTTAGGATTTTGGTTAGGGTTAGAATTAGGGTTAGGGTTTGGGTTAGGGTAGGGTTAGGGTTAGGTTTTAGGGTTAGTGTTAGGTTTAGGGTTTGGGTTAGGGTTAGAGTTAGGTTTAGGGTTAGGGTTAGGTTTAGGGTTAGGTTTTCTGTTAGGGTTAGGGATAGGGTTAGGGTTTGAGTTAGGGTTAGGTTTGGGTTAGGGTTACGGTTAGGGTTAGGTTCAGGGTTAGGGTTCAGGATTAGGGTTAGGGTTATTGTTTGTGTTAAGTTTAATGTTAGGGTTAGGGTTGGGTTAGGATTAGGGATAGGGTTAGGGTTATGGTTAGGGTTCGGTTTTGGTTTATGGTTAGGGTTAGGTTTAGGTTTAGGTTTTGGTTTAGGTTTAATGTTAGGGTTAGGGTTAGGGTTTGGGTTCAGGTTCGGGTTAGGGTTAGGGTTAGGGTTATTTTTTGGGTTAAGGTTAGGTTTAGGGTTAGGGTTAGGTTTTGATTTAGGGTTAGGGTTTGGGTTAGGGTTAGGGTTAGGGTTCAGGGTTAGGGTTAGTGTTATTGTTTGTGTTAAGTTTAATGTTAGGGTTAGGGTTGGGTTAGGATTAGGGATAGGGTTAGGGTAAGGGTTAGGGTTCGGTTTTGGTTTAGGGTTAGGGTTAGCTTTAGGTTTAGGTTTTGGTTTAGGTTTAGTGTTAGGGTTAGGGTTTGGGTTCAGGTTACGGTTAGTGTTAGGGTTATTTTTTGGGTTAAGGTTAGGTTTAGTGTTAGGATTAGGAATATGGTTACGGTTACGGTTACTGTTAGGGTTTGGTTTACGATTTGGGTTAGGGTTAGGTTTAGGTTTTGGGTTAGGTTTAGGTTTAGGGTTAGGGTTTGGGTTAGGGTTAGGGTTAGGGTTAAGGTTAGGGTTTGGCTTAAGGTTAGGGTTAGTTTTTGGGTAAGGGTTAGGGTTAGGATTAGGGTTAGGGTTAGGGTTAATGTTTGAGTTAGGGTTAGGGTTAGGGTTTGTGTTAGGGTTAGGTTTAGGGTTAGGGTTAGGTTTAGGGTTAAGGTTTGAGTTAGGGTTAGGTTTACGGTTAGGTTTTGGGGTAGGGTTAGGGTTAGGGTTAGGGTTAGGGTTAGGATTAGGGTTAGGGTTAGGGATAGGATTAGAGTTAGGGTTATGGTTTTGGTTTGGGTTAGGGTTAGGGTTAGGGTTTGGGTTAGTGTTAGGGTTAGGGGTAGTGTTAGTGTTAGGGTTTGGGTTAGGATTAGGAATAGGGTTACGTTTAGGTTTTGGGTTAGGTTTAGTGTTAGGGTTATGTTTTGGGTTTGGGTTAGAGTTATGGTTATGGTTAGGGTTTGAGTTAGGGTTAGGGTTAGGGTTAGGGTTAGGGTTAGGGTTTGAGTTTGAGTTAGGTTTAGGGTTAGCATTAGGGTTAAGGTTAGGGTTAGGGTTATGTTTTGGGTTAGGTTTTGGTTTAGGTTAGGGTTAGGGTTTGGGTTATGGTTAGGGTTCGGTTTAGGTTTTGATTTGGGTTTGTCATAGGGTTAAGGTTACTGTTAAGTTTAAGGTGTGGGTTAGCGTTAGGGTTAGGGTTAGGGTTACGATTAGGGTTAAGTTTAGTGTTTGGGTTTGGGTTAGGTTTAGGGTTATGGTTAGGGTTAAGGTTAAGTTTAGGGTTAGGGTTAGGGTTAGGGTTTGGGTTAAGGTTAGGGTTAGGTTTAGGGTTAGGAATAGGGTTAGGGTTAGGGTTAGGGTTACGGTTAGGGTTAGCGTTAGGGTTAGGGTTTGGGATAGGGATAGGGTTAGGGTTAGCGTTTGGTTTTGGTTTAGGTTTAGCATTAGGGTTTGGGTTAATGTTTGTGGTTAGGGCTTTGGGGTTAGGTTTAGGGTTAGGGTTAGGGTTAGGGTTAGGGTTTGGGTTATGGTTAGGGTTACGGTGTGGGTTTGGGTTAGGGATAGGGTTAGGGTTTGTGTTTGGGTTAGGGTTAGTTTTAGGTTTATTGTTAGGGTTTGGGTTTGGGTTAGGTTTAGGGTTAGGGTGAGGGTTAGGGTTTGGGTTGGGGTTAGGGTTAGGAATAGGGTTAAGCTAATTGTTAGGGTTTGGGTTAGGATTAGGGTTAGGTTTAGAGTTAGTTTTTATGGTTAGTGTTAGGTTTAGGGTTTGGGTTAGGGTTAGGATTATGATTAGGGTTAGGGTTAGGTTTAGGGTTAGGGTTTGTGTTAGGGTTAGGGTTTGAATTAGGGATAGGGTTTGGGTTAGGGTTAGGGTTAGGGTTAGGGTTAGGGTTAGGGTTTAGGTTTAGGGTTAGGGTTATTGTTTGTGTTAAGTTTAGGGTTAGGGTTAGGGTTGGGTTAGGATTAGGGATAGGGTTAGGGTTAAGGTTAGGGTTTGGTTTAGGGTTAGGGTTATGTTTAGGTTTAGGTTTTGGTTTAGTTTTAGTGTTAGGTTAGTGTTTGGGTTGGGGTTAGGGTTAGGGTTGGGGTTAGGAATATGTTTAGGGTTAGGGTTAGGATTAGAGTTAGGGTTAATGTTTTGGTTTGGGTTAGGGTTAGGGTTGGGGTTAGGGTTATGGTTAGGTTTAGGGTTAGGGTTAGGGTTAGGTTTAGGGTTAGGGTTTGTGTTAGGGTTAGGGTTTGAATTAGGGATAGGGTTTGGGTTAGGGTTAGGGTTAGGGTTAGGGTTAGGGTTAGGGTTTAGGTTTAGGGTTAGGGTTATTGTTTGTGTTAAGTTTAGGGTTAGGGTTAGGGTTGGGTTAGGATTAGGGATAGGGTTAGGGTTAGGGTTAGGGTTTGATTTAGGGGTAGTGTTATGTTTAGGTTTAGGTTTTGTTTTAGTTTTAGTGTTAGGGTTAGTGTTTGGGTTCGGGTTAGGGTTAGGGTTGGGGTTAGGAATATGTTTAGCGTTAGGGTTAGGATTAGAGTTAGGATTAATGTTTTGGTTTGGGTTAGGTTTAGGGTTGGGGTTAGGGTTAGTCTTTGGGTTTGGTTTAGGGTTAGGGTTAGGGTTAGGATTAGGGTTAGGGTTAGGGTTATGATTAGGGTTAGATTTAGTGTTACGGTTAGGGTTTGGGTTAGGGTTAGAATTTGGGTTAGGGTTAGCGTTTGGGTTAGGAATAGGATTATGGTTAGAGTTAGGGTTCGGGTTAGTTTCAAGGTTAGGGTTAGGGTTAGGATTAGAGTTAGGGTTAGGGTTTTGGTTTGGGTTAGGTTTAGGCTTAAGGTTTGGTTTAGTGTTAGGGTTAGGGTTAGTGCTAGGTTTAGGGTTTGGGTTAGTGTTAGGGTTAGTATTAGGGTTATGTTTACGGTTAAGTTTAGGGTTTGGATTTCGGTTAGGTTTAGGGTTAGGATTAGGTTTAGGGTTAGGGTTAGGGTTAGGGTTAGGGTTTGGGTTAAGGTTAGGGTTAGGTTAGGGTTAGGAATAGGGTTAGGGTTAGGGTTAGGGTTAGGGTTTGGGTTAGGTTTAGCCTTAGGGTTAGGTTTTGGGTTAGAGTTAGGGTTAGGGTTAGGGTTTGCGTTTTGGTTAGGGTTAATGTTAGGGTTTGGGTTAATGTTTGGGGATAGGGTTACGGTTTGGTTTTAGGATAGTTTAGGTTTAGGTTTAGGGTTAGTGTTTGGGTTTGGGTATGTGTTAGGGTTAGGGGTAGGGTTAGGGTTTGGGTTTGGGTAAGGGTTAGGTTTAGGTTTAGGTTTAGGGTATGGGTTTGGGTTAGGGTTAGGGATAGGTTTTCGGTTCAGTTAATGTTAGGCTTAGGGTTAGGGTTAGGGTTAGGTTTAGGGTTAGGGTTAGGATTAGGGTTAGGTTTGGTGTTTGGGTTAGGGTTACGGTTAGGGTTAGGGTAGGGGTTAGTGTTAGGATAAGGGTTAGGTTTAGGGTTAGGATTAGGGTTTGGGTTAGTGTTAGGGTTTGGGTTAGGGTTAGGAATAGGGTTACGTTTAGGTTTTGGGTTAGGTTTAGCCTTAGGGTTATGTTTTGGGTTCGGGTTAGAGTTATGGTTATGGTTAGGGTTTGAGTTAGGGTTAGGGTTAGGGTTAGGGTTTGAGTTTGAGTTAGGTTTAGGGTTAGCATTAAGGTTAAGGTTAGGGTTAGGGTTATGTTTTGGGTTAGGTTTTGGTTTAGGTTAGGGTTAGGGTTTGGGTTATGGTTAGGGTTAGGTTTAGGTTTTGATTTGGGTTTGTCATAGGGTTAAGGTTACTGTTAAGTTTAGGGTGTGGGTTAGCGTTAGGGTTAGGCTTAGCGTTACGATTAGGGTTAAGTTTAGTGTTTGGGTTTGGGTTAGGTTTAGGGTTATGGTTAGGGTTAAGGTTAAGTTTAGGGTTAGGGTTAGGGTTAGGGTTTGGGTTAAGGTTAGGGTTAGGTTTAGGGTTAGGTATAGGGTTAGGGTTAGGGTTAGGGTTACGGTTAGGGTTAGCGTTAGGGTTAGGGTTTGGGATAGGGATAGGTTTAGGGTTAGCGTTTGGTTTTGGTTTAGGGTTAGGATTAGGGTTTGGGTTAATGTTTGTGGTTAGGGCTTTGGGGTTAGGTTTAGGGTTAGGGTTAGGGTTAGGGTTTGGGTTATGGTTAGGGTTACGGTGTGGGTTTGGGTTAGGGATAGGGTTAGGGTTTGTGTTTGGGTTAGGGTTAGGTTTAGGTTTATTGTTAGGGTTTGGGTTTGGGTTAGGTTTAGGGTTAGGGTGAGGGTTAGGGTTTGGGTTGGGGTTAGGGTTAGGAATAGGGTTAAGCTAATTGTTAGGGTTTAGGTTAGGGTTAGGGTTAGGTTTAGAGTTAGTTTTTATGGTTAGTGTTAGGTTTAGGGTTTGGGTTAGGGTTAGGATTAGGATTAGCGTTAGGGTTAGGTTTAGGGTTAGTGTTTGTGTTAGGGTTAGGGTTTGAATTAGGGATAGGGTTTGGGTTAGGGTTAGGGTTAGGGTTAGGGTTAGGGTTAGGGTTTAGGTTTAGGGTTGGGGTTATTGTTTGTGTTAAGTTTAGGGTTAGGGTTAGGGTTGGGTTAGGATTAGGGATATGGTTAGGGTTAGGGTTAGGGTTTGGTTTAGGGTTAGGGTTATGTTTAGGTTTAGGTTTTGGTTTAGTTTTAGTGTTAGGTTAGTGTTTGGGTCGGGGTTAGGGTTAGGGTTGGGGTTAGGAATATGTTTAGGGTTAGGGTTAGGATTAGAGTTAGGATTAATGTTTTGGTTTGGGTTAGGGTTAGGGTTGCGGTTAGGGTTATGGTTAGGTTTAGGGTTAGGTTTAGGGTTAGGTTTAGGGTTAGGGTTTGTGTTAGGGTTAGGGTTTGAATTAGGGATAGGGTTTGGGTTAGGGTTAGGGTTAGGGTTAGGGTTTAGGTTTAGGGTTAGGGGTATTGTTTGTGTTAAGTTTAGGGTTAGGGTTAGGGTTGGGTTAGGATTAGGGATAGGGTTAGGGTTAGGGTTAGGGTTAGCGATAGGATTAGAGTTAGGGTTAGGGTTTTGGTTTGGGTTAGGGTTAGGATTAGGGTTTGGGTTATTGTTAGGGTTATGTTAGGTTTAGGGTTAGGGTTAGGGTTTGAGTTTGAGTTAGAATTATGGATAGCATTAGCGTTAAGGTTAGGGTTAGGGTTATGGTTTGGGTTAGGTTTAGGCTTAGGGTTAGGGTTAGGGTTTGGGTTAGGGTTAGGATTAGGTTTAGGTTTTGATTTGGGTTAGGGTTAGGTTTAGGGTTAGTGTTAAGTTTAGGGTTTGGGTTAGCGATAGGGTTAGGGTTAGGGTTACGATTAGTGTTAAGTTTAGGGTTTGGGTTTTGGTTACGTTTAGGGTTAGGGTTAGGGTTAGTGATAGGTTTAAGTTTAGGGTTAGCGTTAGGGTTTGGGTTAGGAATAGATTTAGGGTTAGGGTTAGGGTTAGGGTTAGCGTTAGGCTTAAGTTTTGGGATAGGGATAGGGTTAGGGTTAGGGTTTGGTTTTGGGTTAGGGTTAGGGTTAGGGTTTGGGTTAATGTTTGTGGTTAGGGCTTAGGGGTTAGGTTTAGGGTTAGGGTTAGGGTTAGGTTTTGGGTTTGGCTTAGGGTTAGAGTTACGGTGTGGGTTTGAATTAGGGATAGGGTTAGGGTTTGGATTTGGGTTATGGTTAGGTTTATGTTTAGGGTTAGGGTTTGGGTTTGGGTTAGGTTTAGGATTAGGGTTAGTGTTAGGGTTTGGGTTGGGGTTAGGGTTAGGAATAGGCTTAAGTTTACTGTTACGGTTTGGGTTAGGTTTTGGGTTAGGGTTCGGTTTAGGATTTCGTTTAGGGTTAGAATTAGGGTTAGGGTATGGGTTAGGGTTAGGGTTAGGGTTTAGGGTTAGTGTTAGGTTTAGGGTTTGGGTTAGGGTTAGAGTTAGGTTTAGGGTTAGGGTTAGGTTTAGGGTTAGGGTTTCTGTTAGGGTTAGGGATAGGGTTAGGGTTTGAGTTAGGGTTAGGGTTTGGGTTAGGGTTAGGGTTAAGTTCACGGTTAGGGTTTAGGATTAGGGTTAGGGTTATTGTTTGTGTTAAGTTTAATGTTAGGGTTAGGGTTGGGTTAGGATTAGGGATAGGGTTAGGGTTAGGGTTAAGGTTCGGGTTTGGTTTATGGTTAGGGTTAGGTTTAGGTTTAGGTTTATGTTTTGGTTTAGGTTTAATGTTAGGTTTAGGGTTTGGGTTGAGGTTCGGGTTAGGGTTAGGGTTAGGGTTATTTTTTGGGTTAAGGTTAGGTTTAGGGTTAGGGTTAGGTTTTGAGTTAGGGTTAGGGTTTGGGTTCGGGTTAGGGTTAAGGTTAGGGTTCAGGGTTAGGGTTAGTGTTATTGTTTGTGTTAAGTTTAATGTTAGGGTTAGGGTTGGTTTAGGATTAGTGATAGGGTTAGAGTAAGGTTTAGGGTTCGGGTTTGGTTTAGGGTTAGGGTTAGGTTTAGGTTTAGGTTTTGGTTTAGGTTTAGTGTTAGGGTTAGGGTTTGGGTTCCGGTTAGGGTTAGGGTTAGGGTTAGAGTTATTTTTTGGGTTAAGGTTAGGTTTAGGGATAGGGTTAGTAATATGGTTAGGGTTACGGTTACTGTTAGGGTTTGGTTTAAGGTTTGGGTTAGGGTTAGGTTTAGGTTTTGGGTTAGGTTTAGGTTTAGTGTTAGGGTTAGGGTTTGGGTTCAGGTTAGGGTTAGGGTTAGGGTTAGGGTTATTTTTTGGGTTAAG